>VXAL01003402.1:901-198359 GCA_013399475.1 Chauna torquata | reverse complement strand
ACAGCGGCCCCTAGCGGCGCCTGCCCCCGGGCGTGCCTCGGGGCCCCCGCGCCGCCTCCCCTCAAGGCGCCGGGCCGCGGGGCGGAGAGATCCAGCCCCTCCACGCGGGCCTGGAGCGTGGCCTTAAAACCAGCGCTGCGGCCAGACTCCCGCCTCCGAAAGGCGTCTGTGCACGCTCGGCCTGAGGGTGCTGGAGGTGCTTTTGTGGCTTAATGTCGTCTTCAGGGCCCAGTTCGGGTCCACAGCAGCGCACTGTACGTGGCCCTCACGGCGCCTCGCTGGTGCACAAGGAATCCCTTCTCTCTTTGAGAACTGGGACTTCAGTGAAAATCGTTTTTGCTCACAAAAAATAAAAGAGATGAAGACTGTGTTTCTAGCGCTGCTGAAAGAAAACTGTTCAGACTTTCAGCTAAAAGGGCAAAACATTGTCCTGACAGGAGGCCGGCATGATCCCCTGGAACAGGTCACGGTTGTCCTCCTTCTGGCGAGCCATGGAGCCGGCTGACACGCCGAGGAAGACGCCAGTGTGGGAGCCGCTGCCCAGCTCTGGTTCAGCTGCTCTGTCCCCTCAGTTATGTATTACTTTCCCCCTTAAAAAAAAAAAAAAAAATCACATCATAGCTCTGGGATTTCTCCCTTTCTATTAAAATGCTTACTTTTTGTTGCTGTTGGCATTTGTTGGAGACTCACAAATCACTAAATCCCCTGCAATGCTCCGAACCACGTGCTCCTACATACCAGCCCTGGTTGCTACCTCCGAAGCAAGGCCTTTCCTGCAGGGCAGAACTTTCTGCTGTTCTCGCTAATATGTCCAATTCCAGTTCAGTGGTAATATTCTCCCAGGCCAGTAACAGAGGAAATACTACTCTTCTCAGAATTAAAGTGTTTTAGAGAAACATATTTTAAAGACACATACCAACGTAGCAACTGGCCGCTCATTTCCACCTGACTCACTGAGCAGCGCGATTTTGTGCTGATCAGTGCTCAGCCTGAGAACGCCTCGATGTCCAGGCTGTTGTTCTGAAGTTTGCAGATCTGGTACTGATTTCCTCACCATCGTGGCTGGGAAATTTCAAAATACTCATTGTCTATACCTAACTGAATATGAGCAATATCACTTTCACCGAAAGAGGAAAGTATCACAAACATGCCTATAATGATACATAAAATGTTTATAAGAATAAAATAAACACTCAATTTTTCAGCAATTGTGTGGCTTTTTGTGCATCGTCTCAGTATAATATACATAATTCCAGGATATTGTAGCTATTACATATACCATAATAAAAACCATCAAATAATTTTGTTGTCATGCTGGATTGCAGTCTAGCAAACTGAAGTATTAAAAAATTATGAGCTATTTCTTCTACAAACCCTAGGGTTTGATTAAAAACAGTTATGCTAAATATTTTTGGCTCCTTTTGATATGCTAATATATTTTGATTTCTATTGTTTGTTTGTTTGTTTTACTTAATTGCTAAGGGTATATTTGAGTCACTTCTTAAAACTTGTTTCTGCAGCTATGAGGGATAGAACTTATTTTTTAATGGCTACTGAGATTCTCAAATAATTCACATGACTGAAGGAGCTGTTTTTTAGGAAACCATATATATATAAAAAAAACATAATAAAATGATGACTACTGGAAATGTTGGGACAAAAACCCAGGAATTCTTATTTTGGGTGATATTGCATCTGTTTGTGACCTTAACACCACTAAGAGCTATATTTGTGTGCATGATGTGTAACTCTAGCTACTACCTTAAATCTAAGTCCAAAACCACAAGTTGGACATAAACTCTAATTTAGTCTCTGGCTATAAATTACATGTATTAATATCCACCAGCCTTTTCTACAAAGGCATAGTGAAGACACAGTGAAGATTTTTTTTAGGATATGTGATTTCTGTTAGGTTACATATTACTATCAGGATGTTTATTTTATTAAATACGCTGAGGTGTGATTAATTTTTAGGTCTTTAACCTAAACCTCTTAGAAAGTACACTTAAAATATAAACATTTAAATTTGTTATCACAAAAGACAGGCTCTAGTTTGAAGAGTGTGAGATTCATTAATCTCATACTTCATTCCATCCTGGCACGTGCCATGTTTCCAAACTCATACGGGAAGCACCAGAAGCTATTTAGTATTCTTTCTGCGGTATAAACACAGGGTCCAGTTAAAGACGGAAAGCAGCAGGTTGTAGACTGAAGAGCAACTGTGTAAATCCCAAGTTATTTTATTAAATTTGATCAGGGCAAGTGTGTGCATATCCCAAAGTATGTTAATCTGGTCAGTGCCAATCTGTCTGTGAGTAGCCTAAATTACTGCAATTTAGATGAAGTCAGAACACTTCAGTATGATGAAGGGCTTTTCTTCTTTTTAGTAGCTGTTTATCAAAGACACACACAGCCTGCTGTGATGAATTTTCATTTTTTTATAGGAGTGCTGTTTGTAAGAACATTGATTTAGAAACAAATATTAAATACCACACTGCCAGACCTTGTGGGGTTCACTGCCCAAATTGATATTGTTTCTTTTGTACCTTGCAACTGATGGCTGGGAACAGTCGCTAATTGAAAAATTGCTGTTGGTTAACGTCTTGGTAGTTTGGAGTCAGGGGACACAAATCACCTTTCTAGAAGAAAAAAACACAAAAAAGATAGCAATGTAAGGGACATTCAAATGTAGCAATAAGTGGAATTTTATGTGGTGTTGCTGAGGGTCTTACTCAGGATGAAGAAAGCAAAGGCTTGGGTGCTGGCGACCTGGGACAAGTGCATTCATTGCGGATGCAGTTCTCAACAAAAGATGTTTGCAGACAAACACCAACCCAACCTCCCACTTGTCGGTCATTACTACACATGAGACAGAATATATGCTCTACCAAAAATATGTCTCTACTCCCACAAAATTTTCGGTTTGGTCTCATCGCTATTTAATTGCAGTAGTTGTCTCCCTTTTTCTCAGAATATGGACTCCTGTGCCCTCTTCCCAGCTATCCTCAGGAGGAAGAACTGTGTGACTGGTAAGAGGATAAAGAGGAGGAACTAACAGCAGCTGTACTGGCAAAGTCTCCAGCCATGTAAAATGCCAAAGCTTATTTACATCCCTCAGCTCCCTCCTATCTCAGCACTAGCTGAGAGAAAATAAGTTGTCAGTATGTAGAAGCAGCCAATGCACTCCCTCTTCTCCACCTACATACTTGAATTAAGCAGAAAATTAGTTTACTGTATTGCAGGGATAAAAGGCACTAGATGGTGCTGTAAGATACACTTTTGCCGATTTTGTTTCTTCAGGAGACAGCTGTGCTGCACTGTTAGCTGTGGGCTTTCTATTTTTAGAGGATTCACAGCAAACAATGGAAAAGCTTGATTTCTGACCCAATCTATTTAAATTAGATTTTTGTCTATTTCTACAACATGCTGTTTTGACTACTTCTATTTAAAAAGTAGTCTGTGTAGTCTAATTAAAATAGGAAAAGTCCTACATATGTACACCATTGATTTCTACTCTGCCAATTAATTGGCTTGTTATACACCGAAATCTGCTACTTTTATGCGGAACAAAGTAATATGTCTAAGTATTTCAAAATAAAAAGTGACTCTCAACCTTTAGATAATTATTAAATACTGCAAATAAGAAAGCAGTTGCAGGACAAGAAATTCTATAGTTTACATGTGAAAAAAAACAGTTACAAAAGATATATGAAGCCATTTTTATATCAACAACCAGGCAGTACCAACATTAAAGACACTTGCTGTCTCCAAATGCCTAAGGAAATTCCTGGCTTTATAAGTCAACGCACACAAGTTACCTCTTGAACTGGTAACAAGTGGGGAAGCTGTGCCAGGTTGTGCAGGTGCCTGCCACCAATTCACGGAGCACGGCAGCCAAGCGAGCGCAGAAGTCGGTGCAGTGCTTCCAGTGGAAGGCCCTGGTACGCACACCGCCCATCAAACAGGGAACATTCCCTTCCATTAATTGTAAACCTCGGACAGATCCTAGGCTGTCAGCTTCACAAGTACTGGGGTATCAATTTTGCCATCCCAAAGCTACTACATCATCAGAGCTGTCCATTCCGATATTAAATGTACTCTACAAGAACACAGAGAACGGAGTGAGGCACTTCCAAAAGCAAAAAATCAGTGATGGACAGGAAGACTATTCTAGAAACATGTGGTTGGACAACGCTTGAGAAGTAAAAGAGTAGCAGATGACTAGTTCATCAAGAAACAGCTAATGCTTACTTCAGTTGGCATTCTAGAAAGAACAGGGCATATTTATGACTCTTTTTTAATATTTCTTGCCTAGGTCAGACTAGCGTGACAAACAAGCAGCTCTGAATATGCAAAAGGCTTTCAGACAAAGAGCCTATTAGCCAAACATGCCTATTACTATGCGTAGAAGCAAATTCTCTTGCCAGTGAACTCTAGCCAAGTAACAAACTATTTGGCATGTGTGCAAAACGCATATTCAACGCAAGTGACAGACAGCATGGGATATAAACAAAATGTGTCTATAAACAGAAATTTGGTTCGATAAAGAGAATAGAAAGTGCGAAAAAGTCCATTTTAGGTAATGCTAGCTGGAAGGGTGTACCAAGTCAAGAAGACCCTATGTCCTTCAGGAGTATTGCCTCCACGTAAATCTAGAGCTTCCAGACAGCTTAGAGATGAGTGTACCCTTCTGAGAAAAGGGGCCAAGACCTGTTCCTGTGTGACTGCTGCTCTTACAAATCGAGCTGTAAATCAGTGTAGTCGATGGGCAGCTTCTACAGTTGCTGATGTAAATTAGAGATGGGCCCTAAAGGCAGATCCTGAGCTGCTCCAGTCTCCTCCTGTGGCTATGGGGACCTGCACTTTACAGAGACCTTCAGAAGCGTCAGTGGGAAAAACAGCGGAGCAGAGCTCCAGTTCCTCTGTGTTGATTCCAGAGCTTGAAACAAATAAATTCAGTCGAGGCTTCTTTAACCTGCACTGGAGACCACTGTGGTTCTCACTGCTCCTGGCCCACCCTGAAACATCTCTGTAGCTTCAGAGAGAGGTTATCACAGACTTGATGTGTCCACAGCTGGTGTAAGC
Organism: Chauna torquata; assembly: GCA_013399475.1. Classification (NCBI taxonomy): domain Eukaryota; kingdom Metazoa; phylum Chordata; class Aves; order Anseriformes; family Anhimidae; genus Chauna; species Chauna torquata. Next base: position 193,274 of record VXAL01003402.1, on the reverse strand, counting down.
TTCAAAAGGATTTATCAGAGCTCAGGGTCTAATCTTTCCTTTAATTTTTTTTTACATTTACTTTTACATTTTTTAACATTAAAAATTTTTGGGTTTCCTTCACTTTAGCTAGTGTAGACGAGGGTAACTCCATTGAATCCCACTACCTATAACATTTCTTTTTCTTTCTCCATTGTTCTTATTGGATCTGGCAGCACCCGTCTTAGCAAAAAGATGACTGTATATATAGTTCTAGACAGTATTGCTGAAGAAGATCTAGCTAGCCCTGTCTGAAGAGAAGTTTCTGTACAGCTCACTTCAGCAATCCCTGACAGTGCAAGCAGTGTCAGCTTTATACCTGTACATAGTAATCAATGGAGACAATCAAATCGTTCCCATATATTATGTAAAACAATGTAAATGGTTTATATACATTTAGATAGAGGCAACTAATTAATAAATTTGACTACCATTTAAAATACAGAGTACTAAGTATAAGTTAAAAGTACCATCTTTCATGCATCATGTATATAGAGCATGCTACTTCCATTATCCGTGCAGAAAAACCACTCCTGTCTGAAGAGTATTCAGAAAAGTTAATATGGTGACATCATTTACATTAATATTGTCCTTAATCTTGGGGAAAATGGCCTCGATTCTGTTTGAGGCTTTTGCTGGCTTAACATGGCGGCAGTTTATCTTGGGGAAGAAGGTGTGTAACCTCATCAGAGTATGAAACTGGAAACGTACATCTGACACTGATGGAAAGAAAGAGACCCAATGCAGACTTTGAAACCAAGACATTTCTGAGTTTTTTTCATGACAACATAGTTCAGTTCAGTAGAGACTGAATACCCTTTCTATGCAGATTGCTTGCATAGGTTTTCTCTATCACTTGGGCTGAAAGTTATATTGTTAGCTTAACTCCCTTAATTTTTTTAGTAGTGCTACTGAGTATTGCATCACTCCGATCCAAAAGTGGTTGTACTGCAGAGATGGTGGAAAAAGTATACACTTTATAAACTACAATGTAATGGACATAAAAGCCAAACTCTGCTGGATTTCTGCCTGAGCTAGCAGAGGAACAGGTACTCTAGAGTCGCTCTTATGTTTTTGCAGCTCTCACAGTTCCTTTGTCCTTGACCCTCACATAGGTTAGGGCAGCCTAGCTCCCACAGATAATGGTATATCAGGCAATATACTGAGACTAGCTGTACTTTCTATCTGCCTTGACATGCTCTTTGCCATCTCCTGACGCGATGCTTCAGAACATTCACACTCTGAAAGAAATCTCAGGAAACCTTTTAACTGTTTTTCAGCCACTTTGAAGAACATGGGAGACATGAAAGAGCTGGAAAATCACAGAGAGTCTGGCCTTACAACTCATTTTGGGCACCCCAGATCTACTGAGCTCACACAAGTTTATAGTCAATACTACTGCTGCCCCCTTCATGTCACACACCAGCTTTAGCTGCATAGAGTGAGGACAAGCCCAGCCTCGCTCTCGCTGTTACCCAGCACAGGGACCTGTGACTTGTCCTCCTGGAGTGCAACTATAGCCTCAGAGAGATGTTTTCATTCCCCTACTGCCCAGCATTTAGAATCCATCCTGCTGCCACTTTTGTCTCTGTTGGAAAGAAAAAAATGATCTCGCTGCCAACTGTACAGATAAGGAAACCTCTGTCAGATAACCTCTCTCATGTTCAAAACTACTTACAGAGCAGCATTTTTCCTTTACTAGCATATCCGTCACATTAAGAGGATTCCACTACCTGTGAGGGACTCCAGGTGAAGCTCTGAACTAACAGCAGTGAAGGGCTTCAGATAAAGCGGCAGGGAATGCCTCTACTGGGAACAAGAGGAAAATATACCTGCTGGAAAATGGAAGTTCTTACCCATCACAAGATGTTGTAGGCATTTGATTACCACTAGTTTCAAAGTACTGGCTAAATACTCAGCTGGCATCAAATTAGCTCTCAGTTGTGTCCTCGGATTGTGTTTGTGCATTGAGTGCAGGCTGCATGTGCCAGTGGAAGTTCAAGAGGTCTGGATGAGCGTGTGGGTGGATATGCACTGCCCCAGATAGAAAGCAGTTGTGGCAGAGCTCATTAAAAGGGTTTCTCCATTGAATAGATTTCACAAGCAAAATAATAAAACAATTCTTTTAAAAATATTATACATATCAACCCTATGATTTGTTTAATGCCTAAAATATTGGATAAAGCAGAGAGATTAAGGAAGCAGACATTCTAATAATATACACACTAATACATAAAAATGCAGTAGTCATATTTTAAACTGTTACCTAATTGCAGGGAATACATCACAACAGAAAAAAAAAACAACCCAGCAATTCAGTCCTTAGAGTTATCACACCAAATTTTCACCTTGTTTAAGGGCAGATGTACCGGATTCCAAAAGGAAACAGATGTTTTCAAACCATCACAGCTCATTTATAGGGATAATTACCTGCAAATAGTAAGGTTATTAACATTATTAGTTGAATATCTCTATCTATCAAGCATGAAAAATTCATCAAAGTAGATGTTCAGCTACTGAAGTCCCACTTAGGATTAATTTCCTTCAACGGCTGAGTACTTAAGTAGATTTTCAGCAATGTATCATATTTTGTTGCCTGTTCACAAACAGTTGATTTCCTACCATGTTTCAAATCACCTTAAGTTTTAAAACGCTAACACCTCCTCAAAAGGTGTCATTGACTTTATACTGAATTTTTGAGCGATTTTATCCCCACCTCTCCATTTGGAAAGATATTAACCGCCTGATCAAGAATAGTTGAAAGAGTCACTCCACTGAAGCACACAGAACCCTCCTGCAGAAGGGCATCACCATTTTCAGAGAGAGAGGAAAGCATCTGAGAAGCCACCATGCACCCAGTGGAGCCCTTCGTTACCTGCTGCCACTGGGCTCTGCGCACTTGCACTTGTTTTAAGGCCTTGCAGAAGCCAACAAACTCTTCCACAATGAACTGACCTTTATTTAGTGACCTTATCATTATCAGTGGCAAGTAAGAATAGCAAGAACCAATACCGATATGCAGATGAATAAATTCCAATCCAAATTTCCAGGTAAATACCCATTTTCCCCCTGTATTACATTGTTCTTTTTCATGTAAATTGTATATTGTAGGCTCTTAAATATGCGCTGTCTAAATAAGTATTGTACAGCTAAGCATAATTTTTTGAGATACTTAAGAATGCTTTTTAAATAATGTATTTTGTACATGTCATTTTTATTGGCATAAAGTTAAACAAAACAGAATGGAGGCCAATTCATTTTGTCTTTGCCTGAATTTCTGAAAATTCAGTCAGTCAATTAATCTTTTACTACAAGTGCAGACATATAAAGAATTTACTAATGGCTTTGGAAAATTGTAATGGGATAGAAAATTGTATTTATTCTCTCATTTACAAATTTCTATATTTTTGTTAAAGTATCTTACCACTCATTCTATATTATGGAAGGTGAATCTAAGGCACAAAAGGAGTGAGACTCCTAAACCAGCGCTGAATTCATTTTCCAAGCCAGGAAATACGTCATTCCTTTCTTTTGAAAATCATCCCCACAGCACCTGTAACAGAAGGAAATGAGATGTGGAACAGAACATTAAGCTAAACAGCCTTTTGGAGACAAGGAGAGAAAGCTGTACAAATGATGCATGGTGGAAGGTCAGCTAAATGCAAAATTTCCTGTGTTTTCTTTATAATGCTTTGGTTTTGCCCTTGGTAAGTAGGGATTGAAATAAAAAGAGGCCTGACTATGAATGTTTTCACTGACTTGATCATTAGGTTCCGATAATCAAATGGGAGAAGGCTAGTCCTTTTGTAAAACACAAAATGGAATAATTATCTTTTAATGTCCTATTTATCAGGAGTTGAAGGAGGCGTAGTTAGAAAACAAGAAGCCTCTTTTCCCCTGAGTGCAGGGATCACATCTAATTGCATTCAGCCCAGACCAGCCACGACAGTGAGAGGAGCAAGAATCGATATCACAGTGGAGATGCCTTCCCCATTACACTTCAGCAAGCTTTTCCGTTCATCAGAAAAAGGTACTTTCTGCATAATTAGTCTACAGACACAACAGGGTTTTGACACTGGCAGCCAGGAACACAAGTTTCGAAAGTTGATGATAATTCATAGGTTTCTGTGTAGGGAAGTCTCCAAGTGCTCTGCAGCCTGATTTACTTCACATCAAGTGCTTCGTGCTTCGTGCTAGGATTGATGGATGTATCTGCTCTCTTGCTCTTTCAAACCACTTTATTTTGGGGGGGTAGTTTTGCAACAGTTCCCAATATAGCTTCTGAAGGCAGTGGATTCAGGGATATTTTTAAGGAGCAGCTCTTTTCATTTTCAAGCCTGGTGATGGTTACCAAGGGACCTTCTTCCTGCTGCCTTAAGACTGGCCAGAAAGGGACAAATTGTACATGAAACGGCACTGCTGATCTTAATGCATCTGGGGGCTAATTTCCCAGGAGAAATTTCACCTGATGACTGCTGTAGTAGTCTGGGTCCCTAAGTGCATCACAACCTACAAGGGGGTTGAAAACAAGATTAAAGTTGTAGGTCAATACTATTTAAATCTAGCCAAAATAATGCAATTCTGTATTCCATAATCAGTTAAATGTATACGCTTGTCATTCATTGGCACTCGCTTGGAAGCTGAGCAGTCACTGCATGCAAATAAGTCCTGCATTTCACTAGAAACAAGAGTTTGCAAAAGTTGCGTTCAAACAAAAAAACTGCTCCATTAAACAGACCTGCTGTTAGTTATCCCTGACTTTGTTAATTACAAAAGAACTAAAGGATACCATTCAACGGAGACATTAATTTAAATTATGACCGTGCTTTGACGCAGTCGTGTTCTCTGAAGCTGCGAGGGAAGCCTTCCTTTGCAACTGCAACTTCATCCTGTGTAACAGCAATAACCTAGAGAAGGCATTCTTGTCAAGTTTGCAGATGACATCAGGTTGAGGAGCTCACAAACAAGGTCCTGGATGTGCGGCAATGAATGCTTTGTATCAACAGAACTCTTAAACAAATTCCTACTTGAGAAATACAGAAGAAAGCCAGCAGATGATTAGTGAGAAACAAAAGAAAGTATGTTCAAGAACACTGCTGTTGGAAAGGATCTGAAATTTTGTCGTATGACTGGCTGTATTCCTGAGTTGCTTGAATAACAAGGATTGAGCCTAACGACTGTGCACAGGATGACTGTCTCAATTTTTTGAAACAGAATCAAAGGAAAGAATCCATTCTATTGATATGACAATTATTAAATAACTGCATGCAAATAGGTTCAGGACTGAATTATATCAATTAAGTTTAATTAACATCTATGTAATGCTTTCAAGGCATAAAATAGCATGTAACTATAAAGAATTGTTAGAATTAATCCTATTTAATATTTTCTTAAAACCATCTTTGCTGCATTAGCACACTGCTAAGCTTGAATGCCTCCATAGCCAAAGTCAGGTGGTAATCCAAAGTTTTAGGGGGATTGGTAATTCTTTTGTATGGAAGAGTAAAATTCCTGAAATCAAGTTCAGCTTGAAACTGGCAGTAATAAATAAATCAATATTGATCACATTTTTAAAAAAACATATTCTTTGTATCACTATTGATTATAGCAGGACTGACTAAAGAAAGGATATACATAAGTATACCAAAAAAAGAAGAGTTGGTTATTAATACCATCTTTCATTATCGCAGGCACTAATATGGCTAGAAAGTATTGATTACCTTAAAAGCCCCTATTAACTAAAGAACTATTGACTTAATATTTTCTCTAATCCTCCATGAAATTTTACAGTAAGTCTTGATGTATTTTCTGTTAAGAGTTTTAGGGCTGAACCATATCATGTACTTATTTGAAGTGTAAGCTCTAAGGCTTACACTGCAGTTGATGGGAACTATGTTAAAGGTGAGTAATAACTCTGAAGATTTAAGTTTGGTTGTGAGGACTTTGGAAATAGATACATCGTCTAATGTATATTATTCTATAACTTCTGCCGTTTAAGTAATCTGTATAATTAATCTGATATAAATTTAGTCAGTGGAAGCATTGGTCCTGTTCATAATCACTTGTCTATGGCTGTTCTGAAAATAGACTGCTCACAGTACATACCTTACCTTGATAGCCATTTTTATGGCATCATATTTTCCTGTCACTAACACACTAACAATCTAGTTTTCTAAAACTACAGTACGGGATAGTTATCAAAGTTAAATAATGAAGGGAATAGTGAAAGAAAACCTACACAAACGTCTGAACTTTTCAGACCCCATTAAAGTGAGTGGATAATTATTGTTATTATTGAGAATTTTTTTAGTTTGCATTCCTGTTTACTGAAGTGAAAGTTATCTGCAAGGTCCATTTACTTTCGCTATGTTTAGTATCACATCAGTGTTTCCAGGCTCCAGCCGAAGGCACAAACACCATCATACTAGGTCCTGCGTTGTCAGGTACCAAACAGAGGTTTTCCCCTTAGTTCAACATTTGGTTTCGGTTCAGCCAAACAGGTTGAACATGATGAACACGGGCACTGGCACAAACAAGGCTGCACATCAGCCCTGCAGTGGAGAGAGAAACACAAGGAGGCAAAGAGCCATTATGGTGCAGGCTTATTATTTGGTGATACTGTCAGCAAACGATCCTGACATAAGATTGGCTGTGACCAGTGTGACACCGTACAGTTCGTCAGGGAGGAATGACTCTGACCATGCCACAAAGCATGCACCCCCTCAATAATGCCAGGCTTACAGCCCCCTCGTGCACACTGCAGCAGAAGCAGCTGTGCCAGAGGCACCTTCGTGCTGGCTGCATGCAATGCCTGGACTGCCTTCACTCTGTTGCCACATTCTTGAAACCACCCAGGCCCTTCTGCCTCTATAAACCTTGCCTGGGTCCAAGTTGCTGATGCAGAGAGAAAAGCTTTGCACGCCCTCAGCAGTTCCCTTAAGCCAACTTCTGTACGTTCCAAGTGTATTTACAGATAGGCTTTCACGATACCAGTGCCCAACATCAGAATTACAGGAATGTCTCTTTGCTTTTTCAAAACAGATAAAAGATTTTTACATTAAGAAAGAACTAGTTGAAAAAACACTATAGAAAGAGAAGTGCAATTACAGAGCTCATTCAAACTCACATCCTTTACAGCACTTGAACAGCATAAAGGAGCCTCAGTAGGTTAACTCACATTTTCAAAAGACCTCTTTACATTGTGAAGTTGATACGTAGTGGGATCCAGAAAAGAAGAATAGACTTTTTTTCCCCTTTCCTCCAATAAAACTAAGGGCTTCTCTTGATCCCATGAGTTACATCTAAACCTTATTGATTGCTTTTGGCTAAATCCTATAATCACTTATTTATGGAAATATCTTTATTATAAAAGCCATCTCATTAAAACAAATGGGACAGCAGGGGCAGGTTATTCATGTGCTTTTTGGCAGGACTGGGGCCCAGCTTCTCAAAGCCATTTAAGCATCAAACTCCTATTTAAGTGCTGCATCCCTCTGGGTTTCATCAGTCCCCTGGGCTGGTTCGGCACCTCCAGGGCTGCTTGCTTGTGGCCGCTGCGGCGGGGTCAGAGCAGATGGGATCACAGCATCGCTTATGCTGGGGTCAGCAGGGCCGGAGTGGTGCCCTTAGCAGAACACTCAGAGCACAGCACCTAATTATTTTAATGACTGGAAATGAACTGTGAATTTCTTAAGAGCAAAACATTTTCAGTCAGTCTACCCACATTAATAACAGACTGTTAGAGATTGCATATGTCTTTAATACTATGAAGTACAGCAGCTACATTTCCCTGGTTAATATTAGGCCAAGTGTTAAAATATCAAAACTTGTCTTATATTCTTCTGATGAAATAAATGAAAAGGACAAAAAGGAAAACTCCCACACCGTCTTGCACCTGAGCTGTGCTGGGCTGCACTGCCGGCTTCCATCCATGCATCCTGGGGGTGAGCCCGCAAGGGAAAGAGTCAGGGACCAGTGGAGCCCCAGGAGCCCCAGCACTGCAGAATGCGCTACTGCGGAGGGCCCAGGTGTGGGTCTGGCCCAATTATTTCTCTATCCCCATGTGGTTATTCCTGCCCTAACTGTGCTGTTCATTGCTGATTTGCTTTTTCTTCGTATATCCAAGGAAATGCATGGGATATAATCAAGAGAATGAAACACTACAGCCAGCATTTGCCGGTTTAGAGAGTGTGAGCACCTCCATTAGAGGCAGAAGTTGAAGCAGCTTTAACAGATAATTTTCAGACAGTTCTGAGCTTTCATGCAGAAAGAAATCACCTACAATCATGATTCGTTTTTTAAAATGCTGCCTGAGCTTGCATCCCTTAAAAATAAAAACGTCGTTACTAATTCAAGGAAGTTTTCATGCAGTCAGAAATGCTGCCATGCAAGTTTAGCACACATCAGCATGTGACCGCATTTTGCCTTGTGCTTGGGTTGTTCTCCAGAATTCCTCACCGGAGCAGCCCGGGAGGAGGAGACCCTGCTCAGCCTCCCGGCAGCGCAGGGAGAGCCACCCACAAGCCATTAGCTGCACCTTCTCCTTGCAGAAGCAGCACAATGAGTATGAGATTGCAAATGGAGCAGAGATTAAACATAGCTTTTAATGGATCTGCAAACACTTACATTTGAGAAAAACAACAGAGCATAAACTCATTTACCACTAAATAAACTCCCTATTTTTTCCAATACCTCCTGCTTACATTCAGCTACAGCACTGCCTCTGTAAATGTTTTCTCACAGTTCAGGCAGTACTGAGTTGCTTATTTTGTGAACACATACACATTTTTGCTCTTGCGCATAAAATGGACCGCAAGGTTTTTCAGAATGTGTTCAGACTAACTGTCCTGAACATGGGTGATGACAGCCACAGCAGTCCTCCTCCTCCTAGATCAGGGGCCACGTGCCACACATTGGACAGCATCCGCAATTGGCAAAGTGCTAATGGAATCAATTTTTTTTCTTTTCTGTTACACCAACAAAGTTGTGCATTCGCTGACCACCTTGCAAAACTGCCAGTTTTAACAAGAAAGAATCAGTGGATAAGACCTCTGTTCAGGTACCCTGCCCTCTCCATACCTGCCTATGGGTGGGCTGCGGCAGCATCTGGTTGGGAGCAGCGATCAGAATTGAGCCCATACAGTCTTGTTCTCTCATTTTTTCAATACTGAATAATGCAGCATCTCAGTTATGCTATTGAAATGCAATTGTTTAGTTTACATCACTTCAATAGGTCTTATGTTTAGCTCGGATTGCTATGCAGGCACATGGCTGGCCCCAGAGCAGCGTGAGTCCACCAACCCATCTCTGACTTCTGCTTCAGCTGCCCAGATGCTCTAACTTGTCTCTTTGCTGGAAATAACCACAGCTCACTGTCCCCGCCGTTCTCCCCACACCTTCAGAGCTGCCATGCATTGAACTGACCCCTGCAGTGCCCTTGCTTGAGCAGCCAAAAACCGCGAGGCTGGGTACGAGTGCGCAAAGCCTCCTCCTTGCATGCAGCACCGTGTGCCTGCTGGGGAAAGCCGGCTACCTCCAGCCATGCCCATCACTCTCACAGTATTGCTTCTCCAGAGTTGATAAACCAAAGAACTGAAATGAATTTCCCTTTAGCAATTTTCCTTTTGCCCATTACCACGTGTACCAATATAACATAACTGCACGTTTCTTTGTGACTCAGAAATAAAGAATTGTTTAGATGTTTATTAAATAACAGAGTTGAATGAAATTAGTCACATTATGTTGTCTGGAATATGAAAGTTAATTGGAAGACGCAATGATTTACTAAAGTTTGAAATACCAAATGTTTTTTTGAGTAAGTTAATGACAACCAGAATCAGAATGTAACTATGGAAAATGGAAATTTTATTTTAATTCCTACTGAAGTACTTTTGTAAATGAGCCTGCTCTTGACTCATTGTGAGAGGATTATCACAGCTTGGTTTGCTGTACATACTTAAATGTTATCCAAGGGTACATTAAATATGGCAACCAGCTCACATCCATCACAGGACACTGGAATACTGAATTCATTTTTCTAACTAAAGCACCAGAGGAGAGTGAGCCTGGCAGCTGTGAAGATTTCCTGGGCAAAGGACAATGAAGAGCAGCAGCTGCCTGGTGGGGAGGAGGGGGAGGAGGAGGAGGTGGCGGCAGGCCCAGCCTGCGGCCTGGTGGCTGAGGCCACAACCGGTGGCGCAGGCCACCTCTGCGACACCGCTGAGGCGGGCCCAGGCCGCAGTGGTGAGCAGCACCCAGTGAGCAGCTGAGGAGAAGTGAAGGCTGGTTGGGAAGGCATGTGGCTTGTTTTCAGCACCCAAGGAGAGCTTCCAGCTGTGGAATGTAATGAAAAAATACAAAAAGAGAAAGAAAGAAAGAAAATAACAGAGAGGTGTTCCTGTGTAGTAACTGCCCTGTCACTGCTCGCAGCACTTCACATGCTGGGCTGTATTCAAGGCAGAGGTGCTACGCTGAGCATGCTGTGCCCCAAAGGACTTTCAAATGTTTCATGAATGCTATCCCAGCTCCTTTCTAGGGCACAGAACTCCTGATTTTTTTTTTTTTAACAAGAATTTTTGCAAAGACATTTCTGTTATTCAGAGATGATCAAATTCCCCCATCACATCATGCCAGGAAACATAATAGTGTTTCCTCGGCAACTTTCCATCCTACTTATCTCCCATGGAAGGTCCACCCATCTCCTCCTCCTCCTCCTCCTCTTATTCTTCCTCCTATTCCTCCGTATTCTTCTCCTCCTCCATGACAGACAGTAGCCAGATGGCATTAAGCAAAGAATGCCCATTTCCTTCACACTTCCTCCCCACCTTAACATTCATGAGTAGATCACATTTCAGTGTGTGTGACTTGTGTTCTCCACCACCGATCCGAAGAAGCCCTTGCTTGCAGCCAGAGCCTCCCCTGCCACTGGGAGCTGGGGACAGCCCCGTGCACTGGTAAACGCTGATGTGAGGGACACAAAGCCTATTTGCATGTGTTGAGGGCCAGATCCTCTCAGCATTTTATTACAATCCTTTTTTTCTCCTTCAGTTCTCCTTATGCCTCTCTCCCACTGGTCTCTTAATCCTTGTGCTCAGCAGGTTGTTTATTGTTTACGTAAACATCTCCAACTGTTGTCTCATATTCCCTTCCAGCCCTCCTTAAACATTTGGCTTCTCCTGCCCTTTTTACTACAGCCCAGCCCAGCACTGCATTGCATTGCAGACCTTTTGGTTTAACGTGTGCTTATTCTTCTCCAGATGCTCTTCCACAAAGAACTGTATTTCAACACCAGCAGCTAAGGCAAAACAATCTCATAGCTCCAGTGTTTTGCTCCTCTAGCAAACATGGAACTCCCACAGAGCTCTGCCAAGGGACATCTAAGTTTACTACAGATTTAAAGATCACACCTTTCTAGAAGCATTAGCTCCTACACAACTGGAAGTTAAAACTATTAACATCTTTAGGAATATTTTTTCTTCAGACAAAACCAGACCTCTGTTCCAAGGGAATTATTTTTCAGTACAAATTCCTGAGATGTTGCTATCTGCTTGTTCCTCTGCAAGGACAGAGGGGAATAAAAAAAAAAGATTATGCAATGCTATAAGCTTAAAATAAGTGGAAAAGAGAAAAATAACAAATATGAAAAATTTACAAGTCAAAATATATCACTCAATTCACATTCTTCTAGAACTGACAACACAGAAAAGTTGTCAAGTGTTAGTCCAAATTTTTCCTTACATTTCATATTTTTCACAGCCACCTCCAAGCCTCCCTCAAATTCCAAGCGCACGTGGCAGGGAGATGCCCAGCGCCCATGTGTAGGTGAGGTGAGAGCGAATGCTGCTCTGGGCACTGGCAGATCAGTGGGATTACCACTGCAGGCTGCTCGCGGATCCCTCCAAGTAAAGGGACAATTGCTTTTGGATTGAAGCGTGACACATTCCCACTGGTCACAAAGAAAATCTGTAATTTAGAGTAATCTGGGGTAATAAGGTTTTACAGGGCTCTAAATAATTATTGAAATAATATCTACTGTATTTGGAAGTCCCCTCCATTAGAACTGGTAACCATGTTCCTTCCTTTAGCTTCCACTCCCATGAGTAGTGGAAATTTATCGATACTGTAATGCTTCCTTACCAGTGCTTGGCTTGATGTCAAGCAGGAATTTTGTAAAAGCAGGCTACCATGCTGAATGTCTTAACAGCATCAAAAAACACCTTGCTTTATCTTTGCAACATACCCTCTTCCTTTCTCAGAACTGCTTTTAATAACCATCAACTTAACCCATATCAGCATCAGTCCAGATACTTGATAGGACAAGTATTTGATGTTAGTTTTGGACATGAAATATCTCTGTAAGTGCTTGCTCATTTTTCCTAGCTTTTCTAATTGCCCAAGACCAAGCGAAGACATAAGACGTGAAAACACTGGCCATTGCCTTTTGAAACCTTCAGATCTCTCCAACCACCTTCTTCATTTAAGCATAAAGGAGAAGCTGGCAGTTGGAAGCTGAATTGGGAGACAACTGCAACAAATACCGCATGGAGCACTGGAGGGGAAGATAATCCAGGCAGAGATGCCTGAGGAACTGAGAAAGACCTTCAAGCAACTGAGGAAGACCTCCAGGCAAAGTGTGGTTGTCGGCACAAAGAGATCTGGGGCCCCTCAAAGGACTTAGGTTCCTGCGGCACGAGGTAACTGAGATGCTGCTCAGTTACCACCTGTGGAAATGGATTTGTGACGGGCATAAGGTGAATTTGCTGTGTGGGGATTGACTAGTTTCCTGCATGAATGTATTGACCTAGTTTTCTGGCAATTCCTGGATTTATACTTATGAAAAAATATTGTACTAACTTTTCAGAATACCTACTGGAGAAGGGAAATGGTGTTATACATATCAAGTAGGTCCTTTTTCAGTTACAACCATTTTATACGGTTTAGCAGTACGTATGAAATTAAATGCAGTAATGCCACTACAGGCTCATCTATACACTCCTTATTAATTCCACAGTGCCTCCCATCAGTGCATCACTTAAGGAAAGAATGTACATCTTCCCATGCCTCCTAAACTATTTTAAGAAATACTGAGTGAGGCGGTAGGGTTCAGCAGGATACTTTGTCAGTGAATTGATTGGGATTTGCATGGAAGGGCAGTTTGTGTACAACCCTGTTTCTCACAGCACGCACAAGTGTTAACTACAAAGTGAATTCACTTGCAATTTATAGTCCTGCTCTTTCCAATTTGCTCCGCTAACTCATTCAGCTCCTGGCAGGTCTCAATTCTAGAAGCAGGATTGCTCAGCACAAAACAAAATGACATTGTCGCCCTAATCGATTTGAACTCCTGCTAACCTGTAAGTATATACACGTCTCCCAGATGGGTTTTGCGCTGTGAGCGCTCCCTGGGTGCTGCTCGGTGCCAGGCCGGAGGCAGCGGCAGCACGAACCGTCCCCACCGCCTTGCCATCCCCACCACCTCCTCCGCCATTCCCTGTGGCACAAACACAAGTAGTGATGTGATTTTCACTCCTCTTATACAGCTCTATGGCACTACATGTAAGGTAAGGTTGACCAGGATGTCCTATTCCTCTGGCCAGCCATTCTGTTTCCTAGCATTTAAACCCACACTGGCATCTATTTTGCGTGAAGAATCTACAGAAACCAAAACAATCCATAATAAGAATCAGATTGGGTAAAATAAAATGCACACAGCCCAATCTTGGAAACTGAGCTATGATGCCTGGCAGCTGCAACGGAGCAAAGGGCTTCCTTCTTCCATGGATCTGGTAGGCAAGGGGAAAGATGTTGGAAAAGGAGGAAGGGAAGCTGCAGAACAGCTCAGAGGCTGTTTGTGTCAGTGCACCACCACAACATAGGAAATACAGAGCAATACTCTGGGCTTGTGTTAAAAAACACTGATTTCACTGATGTCATTAAACTGTCACATACTGATTTAAAAAAACAGCACCTCCGTGATCGGAGCAGGTATTTTAGCTACATTTTTAGAGTCAACACATCTAAATATTTGAAGATCGCTGCCAATCTTTACCTTCATGCAGCACAGCACCACACAGGGAGGGTCAGACTCCTTCTTTAAATATTTACAAGAAATCCACTGTGGTCTTGCTTGGAGACTGCTAGGCAATCCAAAAGCTCAGAGAAATTCCATATTCCTCTCCCTGCCTGTCCTGACTGCAGGATTCAAATGAGTTTTCTGTGCATTCAACCTTGATCAGCTTTCCTCTGCCTTTTCTGTGCTGCATCTGAGTATTTGGGTTTCCTGTCATTAGCACAGGGCCGGAAACAGAGCCGACATCAGGGTTTTGGTTTCCCAGTCCCTGGTTTCTGGCCTGAGTGAGGCCGAGCACCAGGAGCTGCTCCAAGTGGAGCTGTGAAAAGCCCAGCGACCAGCTCCCAGCACGGCTGCTCAGCCACCCCTGCGCTGACACAGGCTGGTGCCACCCACATGGCGCAGGCTGGGTGCTCTGGTGGCTCTGCTGGTTTTGTGCAAACAGCACCAACAGCCTCGGGACCTTCCAGCCACGGTGCGAAGCTGCAGAGATGCACTGCAAGGAGCAAAATGTGCCAACACCACACAATTAATTTCCATTTTCACTAAACGCAGAGGAATCTGCTTTCAAAGGAGATTGTTACGTGACCATCTACCTTTTCGGCCATGCATTTGCTGGTACATTTGTGTGAATCCTCATATACAGTGGTGTGAAAAGCATATGTGCTTTGTACAAACCCATCCAGTGGGTGCTAGATTTAAGAATAAGTAAAAAAGCATTGAAAGAACAGATGGAGCAGAGCATCTACAAACCCAAAATAGACATTTAACTAAAAATAGATGAAAGAAACATTTATATAGTTCAAAGGTTGAAATGAACTGCTAACAAATGTAGGCTCCTCTAAATACCTGCTTGTCATGTATATTTAATTGTTTTCAATTACGTTGCCATTTGCATTGTGCTCTGCACTTACACCATGAGTGTGGTGTGTCCTGAAGTCTCCTGACTGTCCTGAAGTGTCTGGCTGGGGAAGGATTTGATTGTATTCTTAACAGCAGAAGAAGAGAAGATTTCTGGGCAAAAATAGATGCCAAAAACATCTAAAAGACTGTTATAAAGAATTACTAGTCAGTCCCTGAGTGGGAACCAGTGTGTCTGGCACAAAAGGAATGTAAAATCAGGGGTATGTCACAGGGCAGACACAGGGCAATTCACAACTGCATAAGTCTTAGAAAACCGGCTTCTTGAAGACAGGTTGGTAGAACTCAACACAGTGTGTCCTATTGCATAAGAAATTACCATTTTCTTCCTTTTTCTGCAAACTAGGACTAAATTTTGGAAGGCATTATACCATCTGCAGAGCAGAGTCCCAGCAGCCTCACATGGGGAATTGTGCGTGAACTAGGATAACTTCTTGGTGTGGGGATACGGACCCTCTCATTGACATCACACTAATGGCAAAATGTATTTTAGAAGCTAATTAACAAACCTCTGCTAAATGGAATGCAAACTGATACACGATGTTTGCAGTTACTCCACATGCATATTCCAGACTGCGGCTCTAAATATGTTTTTCAAAGTCCTTGACAAAATTCATTTTCTTCACAAATCATGTTGTTTATTACTTTTACTCTGAATTCTAGACCACCATAATTTCCTCACTCCTGAATATAATTTTTCCCACTGTCTGTTATTAAAATGTAGTCAGGAACCTGAGTACCTGCACCCTCTGTTGGGTTGTTCTAACATTTGGGCAGAAAGCGTGGGGAGCAGCCTTTGCTTTGTGTTTTAAACAAGGGAAAGGCAGCAGGACATGAAAACTCCTGTCTTGCAGCTCCAGCTTTGTTCCTCTCCACCAGAAGTTGTTTCCAACTCAGCAGCCCGCTCCATGACCAAGTTTCCCCGCTATATCAGGGGGCCCCAGCACTTGTGTATACAAATATTTTCTCTTTGGAAACTCCTGGCAGGAAAAGTTTTTTAATTTAATTTTTTTTTTTTCATTTGAGATACTGAAATGCGAAGAGATTTAAGACCTGGCAGAACGTGACAATGCAGAGAAACGGCTTTCTTGGTACAATTAGCACCTAAAACACAGGTGCATTTTGGCTGCACGTACGCATTCCAAGAGCATTGTCTGCACGGGCCAGACCCTGTGCTGGTTAAGTGTTTGGCTGTAAATCACTGATTTGTCTAACAGCTGTGGCCAGAGCTGCTTTGGGCGGGTTTGCCCACCTAGCTGCATCAATTAGGGGCATGAAAATTCATCCTACTAACTAGCTTCATTATGAAAACAAGTTATTACGTGTAGAATCAACTCACATGAACATAAACAAAAATCTCTTTCTTAAGCATAGTTTGGACAGATGGATTTTTCCACGTTTGTGAAAGGTTTCATTTTTCAACAGGAGGAGGTGGGGTAATCACCTCTTAATTAACACCAGCTCTCAGCGTGGGACTGGCTGTAAAGCATTCTTTGAGGGGAAGGTATTAGATGTATCCAATTTTCTTACATAAATTTCAGACATAAAAAAGAAATCACAAAACCACTATTATTTTGGTTAATGTCAGAAAAATTTGTATTCAAGAAAATACTACAACTGGGGTCCTTATTCATCCTCATTTTAAACCATCTCCCAAGAAAAACCTGAACAAAGGCTACTCAGAAGATCAGTCTGTTTTGTTAGGAGGTGAACTACATATACCCAAAGAATAAAGTGACAATTTCTTCATGTTTCTGAGTTATGGATTGGAAAAATAGTCTCAGCAACATTGATCAATGGGAACTTCAAAGAGGAAAGTGGACCATCTATTACATTTTCTCCCAATTACTGTCCTTCTGCTGAGAATTGCATTTTATGTGCCTTCTAGGCTTCAAAAAGGGAGTGGGATTAAAAAAAAAAAAAAAAAAAGGCTCATGAGAGAGTTTTACCTTTTTATTGAACCTAAACACTATGGAGCTAGTTAAGTAAATTCTGAGTTGCTGTTGCTGGTGGGACCAGGCTGATGGTGTCTACGGAACCATGAGTTTTTTTTCACTTTGTAGCCAAAGCAATTAAAGGAGAAAGGCATTAAAATATATTTTTGGGTTGATCCAGCCCCAAAACAAAATTTCAGTGGCTAAACGTTTGAAAAACCTATTTCAAGTTGACTTTGTAGCTTTTGTCCAGTCCAGTTAAGCTTTACAGATCTTTAACGCCTGTAAGAGTGCATTTTTAGCTAGCTGTAAAATGAAAGCATCGTTTTGAAAACAAAAGTCAGAAACATCCCTTGAAGTTGTCATTGTTTTCTGATCATTTTCTTTCCTTTTTGTTCAAAACTTTGACAGATTTTATCTAAATCCATTAATCATTTCCACTAAGCTGAAAATTATTTATCTTATTTTGTTAGGTGAACTTTAGCTCTTCATCATGTTATTTGAATTAATGAGCTCCTGGGGCCTGTTTTTGGAGGGGAAAGGAGAACTGATTGCTTCCTTCTTCTTTTCTGCTGGAAACTACAGATACACATGATTCCTTCATCATTGACTCCTTCAGGTGGATTGTCTCTCCCTCCATAGGCCAAACCAAAGGTTTTATTAAAGTGGAGAATCACATCTGAAACCAGGAAAACACTGGAAAGCAAGAAAAATAGTAGCAACTCCTCCTGAGTTGTTGGTACTTTTCCACAGTGGTTTTTTGTTTTTTGTTTTTTGTTTTTTTGTTTTTTGTTTGTTTGTTTTGTTTTTTTTTCTTTTTAAGCCCAGACTATCAAGTGCCCAGCAGCTACCATTGTTCCTAATTGCCCCTGTTGGAGAGTGAGCATTTTCTGGCCTGTAATTTCCTCTGCTTCAGAACATTTCACACATTTGCTGTTTAGGGAGGCAAAGGCTCTCAGCGCTCTAGAAGCACTCAGCAGCCTGCAGGACCTGGCCTTTCAACAGTTTTCTCCACGTTGCAAGGTAGTTATGCAACTGAAATAGCAAATGATGCCATGCTTTGTCTCAAACACCTTGGTGCTCCTATGGTACAAGGGTGGCACCTGTGACCAGCGGCAGCTTCCCTTTTTCCTGCACATGCAACTGCCCACAGAGCCATCGGTGGCTGCCTGCCTGCATGGGAGAGAGCGCGACCCCTCTGCAGCTGGTGTGCTTTAACTACCAATAGCAAAGAATTAAATGACGTGGTCTTTAAAGATGATTAACAAGTCCTTCTGCTCATTTCAGTGTGACTATGAAATCACCCCTGTGGTTACTCAGAATTAGGCAGGGCCTCGTTTTGCAGGACACAAATTACAATAGCATATATTCAGCATATCATCTCACGATTAGCTCTGAAATTAGTCCACACACAGGGGACTGGTGAGCTGGACTGGAAAAATGGACAGTTTTAATCCCACTCCAAATCCTGCCTCTTTAACCCGTATCACCTTGATATCTCTCAAGTCATTACTTATTTGTGTTACACTTTGTTCTCACACAACTCCACGTCTCGCAATACCCAAGGTGTTCAAAAGCCCCAAAATACCGTGTGAAGGCAGTTCTAGAGGGACCTGCTTTGTGAGTGCCAGGCGTCTGTACTGATGCCTGACAAAGTAGGATTTTGCCCATCGGTACCACACAGTGGGGCCCAATCTGGTCGCTGCTCCTCACACAGGGGTGCTTTAGGCTGAAGGACACCAAGCTGTAGCCACTCCTGGCAGTGGTTGCAAAGGCTACATCAGCCTTCAGGGGTCAGGTGGGCTGAAGACCTAGATGTTGTTTCTCCTACGTCCCTAACCAGGTGCAATAAATGCATCGGTCTTGTCACCTCCGTCTGACTCACCCACCCACTGAATGAGGTAGAAAATGATGGGGCATCTTTCAGATGGGTTGACGGGAAGGGGAGATGAAATTTATGGGAAGGTGAAGATTGCTTTCCAGTCAATGAAGTTATGTGTGGGTTTAAAGTAAAGCAAGCTCTCTGCTGGATTCGGGCCAGAGTGCTCAGCCTTGTACAGGTACCGATAAGAACAACATAAATTGTCATTCAAGAATAAAAACAGTCAAGTGCTTACTTTTTCATAGTGCATCCAGGCAATTGGGCTTTCTCTGGAAGAGATGTAATTCTCCATGAAAGCAGCATCTTACACTTAATGCATCGTTTCTCAGCGTTTCTCAACCTCTTGTATAGTCCTAAGCACAAACCTTCGAGCAAAACTGGATGTGCAGTGAATGTCTGATCATGCGTCTTCGTAGAGGAGGAAAAAGCCGATTCCTTCTGGCAGCAACGAAAGGGAGAGACAAATGACAGAAAGTTCAGATCAGTCATTGAAAATGACTTCTCTGTGCTGAAATAAATGCTTCCGAAACAGAGGCAGCAACACCTTAAGTATTTGTAGGAGTGAAACTTTAACTCTAGCTGGTCAATGGTTTTGATTCAGAAATCATTTAATTTGAAGGCAGACGGTTTTGTTCTGGTGAAAGGCTGTGGCTGATGGGTTTTGCATTGACCAGTATTAATGTAGCATCCTTTCCTTTTAGTGACATCTTCACATAGAAAAAGTGAAAGCAAGAAGTATGTGCATTTCACATAATAAAATAACTATTAGGATTATTAATTTAAAAAAAAATAAATATTTTAACAGAACAAGTTAGATGCCAAAAATATAGCTGCTTCATTAACATCTAGATTTGATTTTAGTGAAAATAATGGTATAAGTTTTACACACACACAGCATCTGACAGAGTACAGCATGCCTGCTTGGACCAAACATATCTAGAATACAGATTTAATGCTTTGGGCCATCTAAGTGAAGGCAGTTGTGTTAACTGCAGCTATAGAAGACTGTGATTTATACACACTATGACATTAATGACAATTTCACCCAAAGATTGCATCTGGTTTGGATGGCTGCCGATGTGGAAAGAAGCTTTGTATCAGGAGGTTAACAGGCTTACTTGCGGAAATCACAAAAAAATAAAGGTTCCTACTTCATTCTGTAACAGGGGAGGTTATTTGTGGAGGTTTTAACATGACAGACTCCCATCTGAAATGCTATCAGCTGGGTTTGCAGTGTCAGCGCTTCTAAAAGGCAATGCTGGATGAGGTCCTGCCAGCCCTTGAGACAGCAGCTTCCCAGGAGAGCTTCCCAGAGCTGCTTTCACTGACTCAGCCATTTCTCAGCCCTGAGGAAAGGGATGTTACTCTCCGAAAGACCGTTATTTGGACAAATCGAGAGTGGCAATGCAAGGAATCTAGCAGTGCCATGACAGAACCACAGTCACAGTACAGGCAGCTGAGGAAATCATCGCTGCAAAGGCATAGAACCAACCCATTCAAAAGACAAAGTACTCGACTGCATCTGTGCTATGGATCTATTCCAAGAAGAGAAAGCTGATTTAGCCACTTGGTTATTTACATTCTACCATTCCTACTCCTTTTTGATATTTAAATTGCACAAAGCATTTTTCCACTCCTTCCAAAATACTCTTTATACAAAAAAATGCTGATGAAGCAGCACAGAGGTAATTGCACTCTCTGCTCACAGACAGTCCATGTCTGCCACTCCTGAGCCACTATTAGCAAGCATGAAAGAGGGCAGAGCCTGCTGGACCCATCCCCACCTTCTTCTGATGGCACAGTAGCTCTAGGGATGTTTGTGAGGTCTAAACTGCCTGTGCTACCAGAGTGGCTGAAGCTTCAGGTGCAGGTTGTGGCTTATGGGGAGGTTCTTCAGCTCTGTGAGCAAAACTGGAGCCAGCAGTCCTTCAGTACACCAGGCCTGATCATAACGAAGTGAGGCAAAGCTCAGCCCTAAAAGGAGAAACCTGAAGCAACCTGCTCGGTGGTAATTGGGATGCCAGCAGACATCCCTGCTAAGCCTGCGCCAAGGCTTTGTGCTCACCGTGGTACCATGGCTGTACATGCTTACCTTGGAACGCCGCTCTGACACGGGGTGTTCTTCTGTGCTTCTCAGCTGGGAGAATCCTCCCAAGGTGGGCTCCTGGCCACTTTTCACATCAAATTAGCTTCCTGCAAATAGGTTTAACTTTCTGGTACCTCCCCTTAGCTTGACAGCTAAAACTGTATCAAACTGTTAAACATTTGTTTGAGGGGCAATTAGTCTGCAAAAATTTTTACCCAGAGAGTCCTTACCAAAAACAAACAAACAAACAAATAAACAACGTTCCAGATACTTTAATCTTGGCACTGTTAACACTCCGGGTATGACAAAGGGCTGAAAAGAACCTGGCTTCCTTGTCACCATGTGCAACCCCCGTGGCTGTCTCAGTAATAATGAGGCTGTTGTGGTTTTGTGACACATGCCATTTTCTCATTATTTGGGTACGTATACTAAACAACATGAGTTTGCAGAAGCTGAATTTTTACCCATCAATTACCATAATAGGTCCCAAGTTTGAGCATTTTTATAACGGAAAACTAGACCGTCAGGGAAATAAATGTTTATGTAGAACACTGGATTTATCACTGCAGTAAATCAGATGATATTTGGGAAAAAATATTGATGGAAGTGATCTACGGCCATAGTATTTTAATAGATCCCCTTACCATAGTATGTGAGAAAGTCCATCTTGCAGATGGTCTCTTGGGCTCAGCTCGCCTGAGGAGAAGTAACATAGCGAGGGCCTGGCAGCCCTGAGGAGCAGATGAGGTGGACAGCCTGGCCCCTCACACCAGCCGTCGAGGAGAAAAGGCTCAGCGGTGAGGACAAACTGGAGAGCTGCTTTCTTACCTAGATGTTGGTCGCAACTTTCAAGGTCAAACTGGGCAGCTGCTGAGAGAGGAATTTAGAAGTTCACGGTGCAGATGATCAGCAGGACTGAATTTTTGGTGACCTTAAGTTGCCCCTTATTAAGGAGACACAGTTGCACAGTGAAGAGTACAGATTTCCCAGATCCCAGGCTAATACCTTGCAGTCATATCATTGGCTTTGGTCTTTAATCATTCCAGATGCAGAACTCCCACCAATGTCAGCACAAGTTTTGCATTCTTGCAAAATCAGCATCTTTTTACATCAAAATCCCACACTCAGCTTTAGAGGGAACTGGGTGGCCAAACCACAGTGAAAAATCCCAGGCGAGTCTCCTTTTTGAAGCTACTTAAAATTAAAAATGCAATGCATGCAGCAGAAATCTAAGAAAATGCTGTATGACTGCATAGCGGCAAATATACTTGCTTTTGAGACAATGTATATGTCTTTGTGCAAGTACATACATACATTAAATATACTTTAAAAATGCAAGATTCATGTATGGACTGAAAAAAAAGACTTCCTACATGCCCATGATACAATCCTATGTACAAACACAAGGCTCTTGAATTGAGGTGATAAACATTGAGGAGGAAATGCTCACATTCATATGTCTTTTATGGAACTTATTTTAAAACATCTGTTCAAACATTCTAGCCATGGAGGTCTGGCTTTGTGAAAGCAGAAGCAGCTGACCGTACAGTGAGCTATGCAGTGAACACCGCCTGTGCCAGGATCTCTGCGGTACCTGCCTGTTGTGTGCTCCTGCATGAGATGGGGTTATCTGAGGTTACCGCTGCTTCACTAGCTTTGGCCAGCTCCAAAGAAAGAAAATGTGAACCTCTTTAATTAAGGTAATCGAGTTACCTTGCATGGGCTAGTTTTCACTGCAGATAAGAAGCGGTTCTCACAGATCAGTTGATATATGGGATCCTTAGGGCAATTCGCTCGTGAGTCCATAGCCTGAATTTTCCTTTTTTAAGTAATACCCAAAGTTTGACCTGCAATGACTTCAGGGTTTTCCTGCCAATGCTTGCCAGGTGCAAGGTCTTGTCAGAGCAGGGAGGAGGATGCTCAGGTGCTTTTTGGTCCCCCTGGAAGCTGTGAAGGCATGGCTTGCCTCCCAGCCCCCTGCGATGCCACCTTGGAACAGGGTGCCCTGGTTTGGGCACCGTGGGACACAGGAGGATCAGGGCAATGCATGGGCAAGCCCACAAAACTGGCAGCTCCCCAGGAAAGCAGAGAAGTAGTTTTACACTTCTACATTTTCTTACTTACTGAGATATAACATTATTTCTTCGAAAACATCTTTTAGTCCATGAATCATTCCTGTGGGTAGAAAAAAATACTTTTTTTCTAAAAACAAATCAGAAAGCCTCCCAAAAATGCATGAGTTTATCAAATTTCTGAGGGAGTGAAAAACTCTAAAACTTAATTTAGGATTCAGTTTTCCTTCTGCGGCTTCTCAGCCCTGCTAGGAGCTGTAGGTATTTGAGTTTGCAACACAGATATTTTTAAATTTATTGTCAGTATGACAATGATTATGTAGCCCATTGAGATCAAGTGGAGTGATTTAGTGTTTTGCAGGCATTTGTCATGTTTGATGAATGCATCTGGTGATTTAGGGCAATGAAAATGTGAGATTTCCAGCCGGTGAGAGATAAAGGATGCCGATTGATACATAGGGTTATGACAGCAGCTGTATAGGGTTACAAAAATTTTATTTGTTTCTCATTTGGAGTCTCAGAGGAAGATGGGAAGGAGGATATGCTTTAACTGGCTCTTCAAGGTGGAACTAGACAGGCTGTGCAGACATTTCTAATGCTTTGACCAAACTTAGCTAGGAACTAAGCAATATTTACTCCTCTGGTTCCTGGCCTCTTGTCTGTCATCACTTATCTGATCTTAGATTGTGAACTTTTGGGGAGAAATTCATTTTGCGACCTGCTTGAACAACAGACACCAAGCACAGCCTAGTCCTGAGCCATGAGAGCTGCCCGTGGGATGTGCAGAAATACAAACACAATGATACAAATAAAAAACCAATACAAAATACAAACACACAGCAGTAGGGATCCCCCGTCCAGGGGAGCCGGCGTTCCCCACCACCAGAAGATCCAGCAGAAGGCAGTGGCACAGCTGGCAGCGGCTGCCCATCCCACCAGGAGCATCCCTGCTGCTGGTGACCACACGCAGCCCCTGCCCCTCAGTCTCCAGCATGAGCAGCAGGAGCGGCAGCAGGGAGGCACGTGCCCAACTGGTGGCACACGGCATCCACACAAACTTGTTTGGGCAGACCTGAACACCTCAAAATTACTGCAGCATTCACAATTCTAGAGAAGGGCATAGAAATACTTCAATTTCTCATTTGCCTGATTTAGAGCACAGCAAAGATATGATACAATGCCAGCTGGAGTCAATGGGAAACTGCCTTCAGATTCGGTCCAAAATGCAGGCACTTTCTCAGACAAAATGACTCAAAGGAGCCTCAGAAATTTCAGCAATATCCAGATAGTGTCCAATAATTTGTCTTATTTTGGTTTAAAGTTCACAAACATAAACAGGTTCTTATAAAAATTAGATGCTTTGAAGTGTGTTTTATATTGTATCTTTTTAATTGGATGCTCATGACTTGGACGGGCGTACACTTCACTGGGTTAAAAACTTGTTGGGTGGCTGGGCCCAAGGGGTTGTGGTGAATGGAGTTAAATCCAGTTGGAGGCCAGTCACTGGTGGTGTCCCCCAGGGCTCAGTACTGGGGCCAGTTCTCTTCAATATCTTTATCAATGATCTGGACAAGGGGATCGAGTGCACCCTCAGTAAGTTTGCAGATGACACCAAGTTGGGTGGGAGTGTTGATCTGCTCAAGGGTAGGAAGGCTCTGCAGAGGGATCTGGATAGGCTGCATCAATGGGCCGAGGCCAACGGTATGAAGTTCAACAAGGCTCAGTGCTGGGTCCTGCACTTGGGGCACAACAACCCCATGCAGCGCTACAGGAAGGGGTAAGAGTGGCTGGAAAGCTGCCCGGTGGAAAGGGATCTGGGGGTACTGGTCGATAGCTGGCTGAATATGAGCCAGCAGTGTGCTCAGGTGGCCCAGAAGGCCAACAGCAGCCTGCCTTGTATCAGACATAGTGTGGCCACCAGGACTAGGGAAGTGATTGTCCCCCTGTACTCGGCTCTGGTGAGGCTGCACCTTGAATACTGTGTTCATCTTTGGGCCCCTCACTACAAGAAGGACATCGAGGTGCTGGAGCGTGTCCAAAGAAAGGCAACGAAGCTGGTGAGGGGTCTGGAGAACAAGTGTTATGAGGACCAGCTGAGGGAGCTGGGGTTGTTTAGCCCCAGCTAAAAGGAGGCTTGGGGGAGACCTTATCACTTTATACAACCACTTTAAAGGAGGCTGTAGTGAGGTGGCGGTCGGTCTCTTCTTCTAAGCAACAAGCAATAAGACAAGAGGAAATGGCCTCAAGTTGCAGCAGAGGAGGTTTAGGTTGGATATTAGGAAAAATTTCTTCACTGAAAGGGTTGTGAAGCATTGGAACAGGCTGCCCAGGGAAATGGCTGTCACCATCCCTGGAGGTCTTCAAAAGACATGTAGGTGTAGTGCTTACGGACATGGTGTAGTGGTAGACTTGATAGTGCTAGGTTAATGGTTGGACTGGATGATCTTAGAGGTCTTTTCCAACCTAAATGATTCTATGATTCTATGGTTTGTAAACGTCATCTCACTCTGTATGGCAAGTGGACATCCCATTGTAAGCACAGGATAAGCGAGAATAAGCATTTCTGGAATCCAATTTGATTTTTGTATTATCATTGAATCACTGATGGCTTTCAGAGAATGGGAGATGTCTTTATCAAATGTGTTGAAATGGCACAATATGGAGGTAATCTACAGCTCAGAAGTACCATCACCACCTCTGACAGAGCCAGCTCCAGCTCCCTGAAAATCATCAGTGCTAGAATAATCACTGGTAAGAACCATAAAAAAAGATGTCTTTCCTGATGGTTTTCTATCAGGCATTCATTCTGCACTAAGTTATAGTGATTCAGTAGGAAATATCCTGGGTGAACAGCAGTCTTCATGGATTTGAAAACTACCTTTGTATCCATTTTTGTGCATCTGTAGGCAGGCAAATGAGGCTGCCGTGGTAACGAGGATAAGGACAGTAAGAAGGACACACTGCAGCCCAGCAGAACCAGCGCCTGTGGAGACTCCATATTCTCACGACCATCAGCATTTTCTAATGAAGCTGTACTGTGTGGCAGTGATATAATCAAGGATACTGGCAATAACCTCTTCTAGTATTGGAAACAGAGAAGTTATTCACTTCTTATACATATTCTTTTGGGGTGAAAAGAGATTTTTTTCCTGCTGTCTTACAGCCCTCAGATCTGACAGGTGCCTAAAGCTCGCTGATCTGCTTTCAGAAGAAACCCACACCTGAAATGTTGAATACATGAGACATGCCATGTTGTATTTTTCAGAAATTGGATGGTAAAAACTCCCACATTCTTACCACGTGTGAAGTTAGATTACTGCACTGCACCTGCCCAAATTCCCCTTCAGAGTTTCCATAATGTGTTATTCATCACTCCCTGCTCTAAACTGTTGCCTTGCAGAGTTCCATGCTTTTTGCACTGCAGGAAGCTGACCTCAGTAGTGAATGGATGATATTTCAGTTTGACAAATTCATAAATCCTTTAGGGATCCCATCAAATGCAAAGTGCTGTGTGAATACAGGCTATCAGTCCACTGAGTTCAACACAACCATTCATGGAGCAAGGTGCTATTTGGTGGGTAAGAGCTGATCGCTGAACACAAGACATTTCATGTGGTGATTAGCTTTACTGTGCTCCAACCTGGACTTGGACTGCAACCAGTCAGCACATTTCCATTCAGAGTTTGCTGAAGTTTCTGTTACAATGGGATATATTTGCCATGCAAATATTGGAGATCTATATGCAGCCATACGTTTACTGAGCGCTTGTCTAGAAGTATTACATGTCCAAGCAAGTCCACTTCTTTTTCAGCTCATACACTTACTCTAAGATTTGACTTCCATGTATAAGCTCTACTGAGAAGTAATGTCCACTGAAAGCTGTCCCTATTGAATAACTATTTCTGATCTAAGATCCCCACGACATCAATCAGTGCTGCTGGTTTTAAAACCTAATAAGGCTGAGTCATTAAAGTGAGTTCTTCCTTGAAAAGCAATGCTAAAAACTTTCGGTTTTCTCTTTCTCTATTATTATTATTTCCTTTGACTTCTGGTTTGGTAAATAATACACATACATTGATTCATAAACTATTGAGTCTTAAAATATTGACTGACCTAATGTCAGTCTACCCCATTTAAAATTCCTCTTGATTTCAGTATCTTGTCCTGAAAAGCACTGAGGGCTTGTAGCTCACAGAGCTGTCTCTCTAAGGGGCCGCTGCAGAAACCCACCTACCTCTCCATCGTTAGAAGTACCAGACAGGGAAGCCAAGTCACGGCCAGCCAGGCTCCCCTTTGCAGAACTTTATTTCTTCTGTGAGCTGTGGAGGTCAGTGGGACAAATACCTCACTGGAAGTAAAGGTGGCAGAATCCATCCTGTAAGAAACAGTAGATTATTTGAACTGTACATATTAGCCAATTCATTAGTATACATTTTAGAATTTGCATGTTCTGCTGTTCTCACACACCTCGCTAAATTGGCACCTCTTTAATACCAAAGTGTGTCTTCTGCTACAGAATCCTGAGCAAAAAGGGTCCTCACAAGCACTTTCAAAACAGCTGCCTGGTTACCTATTTTATTTATGAACGAGCTTCAAGAGCCTTGAAATCAGGGTCTTCCTAGCTGAAGGAGAAATATTTACCGTAGTTGAATAAGGAGTGAAAGCACCATGCAAACAAATGTCATGTTAGATGCTGTTTAAGGCAAAAAGAAAGGAAACTGAGGATACTATTGCTTCAACACCAGATGAAATCAATGCTTACATCATTAATAGATATTCCTAAGTAAATTCAGGTTTACCAATGCTAGTCCATCATTCTGAAATATTTTAGTCTCCAGCTTTCAGATAGTAATACTCCACATTAACTAATGCCTCATTTTACCTTATGTTTTTTAGGGTTTCCAAAGAAAATAGTTTCCATTCATATTCAGTAAAAGCAAACTCATGTTCTGCTGCTATTAGCTGAGCTTTAACTGAATCTGAAGCTCAGGTTTCACATAAGAAAACCAGTTTTAGATGTACTAGGGCATCAATCCATATCAATCTATATAGTAGTACTTATGATGAATAAATTAATTTTCTCATTGCTCTATGTTGGCTAAAATTATTTGATTATGTATTTAGCTACTAATGGAAACTCATTAGTAGATTTTCATTTCATGCTTGTTTGCACCTGCAATCCATTTCTTCTTGTCCAAAGGACTGTTTCATTTAGGTTGCACGCTATAAATTTTCTTGCATATAAACTGAGGAGCATCAGCCAAAATTCAGTATACGTAGTCTGAAATAGCTCAGGGCCATCATTTTTACAACAGCATCATTAAAGCAACAGATCTCCAGTTATTCATTGCCATTTATTACTGTGCATATTGATGTTATAACTTGCCTCTTAGTTCACTGGTTAATTTTGTTATCTTTGCTAGTGACAGTCCCTTGACATCTTCCCGCTTGCTCTCCCCTGGAGTTCTCCCAGAGGTCCACAACGCTCCTGTCCTTCTTTTTTAACCTGAAGAGGGGACTTGCTGGGAAGTACCCACCCGACCTCACCTCAGGCACTAAGTTTGGATGCAGGAATTTGATTTTTTTTTATCCCCATTAGAACTTGTAGCTCTGAGCTTAGCCTAACTTTGGCAGAGCTGTGGGGCTGGGCCAGAGGTTTGAGCCACAGCCACATTTTTCTGCAAGACAAGAAAGCATCACCAGTACCACTGGGGCTCAGACTCACTGAAGCTTCATACAGAAAAGGGACACCAGCATTGTCACTGTAATGTCATCATGATAATCATCATAGAAAAAGTCTCTGTTGTTCAATGAAACTGATAAAACAAGTGCTCGATAGTCACTTACTTTATTTGGAGGGATACATTTTTATTTGTTTCAGAACACTATCCTGTTCTAA
The DNA here is from genome assembly GCA_013399475.1 of Chauna torquata. NCBI lineage: Eukaryota > Metazoa > Chordata > Aves > Anseriformes > Anhimidae > Chauna > Chauna torquata. The sequence continues at coordinate 164,394 of VXAL01003402.1, read as the reverse complement.
CCAAGGCAAATCCAGCTACTGTGCTGTCTGGTCTATTTTTATAGGGTTTGTTTGCTTGTTTGTTTGTTTTTTAACAATATAGCTCAACTATACTTTTAACTGCACAGATCATAGGAGTATATTTTTGGCCTCAAAGATTTAGGCAAGAAAATGAGCCCAGTGAGCCCAACTAAGTCACCAGGAGAGTCTCTGCCAACCTGGTGTTTGGAGGGGGACCAAGGAAGCCTCAGTGCAGACCAGCAGCAGGGGCTCCTGCTGGAAGGACAGCCGAGCCAGCATTGCCCCGTGGTGGCACCGCACGGTGGCTGCCAGGAAACGCATGGGGATGCCCACACGTTTGGGCAACGGACAAGAGCCATCGAGGTCATGGTGCTGCGTGAGGTGTGAGCACCACCAAGTACACCTGCACCACTGAGGTTATCATCTCACAGTGTTTCTTTTGGACATCTGGTACTTAAAGATGTCTTAGAGGTAATTTATCAAAGTAGGAAGAGTTAGATTGAGACAGCTGTTTTTATGCAGCACCCTACCTCTTGTTCCTAAGACCTCCTTGGTCCACCAGCAGCACAGGAATGGCAACACTGCTTCATGGACTCCGTGCGGGTCCCAACTCCCAGCTTCTCATGTGGGCAATGTTAGGAGACATGCAAAAAGCTTTTCAGTGGGTATGAATGGATAACAGGTTTTTTAGGAGATGTCTTCAAAGCAGCTTCAACTAGTGACAATGTTAAAAAATGAGGGACAAATCTCAGCTAGCCCCTACACAAGTGAAAAAGCAGAGCAGTTGTCCCAACTTACCCACTCAATATTCCTTGAAGTATTTCCAGCTCAGCCACAGACCACCCTGAGCTAAGCCACTGACTGTAGATGGCAAGTCTCCTGCTGGTAGAAATGTGAAGTAAGATGTCTAGAGATCAGAGGTGCAGGAGCAGCAGATGATTATCACTTTCTCATCTGAAGTTGCTGGGATTATTTTGGAGTTTTGAATTTAAAGACAAACAAACAAACAAACAAACAACAACAACAAAAACTCAAAGAACAACATCCTGGTTAGTGAAGCAGAATCTGATCATAATAATTGTCACATTTTATTTTCATATAAAACCAACATAAGTTGCTGAACTTCAGCAGAATTGTTCTGAATTGATACAAATATGAGAACTGATCCTATTAGTGCTGTGTACTAGTATAGCCCCTGCACAGAAAGAAATACAATTGCTTCAAAAATATCCATCTTATCAATGAGCTTAACTTGCTGAGGGTCAGGCTGTATTCCCCACAAAAGTAGCTGAAAACTGGCATGGATTCTGACTGTGTTTTGTTAAGTGGTCATGATCAATAAAAATCTATTTTTCAATTAAATACAAGATACTGGTTGTATGTGTATTGCCTGCAGGCCAAAATAGTTTTGAGTAAAACTGGATTCCAGAATATAAATTTGTGTTGGTTTTGCTCTGTCTTTTAAATGAACCTTACCAGCATGCAACTGCAATCCTTGTGAACTCTGCAGATTAAATTTCCTTGCAGTAATGACCACTAGGAATTAGTGAAATGTTAATCTTCCCACCTGCTGCGTATGATTGTACATGAGTCTAATCAACCTGATTGTGAAAGAAAGCAATTTCTGCTTTTATGGATATTTTTGATGTTGTCTGTTTTTTGTTGTTCTTCTTGAGCAACTGTAAAATTCTTACCTATATTTTAAAGTGAAAATAATGATTGAATTAAAACATGTAAAGGGGAGCAATGGAGGCTGGCCATAATTGCTTTACAACAGATACAGTAATTGATGCTCTGAGGATTTATTTCAAAGCATAGAAATTGAATTAGAATCCTAGCTTTATCTGGATTTGTGTTGCTTTGATGAAGTCACTGTGTCTCTGTGACTTGATTTTACACAAATTTTGCTTTTCATTTAAGGATACAACCACAAGTGTGACACTTTTCTGCTGTGAACCCTGAAACATGCTGAATGGGGCAGAAGGGAATGCACCAGTTGACAGCTACTTAATGCATTGAACACAGATTATAAAGACAATCTAAAAAGCTTAATCGTATTTCTTGTGCAAAATATTTGTTTAAGCCCACATGTATTGACCTAAAAACTATTTACAATAAAGTAAAAAAAAAGAAAAAAAAATACAGCTGTGTCCACATCAGCCTTCCGAGCAGGTACTGCACTGCAAACCCTTTTTTTTTTTCCTGAAATCAGAAATCCAGGAAAATCCAATTTAGAGTGCAGAAATATGAAAATACAAGGAATGTATGGAAAGCTGGAGCACAATGTTATACCACTTTATTCATCAACCAAAACCACGGCTATCTTCTCAGGAGCCCCAAGACCCAGAATGCCTCAGCTTCACCTCCAGCACAGCTACAGTCGTCTCCATGCTTGCACACTGTGCATGGAAACACATCGAATAATCCCTGGATTGAAAATCAGAATGTCGAATCATCTGATTCAATATATTAAAGCTAGTTATCTGAAATCATTCAGAACCTGATGAGCCTTATTCCACAAGCAAGCTTAATATACCCAGAGAAATATGATGCCAATTAGGAGACCAGTGTTTCTCAGCACTTTGCATGCAAAGAGCAGGAGATAATCGGGGATCTCCATGGTGACAGTGTTAAGGTGGCTGGGTTACCTGAATGATAATTTCCATCTTTTCATCTGATCTTCATGGGTTTTTCACTTTTCCTCTTTAACCCTGAATTTGTTAGATTTCTAATGGAGAGGAATCGACAAATATCCTGGCATACCTTAGAGGAAAAGCAAATCTTCTCTCATAGATACTCCTGCAATTTAATTCACCTTAACAATTTTTGCAGGGAGAGCTGCTCGTGGGAGCAGGGAATTTGCCTTCTACGCATCTCCAGCCAGCTTTAAATTGGACTAGAGAAAGGATAGACAGCACTTTGCTAAAGCAGATCTCCAAAAACCCAAGAAAGAAAGTTCCTTCCCCCAGACCTGTGCTTGGGGCAGCCACCCCCCCACAGGCCCTGCCCAGCCCCGCTTCTCCAAACACAGACGTTCCGCTGGAGAGCCCATCAATAACCTCTCATCTTCTTTATCTCTGCTTATTGCTCCCACAGTGGCACAGAAAATACGTTAGGAAATTAACGTACATTGAGTCCATGCCTATCATAATTTGTAACACCCTTATCCAATTCACATCACATTTTGGAGAAAAATTCCACTGAGATCTCCAAGTAATCTATCACTCTGAGGCAGAATTGGCTTTCATTGATTTCAGAGTGGTGTGCCACCGTCATGATGATAATGAAAGTCGGTGGTTCCTGAACTGTGACGGGACTGCTGCCTTTCTCTCCTCATGCTCTTTAACTGTGCACTTATTAGAAAAGCTGAACATTTTTCACTTTGGCTCATTAAAATCTTCAATGCCTTAAACAATCTCGTCTCTCTCATGTTTCAGGTTGTATGGGAATATCCTTGGAAGACGAACCACAAATCTGCGAGAGAAATCGCGGAGCTCGCAGATTAGACCAATATCGTGATTCAAGCATTTAACAACCTTGATAACACAAGACTACTGTTATTTTGGGCGGCAAAAGCAGCAATAACAATGCCTGTGCTCTAAGCCCATACCATGCACTCAGTCTTTGCACTTCCCTCTTTTTCCTCCCAGTATCCATGGCCGTGTTGTTCTAGCCGGACCTCAGGCTGCGCATCCCTGGTGGCTATGCCCAAGGTACAGTATTTCGGCTCCTCTCCTGTGTGTCACCCCCGAGAGGAGCTCCCTTTGTTTCAAGTCATGATTAGACGGCGGGTGATTTCCAATTGCCTTTAGCAGTGGTAAAACTGCTCTTGAAACACTCTCAAAGCCCCTCCTGAGGACAGCGGGAGGGCAGCAAGGTGATGGGGGTGCAGGCAGAATGGTTCCAGCCTGGGTGCTGCGGGCTGCTCCCTCCCCGAGATTTTAACAGGACGGAGCTTCATTAAAATCGTTTTCCTTCCCTGTACTTGATGAGCGGGTGAGAAACACGCTGCCCAGCTGCGTGCTGCTATTCCCAGCTGCTCCCCCGGCAGCACACGGCGTCACGGGGAGCGGAGAACAAAAGCTAATGCCGATTGCTGTGCAATCACCCAATTAACTTCTGCGTTTTCAGCTTTAATCTACTTCTGCTTATTGCAGAAATGAATACAATAGATCATTAATGCTGATGTTCATAACACTGTGCAGTCACCTTCTCCACCTCTCTTTAAAGTGCTGTGTTATTTAATACCTGATAGGAGATTTAAAAGCATCCTCTTCATCTGATTTCATACATTAGGGCTAAGTTTAGCTTCTGTAGGTAACAATTTCTGTTTAAACTTTAATAAAGAAGTATGTTTAGAATCTCAGGGGCACACTCTCTGCTCATTTGAAACAAATGAGGATTATATAAGGAGGAGCATGAGCTACAAATAGGCTTCATAAAATTAATTGGCTCTAAGCTGCAGCCGAGCAGAGCTGAGCCATCCAAAGCGACAAGTGGCCACAGCGCGTCTGCTCCGCCTGTGCAGCTCCGAGGGACGGCTCCGAGAGCAGGGAAGTCCAGCCTTGAAGCTGAAGCACTCCTGCGGGCTCTGGCAGCAGAGCTGCTGAATTCAGCTGTCGCATCTCTCAGGGCTAACTTTGGAATTCCTGCACACCTTGCAGGGCTTAGGGACCTGCACGGCTGCAAGTCTGGCCTGCGGGTCGGATCCTGCACAACCAAATGCCCTGTCTGACGGCGCTGGTTCCGCTGGTACGGCCCCAAAGACTCACACCTTCTCATGATATTTCCATTTGTGGGGTGTAACATTTTTAAGTTCTGCCTCACAGGAATACCATGGATGCTGCAGACAAAGCCAGGAGCAGCATGCAGAGGTTTTGCATCCTGCAGAGTCCCTCCATATCACTTCCAATGAATCCAGAAATTGCAGCACATGCTTAAACGTTCAAATGAATTGAAAAATCCACGCTTAACTCTTTGGCTACAGTTGTCAGGCCAGCCGCCAGAATTCCTTTACAGGAATCTATGGCTGCATGTGCTGTGCTCCCTCTGCTTGAGAATACTGTCATTTATTGGACTAGAAACAAGAATGTTCTATATATTGTTTTTATCGAATATTGTGCTGCTAGATCCCATCTGTGGGAATTTCTGGGATTCCTCGCAGGAGCCCATCTGCTACCTCATCCCAGAATACTCCAGCCCCGACATGTGGCCAGGAGCAGAGGCTCTGCAGCCTCTCCTCATTTAGCAAACTGCAGCTCTTTGCTGGGAGGATCGGTTACATCTGTCATGCTTTAACGAGTTAATGTAAAACCTGTAGCTGAATCTGCCTAATTGCATTTAAAGCAACATATATATATATATAATCTTCTAAAATAGCTTCCACATGTTCTTCCGTTGCAGAGCTCTCTTTATTTACAAACGCTGAGATAAATGTGCTAATTTCTGCCAAGACATGCATCCCACCAGCTCCCACCTTCTTTCAGCACAGGTATCACAAAGCCCAGCTTGAGCTAGGCTCCTAGAATCTTTTCAACAGCGAAGAGCTGTAAAAGCCGAGCATTAGACCAGCGTCCTAAACAGTGACGTGAAAGCAGGAAATATGTAAAAGCCTCAAGCAAATGCTCAATGAGACAGAACACTGCTCCAGGGCTTTGTGGAGCAGGACCACCCACTGCCCAAGCTGCCTCTGCACAGCTCTTCCCATAGCTCTGAACAGCTGGTCCTGGACGCGCTCCCACCGGCTCCCTGGGTGCGCTCCGTGAGCACTCCGGCCGGCCGTAGACGCAGTTTGCAGGCGGAGCCTCCGTGATCAGCCCAGCAGCCAGAAATTAAAATAAGTGAGAGTAAAACTTCTCTTGCACCTAATCGATAACAGTAACATTGCTGGGACTATAAAGACTGAAAAAGACAAAATCTCTTTATTTTTCCTTTCTCTGAAGACTCTATCAACTATGAAGTCTGTAGTTCATTAATAGCTACTGAAATTATCCCTAATTTCCCAGCTGTTTTACGCACTACCATTGACATTTTACTCAACGGCATAATCACTCAGGACGAAACAGAGTTTGTGATAATGTTCTTGGGTAATGAACATACCAAAATGGTTACTAATGAAATAGGGAAGAAACATGACCATTTTTCTATATCCCCCCACATAGCTCATTAACAATTTTTGCCGCTCTTTATAGATTGCTAGGGAAGGCTGACATTCCTCCTCTTTGAGTTAAAACAACTTGCATCCACACCAAGCCAAAAAAAAAAAACAAAACCAAAAAAAAAAAAAAAAAAAACCGACAAAAAAAAAAAACAAAAACCTCCCCCTCATGTAACAAATGACATTTCTCAATACGTAGCAACTACCAAGTCTAATGCTTCTAGTATTTCTTTCCAGATAAACCATCCCTACTTGGATGCCACCATGACCAAGGACCAACATGAACACTGTGTGCTCTGAAGAGCTTCTGGGAAAAAAAGAAGTGAGGAGGTCCACCTGGCAAGAAAGTGAGGATATAGGGACTGACATAGCAAACATTGATGTCAGGTAGTGTCAACAGGCACTGACAGGACCCAGCGGATTGTGACACCGAACTATTGCTCATCCCATTAACCCGTATTTAATTCCCTATCAGCAATGAACAACTACTAAGCGCTGCCTGGGACAAGTCCTCCATCGACTGAAACTCCTCCCACGGCTTTTTTGCTTGAGGGCTGCCCCCTGTTCCTGTACGCTATGTGGTGCTTTACACTGCTTGGAAGAGTCATTAGAGGACCAGCCAGTCTTCTCGGGCTCTCTATATATCTGGGTTCATATCCAGACATAACAGCAGTAGTCATCAGTCCCTCAACACATTTTTCAAAAGAAATGAGATGCACATGTGTTTTTTAGATAATCCCACAGAAAGAAATAAGGTTTAAATTCCCCTCTAGATTTCACAGTGTCTGGGAGGCTTGCAGCTATTCAGACATGGTTTCTATTTAAGGAAAATGAAACCTTCCTCTGTTGATAATGTACTATTATCAGGTATCATCTGCTCCTCCATGCCACCCCCACATACACACTAGAAATAATTGAGAAAGTAGTTGTTGACAGATGACTGTGTACAGAGGATAATAGACACCATCGTCATTCATGTAGGAAAAGGGAAGCTGGAGCTGTGACAAACCAGCGTGGCACTGACTTCTGCTACTGGGAACCACACTGTCACTCTGCTTTGCTCAACTTAGTTCATAGTTGTCAAGCCAGGCATTCACTTACGTACCTGCTATAATAAAATTAGTCAAAATCATATCTTCCCCCATAACATTGCAAATATTTTCATATCTAAGTTTTTCAGTCTTAGTGCAAACATATTACTTTGGCAGATATTACAAAAGACAAATGGAATAATGTCATGCTGCTTTAATAATGCCATATCTGGAAAAAAAAAATGCTGCCTATATGTGTGTCAGTGTAAATACACATCATTTAACACTTAAGTAATAAAAACCTGAACATTTTCAAATCTTGCAAAACATCCAACCTTTTCCCTGAAGCATCAAAACATTGTCATACAGCTCATAACCAATAGCTATCACACAGAGTATAACATTGCTTTCTGAACCTTGGTCTGGAAGGAAAATTAAAAAAAAAAAAAAAAAGACCACTTTGAAAGAAAACAGTTGTAGAGTCTTCAAGATGTCATTGAAATATGACCATCCTCAAGGGATGCTAAAAGAAATCATGGTCCAATTTCAAAACTGAGAAGGGGACTCTCAGTTGGAGTTAGACGAATGATTCACCACCCCGACAACTTTTTAGATGGCCTATAGATAGAGAGGGAAGAATAGGGATATTATACCTGCATGGTGGAGACAAGTAAATATTTAAAGTGGAACCCACTGCAGATAGGCAAGTTGTGCTCTATTTAAGCCAGCTGAATATATCAACATGTCCACCTTTCCTATCTTAGGAAATACATCCTGTATTTGCCAGCTGGCCAAAACCAGAGGATCTATGATGCACATCTCAGTGACAGGGAGGAGCCCTGGAAGCAACTCACAGCAGGAGAAGCCAACGGCTCCCTGTGTCCCCCACCTCTCCATGTGGGTTTGGGTGGGTCGTGCAACCGAGTCCCATGGGCACACCAATATCATTCCTATCAGCCCCGATGGCTGGCTGTCCCTCACCAGCCAGGGCCATTGATGAACCAGCACCCCATACACCAGCACAGCCTGATGATCTCACATGACATCATCCCGGCTGTGAAACCGCGTCCAAATTGCTAGAAACCAGTGCATGGCGTATTAAAATACAGTGAGAGCATCCTGCACGCTTCCTCGCACAAAGTAGGTGACCCATTTTCCACATGCATTGTTGGAGAATTTCATTTTCCAACTTGTCCTTTTGTATGACACAGGGGACAGCCCTGCTAGTGTTTTCCTATAGTAATGGGCTTATTCTGCAGCAACATGTCACAAAGCTATGTAAATTCTTAGTCCTGCTCCCACTAAAGCTAATGGCAAAACACCTGACGGTTTTGAAGAGTCCGGGATCTGGGTTCAGCAACCTTCTGCTCCAAAGCAAAGAAAGCACATGCTTTTTATTGAGCCTCTTCACACACAGAATACTACTCAAACACATTTACCATTTCTGAATGAATGTCTTCAGCTGGAACCTCAGAGACAAGTGCAGAGGGTTTATCTAGTGGTAACAAAAACCTCATGGCATTTCTTAGATGGAAAGAAAACTGAGTTTAGCAATTATTCATAGCCTTACATACATTCCTGCAGACCGTCAAGCTGACTTGGCAGACTGAAGCTAATTGGGTTTACAGTAGAATGAAGCCTTGATTGAAATGCTTTGCTTAAAAAAAATTACATACGCACCCCCATACCCCTGATAACATTACTCTCAAGCAAGTAAAACAGCCACCCCACATATTACCAAAGAAGAAATGCTGAGGTTTTTATTGCTTTACCAACCAAAGACCCACAAGTGAATAATTCTGAAATGTTTGATCTGCTGTATTCTGATGCATAATTTAGCGGCTGCAGAAAGGCTGCATGTGGCTGGCATTTCAGGCTGCTTTTGAAGTTCACAAAAGCCCTGCAGTCACTTGGGGGGTGGGACCCTGCTCAGGGAGCAAAGGTGGGCACCGAACAAAAGGTGGGCGGGCAGCAGCTCCAAAGCTAATGCACAAAAAAGTGGTTATGAGAAACTGGAGAAGGGAAATTAATGTAGCCTCAAGTTTACCGAGTAAATAGTTCAGATTCTAATGCAGTGATTTATGAAAATAAAAAGACTTATTTAATGATCCCAGCAGGCAACAGGTGCTTCAATTTTTTACATGTTAAGAGCAAAGAAAAAAAAAGGGGGGGCAGGAGCTTTTGCTTCATTGGGTTTTTTTCCTATTTCATGGTTATAGTTTAAAGGAAAAGAGCTCCAATGTGCCTCAGGGATATGCTATGCTCAGCAATTTTTCTAGGCAGGGAGGGGTCACACAAGTGTTGCCTTCACTATTTATGCCATGGCTGTCAATTCTGATGCAGCCACACGGAGAAAACTTCCAGGTGTTCCTGGGAATTACTGGTTCTAGGGGAAGTTTTACAGAAATGACATAACAACTGACATTTCAGAGGAGAAGGAATTTTTCCAATAGCCCTGTGTGGGACAGCACTCAAACCCAAACCTGCTTTTGAGCATATGCTCTTCAACCACCTTCCTAAATCAGTACATGCAGAATTGCATGCAGGAATTCAGATCATGGACCACATCACAATGACAAGCCTCTGTTACTTTGTTGGGAAAAGTCCCAAATAGTTGCAGGCTGTCTACATTCTTGAACAAAATGGAAGGACAATGGAGAAGTGTAAAGACAAGATGAAACAAAAGATGGAAGCTGCATAGGAAGCAGAAGAAAGAGAAGATGAGGGAAATGGAAAAACAAGCAAACGGAAAAGGAGAGCGACTTTTTACATGTGCAGATAGTGATAAGACAAGGGGGAACAGTTTTAAGCTAAAAGAGGGGAGATTTAGATTAGACATTAGAAGAAATTCTTTACTCAGAGGGCAGTGAGGCCCTAGCACAGGCTGCCCAGAGGAGCTGTGGTTGCCCCATCCCTGGAGGTGCTCGAGGCCGGGCTGGATGGGGCTGTGGGCAGCCTGGGCTGGTGGGAGGTGTCCCTGCCTCTGGCAAGGGCTGGGGCTGGGTGGGTTGGAACTGGGTGGTCTGTAAAGGTCCTTCCAACCCAAACCATTTTATGACTCCATGAAATAGAAAATAGTGAGCTGAGATGCTTGCAGGAGGCCCGCTCACCTGAGCAATCACTGATACTGCAGGGAAGAAGCCGCGCTGTACACCCTCCCTGCCATCTAGTTCTGCCCATCTTGTTTATTTATCTTCAGAGGAAATCTCAATGAAAATCCAGTCTTCAAAGCCGATGATCTACCCATCTGCCAGCTTTATCAATCAGCATCCACACTGCACATCAACACCTTTTTCATTGACTTCCATATGGTTCATTGTATGAAAATGCCTAATTAAGAGAAGGAGATGAGATTTTAGCAAGTAAACCTTATGACTATCTGTGGAGGAAATGTGAGCTATAGCGCTAAATCACAAGCAGCAGCAAGCACAGCCAGAGAGGCAACTTTGAAGGTAAACTGCTACCTAAGCGTGTCTCCAGCTCTGAGAGGTTTAGACTTCAAAATTATCCATTTCATGTGCCCTGCATCTGCAGCCTGTCAGCAGGGTTCCCCCAGAGAGGCTGAGGAAGGATCCTCACAGTGCTCCACACAATGCTTTGTCAGATCAAAACATCTACCAGACAGTGACTGCAGATCAGAGGAGCTTACAGCTATTAAATCCAAAAATTTGCCACTCTCCAGATGTAAAGCAGGACAATTCACTGCACATGCACTAATAAACAGCACTGCTTCTTAAACACAGCACCACGTGAGGGACTGATGGACTGGAAGATCAGATTTGTTTTCTGACAACATGCAAAATAAAATATACTCCCCCCCAAAACCCTAACCAACCGCACATAAAGATGCGGCAGCAGCCGTGCAGATGTGCAGCCGATGTAACGCGCAGTGATGTGCCCTGGGTCGGTGCTGCTGGGAAGGCAGAGCAGGGGAGGCTCCAGCCCCGCTTACAGTGCAGAGCAGCCAGGACAGCCGCTGCCTCCCAGCGAGCTCTCACGCCACTGAAAATCAACAGCTTTGAGCGAGGCCAAGGGCAGGAAAAGCGGCTGCTGTGGCTGCAATCATTTGCTGTAGATCCTGCAGCCCATAAACGGCCTGCCCTGGCGCATCCTCAGCACAGGCTTTTATTGCCTACCTGGTGCAACGCAGAGCAAACTTGCGACCTTGAAAAGAAAGTGAAATTATCTCGCTAGGTTATTTAGTGAAGGGACAAAAGACGTGCGAATGGACATGACCTGACGTACCTTCTCCCTTGGATCAGAAGTACAGGGAGAGCCTTCCTGCAGGCATTTTCATGAGCCGGCCATGGTAAATCCTACAGAATGCCTTAAAACCTCCGCAGCAAGTCCATAAGCCAAGTTTCCACCAGCTGTAAACTACCACTCCTCCATATCAATTTAAGGCAGCAGAAAATACAGCCCTGCAGTCCTTTTAAGAGCAGCTTTTATCACCCTATTTAATTAGCAATTCAATTAGATGGCTCGCATGCCTTGGGCGATGGCTGAGCAGAGGTCTGCGGCACCAGCACCGCTGCCGAGGGCTGGCTGGGGATGCTTGGGGCGATGTCCCCGGGAAGGGCAGGAGGTGCGCATCGCCACGGGGTGACACTGGCGGTGAGCTGAGGTGACACCGCTGGGGCTCCACGGCACGGATCAGTGATGGGGCTTCATCGCAGTGACCAGCTGCACAGTCACCAACAGATGTGGCTGTGGCTATTGGAAGTCGTTTGGCCAGCATTGAAAACAAAGAAATAAACTCATTTTTATGACACAATGCATAAAACGGCTGGCTTCTGCTGGGAGCCTAAATTTGGACTGTTCAGTTAATTTGATTGGATGCTATGAGTGAGGGCATGATTTGAAACCACGAGTCGTTTTTCTCCTTGGAAGAGTGGATAACTGAGTCTATTAATCTGACAATACATTTAAACTGAGTTATTGTGACAAGGGACTTCCATTATCCATTTCATCTAGTTGCAAACTGTCAGAATAAATCTCAGGGGGTTAGGGAAAAAAGCTGCCTTCCTTTGTTTGCTGTTTTTATATGCCACAACAGTTTAGATTTGGTTCACTTTAACTCATGATACCGTATAACTGTACAGGGTGGAAGCTCACTGTAAATCTAGCATAGAAAATGTTAACTTTATGGTCATCAATTTTTTTTTTAATTTTTTTTTATTTTTTAAATAAGGAGTAAGGACAGTAAAATTTGACCACCTAGCAGTATCACGACATTGAGTTCAATGACCTTTTTCCTTACACATGCATTTCTTAATGACAACTTTTCCTCCCTTTGGAATCAATTAGTATCTTCAGAACTGAAAAAGTGATTTCCTAATGCTCTGCTTTTCTCTTCCTTGTAAAGCAAATTCAGTTAAATAGCTAAAACTCTTATAACCAGATATGAATCTAAATAAGTCATAGAAGAGTAAGAAATCATATCATGCTTAAGACATTAAACTGGAATTCAGAAGAATGGGATTCAATATTTTGACCCTGCCACCGACTTCTTAAATGTTGAGTGACACTTGGCTGTCAGATGAGACTTTCTTCCCCAATATTTGCTTATTTTTGTAACTGAGCCTGTTCTAGTAAATGAACAATATTTTACGATCTTCAGCTCCTTGGCCAAATCCAAACAGTTAACAGGCCAAGAAGTCGAGTGGCCAAAGACGTTGGTGCTATGGACCTCAAACACTGCTCCCCTGCGGGTCTGCTCTGGCTTGAAGAAGGAGGAGGAGGAGGAGTTGCGTAGTTTGGGAAAGCCACCATCGCCCTCGGGCTGCAAAACCAACATGCAAAGCTCGCAGTAACTTCAAACAAGCGTGTGCTTATGTGTGTATGTGTGTGACTGACAGAAGACAGCTGACAGCGTGCCAAGAGCTGCCTGGAGAGCGTGCTCTCCATCAGCCCTGGCCAGCCCCTGCTGACCGGGAGCCACGCAGGTGTCGCGGGATCGTTGTAGCGGCACCTAACCCTGCCTAGCACTTTGCTGTCAGTTATGGACTTACCTCTCATTTCACAGGCACTGTGAGCTGCAGAAAGTCCTGAGAACAGCAGATATGTGCACAGCAACAAGCCCCAAGCACACACTTTAAAATTCACTTTTCAAAACTAATATTCATCTGTAAAGGGTGTAATTGAAGGTTTTTAAGACATATTAAAGCTGGCTGTGCTCTCATATAAAACACATGCATAAGCCCAAAACATGAGCACGCTGGAGAAAAAAATAAATAAAAATCAAACCCACATGTTTCTGGAGGGCAGGTAAAAAACACGTTTATGAGGCAGCACTCTTGCTCTGAGTCACGGCTCCGGCTGCGCAGTCCGGGCTCACGTTGGGTGCACCGCTGGGGACGACACTGCGGACGGGACGGGCGGAGGCGTGCGGGGCTGGCAGCTGCCTCCCACCGGCCAGCCGAGCAAGGTACGCCGACCGGGATGTGTGAGCACTTACCTGGCTTGCGGCGTTTTAAATAAAAAGGGGCAGCGCAATTAACAAGACTTGGTTGAAACAAATAGTCCAGCCAGTCCTGTTATGTCAAATATATCAAACCTTGAAGCCAGGCGCATAGACAAAGGAAAAAAAAATCTGTCCATCTTGAAATCTTTTATATGTTAGGTTAATTTGTTAAAAAGACTCCACTAAGAAATAAACATTGCTACTTCAACTAATTTTAATTCTATCCTCTCAGCACTATTCCTGTGAAACAGTGAGAACTCTAATTCATGATCTTCCCCAAAGTCACCATTTGGTCTCAGGAGGTGGCTGAAAGCACAGAACAAAATGTTAGTGTCACAACTTCACAGCTCTACGTTTGGTTTTGATCAGATCTGGGAAATGAGAAGAGATGCAATATTTTCATTCCTTTACTGTCACTGCAGAGTATTCATTAGTTTTAATTATTTTTTAGGTTCTAGGGGGAACCATTAAAGAATTAATCACAAATGGAAGGAACAGAAGCCATATGTGGCCATAAAAAGACAATAAAGCATTTTAAGATACACACTTGTTATGATTTATACTCAAAACAGGACCAGAGGTAGCATATGGTGATTGCCATAAAGCAACATTTATTATAAAAACATGGAGATTTATCTCCAGGCTTGGCTGTATGTAAGAATTTACATTTACTTTAACTTATATTCATATTCTTGTTGTATTATCAGAATTTTTTATTTTTAAACTGAGCCAGCTTGCTACAATCCTTACACTGTTGTACCTATAAACTTTTCCTTTATGCAGACTTTCTCTTCACTGACTTCAGATGCACTACTCATATGTTTGGATTTAGACATAAATCAACTCCTGTTCTGGGGCAGTAACTGCTGCACCAACTGCATGCTCATCTGCAAACAGACAAGACACCTCCACTGACTTCAGCAGAGGACTCCACGTGCCCATAAGGATCCTCTGATTAACTCAAGGTTTGCTTTGCTTTGCTTTAGCTTTAACATCTCAAACCTGGCAAATTTCTTGGGTGATAATAACCATAAGCAGGGTATTCTTATTTACAGTAAATAAAAAAAGATAGTATGTAAAACTATCATCTTCGCTGCTTCTTGCTGACTGAGTCCTTATGGCAGGGACGAAAGTCAGAAAAAGCAGAAACTTACAGCAGAGAAATATCTCCAAGAAGGTGATACTAACATTATTCCTATCAAAATCTGGAAATCATTAGTTTTAATACATATTTCACAGCTTTTTATGTGATACATCTAGAGGAATACGACAGGGTGCACTCTGTCACACTAGCAGAAGACACGGGGCTGGCGGTGCCCGGGGCCAGAGCAGGGATGGGGCTGAGGCTCAGCACGACACACGAGGTCCCCCGGGCCCCAGGGCGAGCGGCACAACACGGCACGGCCAAGCCCAGCTCCAGGGTCTGGAGCCAGCTAAGTGCTCCCTGCAGATTTCCACTGCCCAGAGTCCCCAGATAGCAAAATGTAGAGGCTGGCCCAAATCAATCCTGGTGCAACACATACTCCTGCTGAATTTAAATACTCAAACACATCAGCTAAGAAAAGTTCCAAGTGCACAATCAACTTCTGCTTTCACAGACTGTAAAAGTATATATTTTTTTAATTCAGCAGTATCAGACTAAAGTGGAACTGCATCAAGAAGTGACCCATAGAAATAAATGAATGCTGGATGGCCAAGATATCGAAATGTCGGTAGACTCTCCTCATTCATTTAGCATTCAACTCAATATTTTTAATTCCCCCAAGCCAGTCCAGAGCAACCTACACTGATATCCTTAAATGTCAGAGCAGAAACAAGCCATTCTGGCAAAGGACTTGCCTGCCACTGGGGAACGAGGCTGGCTTTAGAAATGCAAAACCAAGAGCTGCTTGGACCAGTGACTACGTGCCTCTCCTCCCTCCCTTCTGAACCGCGCAAGCAAGAAAGGTCACTCGGTGCACGGGAAGAAACACACAGCCTCGCCGCTGCCTTCACATGTAACGGTGCTTGGGTGTTAAAGCCAGCATGCTGGCCTCGTTCCCTCCTGTTGAATGCGGGTAAAACTCAGCTCGAGAGCTGCAAGCGGAGTTTGAGCCGTGCCTATGAAAAGCAATGGCTCCTGACACCATGAGATGAAGCACTGCAAGGCAGAACTATAATTCATATTAAAAAAAAAAAAAAAAGACCCGATACTAAGGGTATCATCTGCCACTTGCTGTTCCTAGGTTCATAATCTACTCTTTTTTCCTCTCTAGTCTAATTGTGTTTGACATCTGGAAGACAAAAAGGTCAAAGTTGTACAGTAACTGCTGTTTCCTTTCCTTCCTGCCAGCCCAAGAAAAACACAAGAAGTGGGTTTCCAATTCTTTAAAAGAAAGGGAACTGTTCTACCTCATCTAAAGGCCTCTTAGAAGCTTTCATAAACCAAGTCCGTGCACCATTCAGAAAGACATTATTTTCTATTTACTCCTGTTTCTGTAGAAGTTAGAAACATATGACCATTCCCACAGGGAGCCTTCTCCTCAGCTTGCACTGAACCTCTTCATACTTATGTCTGCTGGCCAAAGACTGTAAACAGAGTGCTAAAGAAACAGCTAGAAAACCATCCCATTCAGCATCTCATCCATGAAATACCCACTCAGCCAAATACTAACCAAGATACTCCTTCCTGGAAAACAGTTTTTCATTTCTACTCACTGTGGCGTGCTAAGATGAACATTATGAAACAAGAAAAATTATCAACGCTTATTCCAGACTATTCCACACTGCTTCCACACTGGTAGGTAGGCGCCAACGCAGATGTAACATTCAAACATGCAGACCAGTTCCAGGCTGATGTAAATCCCTGCCTTCGGTGGAATTCCTGTGACTTTGATGGCGAGCGGGAAGTGACAGGATCTGAGTATTTGGACTGTGTTAGAGAAGACAGCACCTTTAACAACCACTCATTCAATATTTCTACCCCACACGAGCTGACAGCTGCACTCCTGCTTCCAGGTAATGCACCATCCCTTCACCAGGCGAGGACACCATTACCTCTCTGTGCTTTCCCTGCCAATCAGCTACAACTCCGATGAACACTTCAATCTACATAAAAGCTTGGGTAGTCTATCATTTCACAGTCAAAACAGAGAGAAACACTTGGTTTTGCACAGGATCACAGAGTCACGGAATGGTTGAGGTCATAAGGGACCTCTGGAGGTCGCCTTGGCCAACCCCCCTGCCCAAGCAGGGCCACCTAGAGCAGGTTGCCCAGGCCCATGTCCCGGTGGCTTTTGAATGGATGACTCAGCTGCAGAAACAGCACGGTCGTTGGGGCTAATTCAGTGCAGCTACCACGGCATTGCGTAGAGACAATGCGCTTATTTCGAAGGTCTGAATGAAGGACAGTGACAGAGATGTTTATGGAATATACACTAAAATGAATCACTTCTGATATCATTTTTCTTCCTCTGGCATAATTATTACCATCTTTAAAATAACATGAAGTTTCTTTGAATGGGGGTATTTATTTCAATTAAGTAGTATAAAGCATCAGATCTAAAAAGTGCTGTAGGCAAGGGATTTGGTTATTTAGAATTATTCTACACTAGAATTACACTGGCTCCATAGTCCTATATTGTACTCAGACATTATATGAAATTAAGCACAACAGGGAGAAAGAATCAATCAGTCCTGGCTAAGGAATTGAGATAATAATGACTCATTTGACGGGATTGCTCTGCAAAATTAATAATGACGGTGGTAATTACTAACCTGGGATAGCTGCAGTGCTCATTATTCTCATTTTACTCTACTGAATGTTAAGTATTACGAAGACGTTTGTTAGAAACATGGTCTTGTCTGCAGGCTTTCAATCACAGGCAAGGACTCTCCGAGAGGTCTGAAATCTGTCCTCCTTTTACACTCACCGGGAAACAAACCCCCAAACAACTGCAATATTTGATTTACGGCATAGAAAGATGCAAATAAGATATCATTTGCAAGAGTTCAGTTCTTGCAAGCCTGACCCGTGACAGCTCTGCTGCCGCTGCTTCCCCCGACCCAAGGACCTGGCCTAGCACCTCCCTTGGGCAGGGGAAGAGCCGATGCATCTCTGAAGACCCCCTTTTCATTAACCGGTTTATCGCCCCTGCGTCAGCGATCAGCCTTCTTGCTGACAACTGCAGCAAGTGGCGGCTGTCGCAGCCCGTCAGCCCCACTCCTCAGTCAGCGAGACCAGCCCAAGTCAGGCAGCGCGGGCTTTCCCCTGGAAAGTGGCCGTGCTTCCTCCGAGGCCGAGGGCACCAGGTCCTGGCCTGGGCAGCAGGAGACACCGCGCAGCTGAGGAGGAGCTTGTCTGAGGCATGATGGAGACAAAAACGTTCTTTAATATAACTATAGAGAGATATTAGACTCTAAGAAGCTGAGAGTGACTAAAAATAAGAGCATCTCACAGCTGTGCTTTCAAACATCTGTTCCAGGCCCCACAGAGTGCATTGCAGCACTTATTTATATTTTAAATAGATCAGCATAGTGTGTACCTTACGTTGAAGAGCAAGCAATGAAAGTGAATGCCCTGCAGTATGCAGGGGGGAGGCGGGGTAAGGGGGGAGTAGTTCTTCTTTAGTAATGTTTAAAAAAACAGTTCTTTATTAATGTTAAAGGAAAACAAATTTCTAATTTTCTGAACAAGGCAGAGCTTTCTTACAGCAGCAGCTATCCTTCTTGACTGAGGAATTTTGGACTCCTGAACTCCTATTAACTTTGCTAATTACTCCCTTTTTCCTGCCAAATACCTTTTTTTCCCAGCTGTTTTAGCCCAAAATTGCTTTCAGCCCTATGAAATGGGCTCTTTTAAGGACCCTATATGCATGTCACTGGTTTGTTACTTTAATCCACTAGCACACAACATAACTTTTTCACTAATCCCATCTTTTTCTGTCAAGATGGTCAAACACGCAATTTTTCCAGTTGGATTCATGGATTTAAAAATTCACATCTATAGATTATAGAAAGTTGGAGCACCTTTGCGTACTAGAGGTATAATCCCTCTACCCAAAGCCCTCTGTGATCTGCAGCTTCTCCCTGACCATCAGACACAGAGGCCACCAGCCACTCTCCAGTGTGCTGAGAAGGAGCAGAGGACTTTGTTCCACAGGGAAATTCCTCTGTATGGTCCGCCTGATCTCCTCTGCCAGCAGGATTACTGTAGACAGCATGGCTCACAGCATTGTCCCTCATAATACTTAAACCCCAGTGAGCCATTACTGGGAAAAGTCAAGGCTTTTGATATTTACAATTGCAGTATCATTAATGCCACTTATGTTTATGATTTCGCCTCATTATTGTTCCGGTAGATTGTTTTCAAACAAGGCAAGAACAGCAATGTTCACTGTGTGTGCAGTTTTATGAAATGTCAGGAATAGGGGACGTGAGCTCTGCTGGGGTGAAGAGAGATGCTGACAATTTTTAACTGCAGTCTCTGCCTTCAGGTTTCTTGTTTAGCTCCTTGACAAACCCACTGTCACCCAGGCATGTCGCTGTGCCCTGTGCACATCCAATTATCCTCGTACAGCATGGCATGACAAAACCAATCCATCCATACAATCCACACAATACACTTTTAGATTAAAAATCCAGATTTCTGTTAAACCTTTTTCCCTGTTGCTGGACCAGACCCTGGCTCCTTAACGATATAGGAATACACCCTCAAAGGAAGTGAGATTTGGATTGCTGCTCTCCAGGGTTGGTGCTGCCCACATCAAACGGTTTATTTCAATAACCTGAACAGGATTGAAGAAATACCCAAACAGACTGCATTTGCAAAGTTCCCCTGCCATGTTAGCCCTGCCCAAGTATTTAAGAAATAACCATAAATAAAGCTCACCTTGTGCATAAGAAGATTTCACAGTACTTAAGAGAGTAGGTTGGTGAAGTTAAATGAGATACAGAAAGTCAACAGTAACACAAGAATTATGAAGGAGATCTTGTGACCACGAACCCATCAAGACAATGTGACCAAAGAGACCTGGCTACACATCACGAAAGCCAGCAAGTCTCTGTCATACCGACTTCTCTGTGCTCTGCTTTCAGAGGTCCTCAGAGGAAATGTACAATCACAGCCACACCTGGGTGCCAGCAGCCTTCCATAAACCATTTACAAAAATCACTGTAGCAGCAGCATTTGCATTTCCTGAAGGATCCAAGAGCCAATGGAGTTCTCTCAAGGAACTCGGGGACAGTCACACTGGATATGGAGCTTTTTTGAGTGTTGCCCTGCAAACATCTGTACAGAGCTGCCTGTTACAAAACACTTCTCATTATTGGCTTTCCCAACAGAACAGAACATATTTGAGAATCCGACTTCAACTATGAGTACTAAACATTGAAGATAACTGGCCTGAATACCTGAGACATCCACCAGTTTGAAAGCAGAGGTCCTGAAGAAAGGATCAGCAAAACTATTCTGTAGAACAAATGCCTTTTGCAGCTTATCTGAACTACAGGAACATGTTAAATCTCAGGTTCTGCTCACAGCTGTGCTTAGTTAAGACTGATAGTCATTTATACAGTCACTTCAACCTGGGAGGACGTCACCTGCAAGCACATTTCAAGAGCAAGCCCAAATTTAGTAAACTTATCATCGTGACTGTAGTACTTGACATGATCCGTGTCTGCTCTGTGCATTTCCTTCTTCAGCACAAACAAAGGTACAAAATATCTGTTCAGAAGTGCATGCAAGCTCAGAGAGTTAATTATTGTAATTATCAATTCAACAGACTCAGAATGCTAATCTATTATAAAGTGGTCTGTTAATTGGTGTTAAACTGTCATTAATCTGCCATTTCCCATGTTATCAAGCTGACCTGGAGCATAGCAGAGCTGAAAAACCAATCCATTTCTCATTTCTGGCAAAGGCTGATTACAGATTTGGAGAAGAAGAAAAAAATCAACATACCTGGAACTGAAATAATTCTAACAACAAAGGAAAACATCATTCTGCTGCTTTAAATTACATTTTTTTGATACATGTAGTGCTGTATCTGTGTGTGCCTTGCCTTGCTCCCTCCAGTGCTGCCCGTGTTGGTCTGCCCACTAATCCTGACCCTGCTGGTGCTGCCATGGGGCTCAGGCTCTGCCAGCTTGAGTGCTCACTGCTGTCCAGGCGCTGACCCCGTGCCTAAGCTGCAAACGTGCAGATGGAGCAGGAGATCTCCTCCCAGGGCCGACACCACAAGCCTTCAGCCTTCTCCAGCACAGGAGTCTCCATTTTCCTACCCGCCAAGCCCGGCCTCTGCCCACACCTCCTTCAGTACCGCCAGGGACCCCGTACCTGCAGGGTGGCAGAATCAAAGACTGGAGTGAACATCAAGAAGAGTGATGATCAGCACCCTACCAGTCCCCTGAATCACTCAGAAATCATCCAGAGCTGTCTGTGAGGAGGTTCCAGGAAGAAAGGTGCAGGTCCCAGCTAGGTCTCTTCCACCAAACATCTAGCTGCCTTCTGCCAGTCCAGACTGCCAGTTTCTGGGCTTTAGTTTCCAGCAGAAGTGGAAACAGAAGTTTGGCTTCATCACCTCTGAGAGTTCAGTTACAAAATCCAGGTGCCCAAGAGGGCAATGAACTTCCATTTAAATGTGCTGCAAGAAGGAGAGACAGTATTTCAAGCTATTATCAGGCAAAGCAGCACTGCTGGCTGCTGTCTCTCCCCCAAAAGCTGTTGTGGAAGTGGCATGACCTGCCAGAGTGTTTCTCAGCGTATCTCACATGACTGACATTTATCTCCACTAATATTTCTTTCTTTTTATTTTGTTTTATTAAGCAGCCAACTTTAAAAGTTCAGGGAAACTTACAATGACCTTTCAAAAGTCCAAAAATGATTCATTGCCTGAGATGATTTCACTATGGAGCAATCTCTGAAATACTTATTCACCTGAATGTTCCGTCATTCTCCCTTTGACAACCCACCATACCCATTTGGGTATCCCTCATGGCAGGATATAGGGCAGAATTTTCAAATTTGACAGATGTGTAAGAGTTTGAACGGAGGAGCAGTGAATTTTCAATATGCTAATCAGAACCTCTTTGTGCTCAGTTACCCTTAAAATCTGGTCTAGGACATTATATAGCAGAAAAAGGCTGAGGGATTCAGAGAGCCTGTAGAAATGGTGGCTTGCCATTTCCTGAGATTCTTTCCTCCATTTTCCAGAAATAGCTAGGATAACAAACTCTTTGTTATTTAGGATTATTTCCAGTTCTTTTTGCTTGTCTTTGTACTCCTTGCCAATGCACAGTTGTTGTTCTAGGCCATTTATGTTACTTTTCATTTTCCTTCCAGCATCCTTCCATCACCTGCCTTTGCATGTTGAAATACCAACCAAATCACTGGAGAAGTAGAAAAGGAAAGAAGTAAAACTTTCAGTGCCATCAATAATAAGCCTAGGATCTTGATACTCTTTCCTAGAAGTGGGGATCCATTTAATTCAGATGTCTTTCACTACTGATGGCTATCACTCCTCCATTCAGGCTTTTCTGAGACATCTGACTATTTGTCACTTTCTCTCCTTACACTGGCAGAATACCTAAGTATACTAGCATGAACCTCATTTCTCCTTCACCTTAAAAATGTGCGAGCCTTCTTCTATTTGATACCCTTTACTACCACACAGATGCTCATCCACAGGAAATTCCCATTTATTTTAATCTGAAAGACCCAGTTACACTGACAAACTGATCCATGTGGCAACAAGCCATCCGATTCCTGTTTCTTGGTAACAGATAAGCAAGAGGCCAACATCACTTCTGTGCAGAAAACCTAACCCTCAAATTGCCCATCCAGCAATATGACTTCTTTGTCAGCATTTTCCAGCCGAACTGGAAGTCAAATTAATTCTCACAGCAGACAGATACCTCTTCAAAGAGCTCTAGCGCAGATCATCAGCACTGTCTGTCAGCTTCTATTCCTGAATAATTTTTTTGGCAGTAGCTGCTGCATAGAAGTCATACATACCTATACAAGTTTTACACATTGTACCGAACATTATGCAATGGTACTGCTGACCACGTGTTTTTGGCAGGAGATTAGAAAACCATCAGTCCCCAGCTTTTTCTCAGCCTGCCCTATCACAAGCATAATTTATTGTTGCTGGGAAACTGTTGCGGGGACATTCACTGGACATTTTGTTTTGCTTATCTTTTACTCGTCAAAGTGCTACATGTTCCACATCCTTTATCTAATTCCCTCATTACTATTCCATCCATTGCTTACCTCTTTACAGTTCCTCCAGTTGCCTTCATGTGATCTTGCTGCCTTATTTTCTGCTGCTGACTTCAAATTCCGCTTGAGTGCGTGTTCCTTTTACTGCAATGAAGGAAAATAAACCTATGCAGATGGAAACCTGGCTCTTCTGCTGTTCAGGAAAGTGGAGTCTACAAGATTTCTACTAGAGGAGTTACGTGGTTAGGCTTGGAGAAGACTGATGAGCATAATATCAAGGACAGCTGTCAAACTGAGAAATGCCTGTTACAGCTTCCTCTACACTTCAGTCAGTCACGTTTGCTTTTACTTCACTTTATTGATATGCACTGACATGGTCCAAAATGGATACAGGGACCTAGCAAAGACCAAAGGCAAGTTTTTGCTATTTTAGGAGTAAACAATCTTGCTTGGCATACTCAGAGGGAACGACTCCTCTAAGTACCATTCTTTTAGAGAACAAAAAAAAACAAGTAAAGAAAAATGTCATTGCATTGAGCTGCAATTTGTCCTTAATTACTTGAAATTGAAATCAAAATCAAAAGATTTCCATAATATCATGAAGAAACTGTTTTAGTACAGGTAAAATAATCACTACCTATCCTTGATGTCCTGGGATGCAATAGACTCATTGCTAGTGACTGCACAAGTACTAACAATAATGCTTATGGAAAAAATGGAGACTGGAGAACACCACAAGGCACAGCATTTGAGCATTGTTTCTAGTTTCTAAATCTATCAGTCAAAGACCTGCAGCCTTTCTTTAACAGAAGGCATGCAAAAAGCACAGGGATCTCTCATTTCTTGGATGGTTGGTCAAGACTTACTGTTCAGCAGATGCGCATAATAAGAGAGTTTCTTCTGCATTGATTGTCCTGCCTTACAGGCATTTGCTTTTGATACTTAGCCGGAGTGGCTTGTTGGGAACTCAGAGGCAGAGAAACTCAGATGACTGGCTTGCTTCTTTTGTTTCCTTTGGCAAGAAGTTGGGTGCTAATTTAAAAGAAAACGTTGTCTTTTTTATGGAGTGTGGGGGCTGGCATCCTTATGCTTGCAGAGGCATTCAAGGCTAGAGGTAGTGTTTTCTATTTTCAAAAGTAAACCCAAAAAGGTCCATTCTCCATTTTCATCAATGTAAATGGTGTATAGAAGTTCCCAATTAATGACTGTGGCCCAGCTCCTGTTGAAGGTGATGGCTAAGTTCCTGAAGCCACATTACTTTATGACTCCAAGTACCCAACAACCCTTTTTTCACACCAGGAAACCACATCAGTGGCATCATCCATTGCGCTGCAAACTCATGCAAGGAAGCTACTGGAACAGCCCAATCAGCCAACTTTGGCACTTGCCATGTGGTTAATTATTGCTGACTGCCCCATATGCTTTCCCATTATTACAGTGGTACCATGGCTTTCTTTTCAAATATGTTGATTGAAATGACATATTTTGTACACGTCCTAAGAACCTGTAAGAGTCACTGAATTTTAAACTGTTCCTTTCTAACTTGGCTGTTCCTGTTGTGATGCTGGGTTTGATTCTGCAAACCAATACAAGACTGATTCAATTAGTTTCTTCATGCCTAGGGCAGCTCATTAGTAGCTTTATCAGGATTTATCCATCTGGACAGGGAGCAAACTAAGGCATGAATTTACAGAGTGCTACTTCTCAGCAGTAATTCTCTTCATGGGTGCTCCTAGTGTGCCTTATAGAATGCAAGCTTGTTCACTTTCCAAGAGGAGTAAATGCCCTGCACGTATCAAACCCTTACAGAAACCGTTCTCCCTGCATTCTCTACAAAAACAACAGAAAAAAGGCAATTTAGATCTGGGGAAGCTGGGGGGAATCACCTTCTTAATGATATCTTTCTCTGTTTGCTCCTTTTGCTCCATTTGCTCTCCACAAGGACTAGCCCCCTAATTAAAGCACTTAGTTAGCATCTGCATTGAGTTCAGCTTACCTCCCCCAGCACAGTGAGGAGCAGCCAGGGTGGCAGGAGCTCCTGCTCCATCCAGCTCCCAGGCTGGGATCTGTGTCCATGGGTGGAGAGAGTAGGGCAGCCACCAGGTCAACCCCTGAGCATGTGGACGAGGAATTGGTGATGACTGGGACTGTCCTTGCAATCACCAGCTCTACTAATTGTCTAAATTCACTCATTTTCCTACAGTACAGGTGGGCGAGGAGCCTAAGTAAATTGCTGGGGCAGATTATGCACAACCTTTTAATGCAGGCAGGTTGTAAAATTACAGGCTAGCTTTTAAGAACTGTCTGGC
This sequence comes from Chauna torquata, assembly GCA_013399475.1. NCBI lineage: Eukaryota > Metazoa > Chordata > Aves > Anseriformes > Anhimidae > Chauna > Chauna torquata. Next base: position 139,235 of record VXAL01003402.1, on the reverse strand, counting down.
CTCCACAATTATATTTTTTCAAATAGTAATTTCCTAATTAACAATTTTTCCCTTTTGAAGTCTTGCACTGGCAAATTATTATTATTATTTTTTTTTTTTATGATGACAGCAAAATTATTTATCCCATTTCTTCACGTAAAGGTTCATTTTATGTCCTAACAAACAATGGTAAGAACGGAACAATAGAAGAAAATACACAAAGTTACCCCCTACCCGGATCAGAGAGAAATTTCTTGTCTTTGACACCTGCTGGCAATTAATCCTTGGCATGCTTGAATTTACAATTAGTAGCACCCCTGTAATGGAATTCAAGTTGTGATTCCAGCTGCTGTTCAGCATTGCCCTCTGCCTCTCCTGGCCACCGGAAGCGCCCAAATCCTGCTTGATGCTTCCTGCAACAGGCATGACCTGAAATTTGGTTATCTGTGGTGGCTTCCTGCACCACTCGGAAGATTCATCCAATTCTTTTTTCAGTTTGTCACCTTCTGCAGTAAGACTGGGAAGCTGGGAGATACCGCGCTTCAGTAGACTCACCCACTGGAAATGGGGGCAGGTCTCTCCCCACAGCGCAGGAGCAATGCCCTGCCCTCGTGCTGCTCCTTCCCGAGGCTCTTCCAGGGCATCCTGCTCCGTAGGGCATGGGTGGGAAGGGGAGCTGGAAGGACCGGCAGGGACAGCAGTGAGCTGGGGAGCTAAAAGAAGAGCTACAGGACTGGGATGGTAAGAAGGGGTGAAGGAAGGAAGGGGTGTTTTCTCCTATCTTCCTATTTCTATCATCCAAGGAGGAACTTCTCTCTCCCGGGTAACTGTTAAGGGTCTTCCCTTTGGCATGCACCAGGTTTGGACCCCTTAACTGCTTAACTTATCCCACCTTCATTGCCAATTTTTCTGCTTAACATACAAAACCAGCTTTAACTTATTCACTCCCTACTGGACCTTACTGATGAAAGACCTTTCTCGCTTGCTTGCAACTGCCCATGCCCAGTAATCTGCTGTGCTGCTCGTCCTCCAGAGTTTTGGTGTACAAAGCAATGAACAGCTAGAATAATTACATTGGTTGGCCAAAGAATCTTTTATAGTTTGTCCTGGAATATGGAAGGCTTCCAAGTAATTTTCTGTAACATCAAATTAACTTAACGTTGCATTTAAACTTCTACCCTGTCATGTACTTATTACAGTTTGAGTCCAGCATTCTGTTGGAATGCAGCAATACCTTGATTTTGCCCATCTGAAAATGTTTCTACTCTACATAAAATGAGTCAGCTGTGCACAGTGTAGAAAACTGAAAAGAAATATTGTATAGAAATATTGTAAAGAATACTGTTCTTTGAAGTATTTGGCATTTGAAAGCCATCTAGTGCTTTAAAGAACAGTACTTTATGAAATATTTCATGAAGTATTTCAAAGGAACTTTAAAGCTATTCTTTCTTATTTTGCTATTAAAGCCTGGAAGTTTGAAATTTAATAGTTATAGGACCTTTGATGCAAAAATCTCTGAATAAAATAAATTCTGAAGGCTATTTTCACACTGTTATATTAAAACTTTCCTTCAGCTCCCTTGTTACTTTCTGAGATGTGCATTAAATTATCTTAAGTGTGAGGAATAATATTATACTAAATAATAACAATAAAAAAAGGCTTCTTGAATTTTCTCCCATTAACACACATCTCTCAACACTTTCTAGTGACCTTTAAATAAACTTTGTTGCATTACTAATTAGCATGATAAACACAATAGATTATTATTTCATAGGCAATTTCATAGGCAATTTCATGGCCAAGCAACCCACTTGGGACAGGCTGCATGTTCTGCAATTTTCATGCCTGCAGCAAGCATCCGAGCATCTCTGTAAAATACATTTTCTTTAAGCAGTATCTCCAGGAACCGGTCAGTGCAATTTTTGCTTAAGTCATTGTAGCTGATAGGCCTAAATCTTTCAGCAACATGTGCAAGGGCTTAGAGGAGTGGTATCACACAGAAGGGGAAAGACGTGTTTTAAAATTCACCATAACAGCAGCAAACTGGCCTAATTATAGTATAGTTCGCAGCTCTCAGGCAGCAGGGACATTTGGTGTGCTGCAGAGTAACAATATACATTGCACCATTGTCACAACGAATTTCTTATCATTCTTTTCTCAGGGCAAGTTTCTCTCGTCTCTTCTCAATTACGCTTCATTTGTTTTTATCACAAAATTTAATTTGAAGCAGTTGCTTGGCAGATGGGTTAAAGCATTTTTTATGTTTCAAGCCAGAGAAGACAAAATGATTACTGGTATTGTATATAAAACTAAAACCCATTTTGGTGCAGTACAGGAGATGATCTCGGTGGGAAAGTTTCAGGCAGGTGGGAAGCAGCAGGCCGCATGTCTGGGTGCTCTGCATCTGGACGATATTTCCGCCCCGCTGGGGCAACGCACCTGGCCCCCCCGGCCGGACGCTGCTGCTCGTGCCACTGCTCCAGCCGCGGCGGCTGGCTCTGGCTGCGAGGCAAAGACAGACCACATCTGCAGCACCAGATGGGGTACGGAACCTTCCGCAGTTCCTCAGTGTTGCTGTTAAAGTTAATAAAAAAAATAATAATAATACTCCCAGTTACAAAGTTCTGTGGACAGATCCGGAGCAGGGAGAGGCTCGTCTCCCTGCGGGTCACCCAGATGGCTAGAAGGGAGAAGCAGGAGACGAGAAAGCAAGCACAGAGACAAGGCAGGGCGGCTAAGGGGAGCAGGCGCTTGGCTGGCAGTCGAGAAGATCATTTCTAGTCTCATTTTGGCCACCGACCTCCACAGGGGGCCTTAATTTAGAGGAAAGTGAAACTGCTCCACTCTCACCCCCTCCTGCTCCGCCATCTGTGTGCCCAGTTCTGGGGAGCTTTTCAGGACATGGAGTCCCTCCGACCATGCATTTGTGCTGCCACTGGCATGCTGGGGAGGACGCTACCCCAAAATCATGTCCACTGATTCCAGAGCCAGTGGGTCCCAGAGCAGCTGAGGCTGGCAGAGACCCCTGAAGACCTCCCAGTCCAACCCCTGCTCACAGCCCAGGGCCGGGCCAAGCATCTCCAAGGACTGAGATGCCACAACGCCTCAGAGCTTAAAAGAGGGAAAAAACAAACAAACAAAAAAAAACCACCACAACACCAAACCATATAATGCTTTAAAGGAATTAAAAGAGAGAGTCACAAGGGTGGCCACAGAACCAGGGTCCCTGAGCCCCCATGGGCAAACACACCCGGTGCCCTACAGCCCACCGAGTTTCCAGGAACGTTCAGGAAGACAAACCTCACATTTTGGCAGCAGTAATGCAAAAAAGAAGAAGAAAAACATGACAGAAGCATGCATTTGGTTAAAATCAATCCCTTGGTAAGAGCCACGGGTGCAGCGGGGCAGCACCCAGGCTGCAGCGGGGCAGGTCCCCCCATCCCCGGCTTGGCCACACCGTTGCCATAGAAACCCATCACTGCACAGCTCTCCGGCCGAACGCGCTGCAAAACCTCCGCTGATGCTACCGAAGCCGATCTCTGCGCGTCGTGCTTTGGGAGCGTCCCCCCACCCCACTCCAGCCCGGAAAATCAGAGCATGGAGAGCTGCAGGCTGCTGAGCTAATACAGCCAAATTTCCTAGACGGTGCTCGTGTTACTTATTTCAAGTGAGTTACAGGCAATTTTTCATTTTATATCTATACGCCTATATATGAAAATAACATTATGGGCATCATTTTCTGGGAATATGCTTATCCACAGTGCACTAGATGAAGCACATATTGTATCAATGGAAAAGAAATAAGAAAATATTAAAGGAAAATCTATATATGCTTTAAAATTTCATCTTTCAGCCTTCCATAACTTTGTTTAGGCAGGCAATAAAATTCCCACGCGCTCTAACAGCAGGCACGCTGCGGTGCAGAGGCGACCACGCTTCCTGCTGGAAGCGGCACCACTTTGCCGCCACTGGCAGGAGGAGCAGGTTACCTCTTCCTGGGGACACCAACACCTTCCTGGGGCCTGGCACCAAGCACTGAATGGAGAAGCTGTTGTTTTGTATAAGCCAGGCCTATAATAATCAGAAATTAATATTCGTATGGGCACCTCAGAAGTGGCCCAACACAATGACCAACACCAGATGTGATGCTGCTCAGGCTGTAGGAGAGGACAGGCAAAGGAACCCACCAGCATTTTTCTAGTTGTTGAAATAAATAAACCTTAGCTTGCTTCACTTTTTTCAGCTGGAAGTTATTCAGCATCATCCCCATCTTGCAGATCAGGAGGATGGTTTTCTTTTTCCATATTTACCTAAAAGTCCTGGAGATGCAGAGGTGGATGCAAGAAGATGAGCGCTGATCTCTATCATTTTCCTTCTTCTGGCTTGTTAAATATGGAGTCATTCCTGGCTGCAGCACATCGTGCCAGGGTGTATAGCAACTGGAGCAGGGCAGGCCATGGAACTGCAAAGACTGGGCATGACGAGGTTTCCACTTGCAATAAGCAATGAGTTTGGGGACAGGATCTTTTTCTGCCATTGCCCCAGCACTGGGCCGTACACTGTGTTGGTCACACACCACGTCTGCCGCACTCAGAGTCCAGGAGATGCTGCTGACGTTAAAGGCTTTTATGTAGGCCAGGTCTCTGTCAAAAATGGGTCCAGAATTAGGTTAGTAAGTCGATATTTACAAAAAAGATTATATGGCCTGGTTTTCCAAAGTGCTGAATTTCCATCCCAGAAGCTCCCTGGTGGGGCATGAAGCTTTAAGGACTTTCTGTACCAGCTAGCTCTGGCTGCCATGTAATTAGTTCCACGTTACACAAGCCATTCATGAATAAGCATTATTTTCCATATATTAAACATACAGAGACAGGTTTCAGAACTGAATTGGTATTTAGAGATATAGGCCTCAGAAATTGTCAATTAATGCTCCTTGACATTTTATAAGTATGTTAATTTACATTAAGCCTACTGTAGGTAACTGCATAAGATAACTTGGAGCCTCAGTCATAAACTAAGAAGACTTACGCAGTTCAAGAGCATTACGGCTGCTTTTTATCATCTTTTTGACATAACGCACATTGGGTATGCAACGCGGTGAAGATAAACACATATATAAAGCAAGCAATTACCTCAGCTCACACAGACTATCATATTTATGACCATTTGCAGAGGCTTAATATAATTAATTTACTTTAGGTGCTCGAGCAAATACATCATTATAAACCACCGAGCCGGACAACAAGGCAGGTATCAAGATTTGCTGCCATCCAGCTAAGTCCTCTAGAAATCACTTTTCCTCGTGGGGCGGTCAGTGGTGGCCGGGGCACGGCCAGCTCAGAGCTGCTCCCCGCCAAGCCAGGGTGGGGAACGTGGCCAGGACACGGCGAGGAGAGGGTTTCATTTGGCTTTAGAGATCGAAACCCAGCACGGGGCGGTGGTCCAGGGGCGAAGGCGCGTGGCACCGGCAGCTCCACAGGCACGGGGTCTGGGCATCCCCAGGGACAGATCCTCCCGCCACGGTCCCTTCCAGCCCCACCAGCCCCTTTGCATAATGACAGGGTGTTGCTTCTTCAGATGCTTCACCCACTGAAATTACCACTGATATTGGTATGCTGCATATGACTAATCAGGGGCAATTAAGGGCTAATTACTCTTTCTCTGTTGTGCTCACTGCCATCACTCACACCGGTGCGAACAAGCGGTGGGAGGGTAGGTGAACCTACTGGTTTGATTTCCTATCATTTCACACTCGATTTGATCTGATGCAAAACAGGGAAGGCAGTAAAGAATCAAATCAGAAAAACCATTTAAACTCAAGGATTATAAAAGAATGTATCACTCAAATGCAGCATTTCCCAGATTCTCAGTTAAACTGGTATCAGCCTGCCTGACACGAATCCCAAGCACATAAAGGCTGTACGCGCACGCGTCTGCGGCTTGACAGCAGAGTGAGTTTTAGATGAATGTTTAGCAAATGCAGTTTTTGACAGATACTTCCTGAAATCTGAAACATTTTTGAATTATATATTTAAAAATCATTGTCCATGCTATTCCGTAATGAATATGAACAATTTAGGAAATAAATCACATTTTTTTCTTTTCTTTTTTCATTTTTTTTTTTTAAATCACAGGAAGTGGTAACAAATAATTACACAAACACACTGAGAAAACCAAAAAGAGAAGAGCTGTTCTACAAGAAGTACAGGTGATACCTTGAAATTAAAGCACTGTGAGAAAGGAAAAAGGGGGGATAAATTAAGCGCTTCATTCTGTAAGTAAATTTTAAAGTAATCCAATTACAACAGCTCCAACTAGCACCATTCCATGGCAGCAAAGAATAAAATCAATAACAAACATCAACATTTCCATTTTGTTTAGTGATTTTGTAACTCAGCCACAAGAATCAGCTTTTGCTTACAGCTTGGCCAAGAGAGGGCCACAACTAACTTGGCTAGAACTTCCTAAACTGATGTATCCAAGAATTGCTCATTTATGAACAAAGAACTACATGGCTTTGAAAGTGGTACTACCACATCATTACTTTGGAGAAAGTATAAAGATTTTGGGACTTAGAGTTTGATTTGATTTGACTAAATCTGCTGGAGGATTTGATAGAATTTAGCATTTAATGGTCATCTAACATCAAGATGCTGTTGTCCTAATCTGTCCTTGAATATTAAAAACACAGAGCAAAGACTAATGCTTAATCAAATAAACAGATAAAATAGAGAGGAAGGGGAACTCAAAAACACGGCCCTACACATCAATGGCAAAGTGAGTGGGCACCAGTCTCTAGGGTCATAGCCTAGAGCTTTTCCCACCACAGTTTGCCATCTCTGCTATAAAATAGTTTTGTTCCACTGCAGTCAGAGTGGTGTGAAACTTGTCTCAAGCAGATACCCAGCACTGCACTGGTCGACACAGAAATAAGCAGCCCCTGCAGTAATCCACGCCTTGAATTTCCATCAATTCCCACGTCCGCCCAGCTGCCCACATCGGGGCGATGGTTTCCTGTGTTCATCCCTCAGCCAGTGGGGCTGGCAGGACGGAATTGCTGTAGCTCATCATAAAATACAGCTTTCATATTTCTGAATATTCTGCTCCTGTATGACAGAAATCATACCAGGAGAAAATAACTGAAATCAGAAATTCTCCTGTGTCGAGGCAGAGCAGTTCTGGACCTGTTTCTCTGTGAAAGCATGGAGGCTGGCAATGCTAAGAAATTATTCTTCAGGAAAACGGTGAGCTGCAAGTGCTCCAGCTAGGAAAGGTAAAATATGCTACGCCTACTGTACAGCACCAGCTTCAGAATATTCCTCTTCAAAGCCTAATAAGTATTTTCTTTCAGAAGAAAAGTAGGACAAAAGAATATGTGGCTGTGCTACAGTTTTGTGAAACAAATAAATACGGGTCAGTGGAAAATTCTTGCGCCTTTCCAAAAGTTTGCTGAAATTCCTGCTAACCACTTGCTCAGAAAATCAGCTTTGCAGTCTGCCAGAGCTTGCTCAGCATCCCCGGGGACCACCTGAAAACGCAGGATGCAGTTTGTGGCTGACAGCATCCCCCAAGCTCACCTGCTTTTGGACTGGCTCAAGGGCTGGGTTGTTGGTGCCAAGGCAGAGTGGGATGGCAGTGCTGTGAGTAAAGGCAAAAACAACAAAAAAAAAGAGCTGAATATTTTTATTATGATAGTTGCTTATTTTCATAGTCCCACGTCCTCTGGACCACCTTGAAGATGCTCTGAGCCTGTCGAGCATGGGCGAAAGCAAGCACACTTCATCACACAGCGAAGCCCAAGCTGTCTCGCACAGTGGGAGCAGGCAGACCTTTTTGAACCACTAATGAGCAAATAATTCACTTTCAACTACAAATAGACAGTCTTGTGTAAACTCACAGAATAACCCTACATTGTACATGAGCCAAAAGTAATAAATGCTCTGTACCATGTCTTGACAATAAAGCTAATGTGCATGGCTTTCTTCATTGGAGAGCACCAACTCTTGTTAGCTCAAGCATCCTTCAGCAGAATTTTGAAAGAGTTGAACTACACTCTATAAAAACTCTGGCACCGCTTCTGTTAAATGACATGGCAGCTGTTATACTTACTGAGACCACTGCATTAATTTCCTTCTTTGCAAGGCCACACTCTGTAACACAACGCAGCCAGAGAAATCAATATTATCTGTGCTCCACACAAGCCCGTGTGCTACTTTTTGTGAGAGGTTCGACAGCAGTGGCCTGACCCTCTCCAACCCATGCAGAATATATTTCAGACCTAACATACCACTTACCTGGTGAAGACATGAATTTGCAACAAAAAAAACATTAAGCCAGTTCATTCTGGCAAGTTGAATTCCCCAAGTGAGGGATAACAAACGGAATGCCAATGTCAGGAGGAGCTCAGAGGAGTTTAGCCTAATAACATCTTCAGCACAAAGGGAGAATACAGCAGAGATGGGTGCCTCGGTAAGACAGGCATTTGTTTCTCCAGCATGGGCTCTTTTCAACATGCAGCATGGGACGGCCTATAAAGATCATCTCAAGGGCAACACGGGCATTTGTGAGAAAAAAAGCCTCCTCCCCTTGTAATCCCAGGAAAGAGGAGACGCAATCAATCCCTGTGCCACAAGCCACAGCATGAATCACCTCCCAGTGTCCTTGGTGTTTCCCACATCTCATTTTTTGGGAGAGGATAAGAAGGCCTAACAAAACACTTATTTTCTCATTGGAAAAAAAAAAAAAGTTTCACTACAAATGAGTATTTGCATAGAAAACAATTTGTTAGGAGATTAAATATTTCCAGTTTTTAGAAACAGCCCTGTTTTTCAGATTCTGTTTTTGCATTTCATTATTCTCATTCTCTCATCCTTTTTACTGTTATTTCTTCCACTGACAAAAACTGAGGAAGAAAAAAAAAAAAACATGAAGAAGTTCTGCCCAGATTTAAAACAAGAGTACAACCAGAAAAGTACTAGTTCTTTACAGGGCAACTTTTTTCAGGCAATTTTCCAACGGGAGGGACAGGGATATTTGCAGAAGGTCAAATGCCTTTGCCATCATCAGACTCTGTGCCTTCACTAGCTTTATTACAGTATTTGTGACTGCTTCACCTTAGCCAGTTTTCGTTCAAACCCAGACAATTTTGAAGTTTTGCCGTGCAAAGACAGCTTTGAGAGCCGACAGGCAGGATTTGTTGGGCCGTCTGAGCCCCAGGAGGTCCCACAGGGCTGCAGCTGGGTGGAGCTGGGGAGAGGAACGAGCTGCGGGTTACAGACCCCGGGCAGCCCACCACACACTGGTGCGCACCCGCAGACCCGCTGGCACCTATGCTTTGGCTCATGTCCATAACTAAAGCACAGATACCTACAGAAACTGTAGGATTGCCGTTTCATCCTGCTCCTCATCCCCTCCTCGCCGTGTGGGGCGGCAGGAGGAGAGGTGACTGGCAGCGCTACGGGGCAGCAGTCGGGAGCAGCGGCTCACAACAGACCACGACTGGGAGACTAAAAATGAGCAGTGGTCGTATCATCTGTAAATTATATACCCAGCTATTTTTCCAGTTAGCCATTATTCTGTCAGGTGACCTGCTGCCAATTTCAGCCCTCCTAACCATATGCATGGCTGTAAACCTTGAAAGCAGCTGTCTTCAAAGCAGGCAAGTTCAGGAAGGATAGGGAAACAAATTATATAAAACAGATTAACTTCTCTTTAACTTCCTTTAAAATATTTCTTCCCCATCAGCCCCTGTAATCCCATTTTTTAAGGGAATTTGGTCTCTTTATTGGTTATACTTAGCAGTGTGACTTGAATTTAAAGATTTTTACTTCATGTTTCTGCCCCGGGACCTGTTGGAATTATAATCCTCAGTCTTTCAAAGAGTGGAAACATCTCTTGCAGCAGTTTTCATCCTGTCGCACTGATACTTCCCAGAAGACAAAGACAGTGCGCACTTGGTGCATTTGGTTGAGCAGCTCCTCAGTGGGCAGTGCCAATATTCTGACAGTCTTGGCATTTTTGCTGTTTTCTCTTTAACCTTGGTCTGCTGGGACGCACAGCTCTCATGTACCATCTCACAGGTGGGTAAGCGAGGTGCCGGACCTGCAGCCACAGGCTGGATGTAACCAGGACTGATAGCTCACACAGCAAGATATAGCATAAGGACATTTCTACCAAACATGATATTTCACAAGGTTCCAAAAAGTGTCATAATTTGTTCCTAAGGAAGCCAACTGTTTAGAAGAGACTCCTAAAATAATGCCAGATCGACAAAAGGCTTCTGTGTACACACTGGTCTTCATCATGTAGCTTAAATACAATAATCCTAAATGCGATTTACCCTCCCACATCCTCTCCCTTCTGCTCTAAAGCCTTTATCTTCTTGTCTGAAGGACTGGAAATAGGGAGGACAGCTGTGCAGGTGCCTAACTGAGAAGGAAGTACCCCTGCAAGGTGGGTGCCGCACACTGCCAGCAGTGCGATGCCCGCACGGGGCCAGGGCACCCCGGCAGCCACGTGGGGTAAGGTCACGGCTTGGGCAGCCCAGGGCTGCACGAAAGGCCCCGTCATCCTGAATCAGGTGATAAAAGCTTTGTTTAAAGGATGTCTAACTTTAGTCTTATGTTATTGTGAAGGACAGGTCAAAGGTGAAGGTCAGGTGATGAAGCTGGACCAGCCCTGGGACTGCAGGAGGGTGAAGAACACAAAGTCCTACCCTGAATTCGGGGGCTGCATTGGAAGGTGGGGGTCCTGGGTGATACCAACTGCAAGAATGCAACTGGAGGGTGAGGAAAATTGGTGGAGGCGATGGAGTCAGAGCCGTGATTCAGAAGCAGCCCCGAGGAAGGAGCCCAGCATCCACCCCCTTGCCACGAGGCTCAGCTGCTCCAGGAAAAAATGCCTGCAACGTGGGAGGAGAGGGAGACTGGTCCCTTTCAGGAGAGCAAGAGATCAGAGAATTAAAAACTGAATGAGCTCCCTGTGCCCTTTGCAATTAAAGGGAACTTGAAAGAGTTTTCAGTTTGGTGATATCATTAATTTTCCCCTCTTCCTCCTCCCTCCTGCTGCAGTTCAGAAGAGTCCTTTTCAACTGTTTATTGACTGTGTGATGAAAGACTGAGCTGAAGAGACCCTAAGAAAAGGAAAGTTTGAAAAGTTTTCAGCCCTTTCATCAGTTCTTTAAACAATGTTCAGAAAAACATGAGAGAAAAACTGTTTGAGAGAAATATTGTAATTAAAGCTGCGTGCCATTGGCTTTGCTGTCCGAATGTGACTCAAGTATTTGAGCCCTGATGGAGTGTGAAGATTTAGTCCACAATTTTGTCACAAACAAGGCTGTTAGTAAACACATTTATACTTATCCAGTTTTTTCTGGTATTTGCTAAGGAACAAAATCACTTTGGTATGCTATCTAGGTAGGAAAGGCAGCATGTCAGCTTAAAAATAAATGTGCATACACAGAACATGCATACAACACAAACCCCCTGATTTCAGGGAGTATGGGATCATACAGCGTTCCAAGGACCTCCAAAGTAAAACCTGAGCAGAGGGCATCCACACCTGCGTGGGCAGACCTGACAGGCTCTCGCCTCTTCCAAGCAGTCTGTGCCTGTCAACAAACCCACAGTAGTATTTTTTAAACACATGTATTTATTCTGCCAAAATTTCCATCTTTCTTAAAACTACACCTGAAAATTTCCTCCCTGTGTTTCCCCTCCTGTGATTCCTAGCACAATCTTGTCCTGTAGCTGGAGGGCAACTGAGCCTGGAAGTCTTGATAACTCATAGGATTGTCCCTTAGATGATGAGAGTGACAGAGGGATGGGTTTCTACACCAGCCTACCAACTGGTGTAAAATGACCTTTTCCCGGTCTACTCAGACAGCATAAACATGCCAACGGAAAGAGCTGCTCAATCTTGCTTTTCATGATTCTTAAAATGAAAGAAATCCTCAGAAATATCCCAAGCCTGTCAAGTTTCCTGGGCACAGTCTACCCACAGAAAGGATCAAAGACTTCAAACAACTCCATTTCATTGGCACGGATGGATCAAAGGCGCTTTCAAAGTCCAGCCAGAGACAAGAAAGTGACAAGGACCAATCACTGATCAAAAGTATGTGGGCAAACACACTCAGTTTGCTGGTAACCTCATATCAGAGCTTCATCTTGTGACAGCCTTGTTGTCATGGCAAGAGACGAAAGCCTGGTGCTCCCTTCTGGACATGGCCCCAAGGAGAAGACCGTCCTGACAGCACTCTGTGGCATGACACAGCCACTTGCTCCTCGGTCAGTTTTCCCTAATTGGGGTCAGCACTTGCAAATAGCTCCCAGCTTCTTGAAATTAAAATTAAAATTAAAATGGGAAGCCTTCAGAACTACAGACCACACTACCCCACTGGTGTGAAGAAGCCAAGCGACAGTCCCCAGGGCGAGGCTGGGGCCTGCCGCAAACTGGCAGCCCACGCCAATGCCAGCCATCTGGCTTGCCTTTGGGATGTGCAGGAGATGGCTCCTGTAAGTATTAATTTTTGTTGAGTAAAGCTTTTCTAACACACTGTTTACATCTGCTGGAGTCTGCTGCTCTATTTATACAGCATGGTGCTGAAGGCACCTGACGTTTGGCTGCCCTTCTGAAAATTTGCATCAGTCACAAGCAGGGAGCAAAAGGGAAGAACATAAACTAAGAGAAGTTAGAAGGATGATTGAGAGTTTGAGATCAGGCAGGACTAAAAAGGTACATGAAAAGGACAGCATCTGAGAGAGAATATTGGTAAAGATAAACTATTGCTTGAAACCCAAAAACTGGGGGTATGGAGCAGAAAGAGTTAACATGGTAATCAAATTAGAAAACAGTCCTAATTATTTTAGCAATCAAAAGCAATGACTCACCTTATCAGGCAGCCAACTAATACCATCATAGACATTTTCCTGATTTTCTTGTCTTCTTAAAGAAGGAGAACATGGGGGATCCCATTCCCGGCCATCTGGCATTAGTGTGAAAAATACAATAAGAGATATTATACAGTTGTCTCAGTAACTCCCTTCTAGATGATAAATTCACACATTCTCATTACCTAGATTTTTTTTCTTCTTTCTTTCTTTTTTTTTTTTTTTCCTCCTCCCTTAGGCTTTACTCAGCCATGATTACAACCCTAGGAGATTTGTCCAGTTATAATCCCAAACACAATCAGATTGCTTCAGATGCCTTATTAAATCTGTGGTTCCCAGAAAACAATTTTTGACCAGAATTGAGAATTTTATTACCTGGAGTCATGTGTAGTGCCTGGCCGCTGTTCACACTTTCTCCTGAAGGCTGCTTTGAGCATCAGCCTCTGGAGTGACTGAAAGCACCGATGGCTCACAGTGCAAGTTCCCCGCAGAGCTCATGGACCAGCCATCAGGAACAAGCCAAAACCGGGCTACAAGACTGGTACACTACATTTTTGCGCTAGTGGCTTCTCTAGCACTGCAAATGTAACCCAGATCTGGTAATTACATAATCACATCATGGTCATATTAAAGCACAAGGTGCTGCAACTAAACTGTCATTACTTGCATCATTCACGCCATTTATGGGTAGGAGGACAAAACTCGATGAAGTCGAAGCCTTAGCTGCACAAAATTGACTCATCAATGTTTTCTGAACCAGCAGACTGAGTCTGCACCCATTCAGTGCTTTACTTCCGAGGACCATGACATCTCTGATTGCTACCAGCAACATAAAGTTGGATTTAGTATATCATAAATACGGTCTCAGATGCCTAAAATTGATGTGACTAAGTACTTGCTTACGTAAAGCGTACAACAGCACCATGACTTCAGAGCAAAATGATATATTGATAGTCTTACCTCCCTTGCTAGACCCAATACCTACAAACAATTGTCAGCAGAGGATGCGTTAGAAAGGAAATCCAAACTTCACCCCCGTGTCCTCCTTAACAGAAAAACCAGCTGCTGGGAGCCCGGCGGGCAGCTCACCCTGCTGCCGAGCCCTTCCATCCCTGGCTGGCAGATGGGGAACCTGCAGCCATCACCGTGAACACTTCCCAGCCAATATCAGTGACAACCTCACCATCATTGTCCTGACAAATCACTCCCAATCAACTGTTTTGTCCCAGCTCCGTTATTGCTGTTGTCCTGCACACCCAGGCAAGTCAGAGGAGCTTTCAGGTGTGCATGATTTACAGCAATGTGATAGGTGCTGATTTTCCTGCTTTAACAGCAGCAAAGCTATGTGCAAAGCACCCTCCTTCTCTGAATCCCAGGCCTGAAATAGCTCTTTGCAGAGAGCATACCATGGCTGTCCTGACACCTGAGTAATGTGCCAAGATCAGCCCCCTGTCCCTGACATTTTAGGCATGATGCTCTCCTTGACTCTAGCAGTTGTCTTCAACTTGCGTTGCAATACCCTTGCATTTGTCTCAGAAAGCCTGAGAAATGACAACAAGCTCCCATCCAAGTTTCTTTCTCCTTCTCTTGTACAAAGCTGCTCTGTAAATCGCCCTCAACACTGCTGTACAAATGAGGCAGCTGTTGAGAGCCTGAAGAGCACTGCACTCATGGGAAGCAGTCTCCTAGCAATAAGAAAGATGTAAAAGCCCTCAAAATAGCTCCTCCTCCCATTTCTTCTCAGTGACTCATACTGTACAATATGTTTTTTGGGTGGATTTTTTTTTTTAAACTTTCTCACAGCAAAACAACCACCCAGCCATTGGCTCACACTGCATGTCAGGTGAAATGAGGCAAGGAAAAGGGTGCATGCAATGGCTTCATTAGAGAACAACACACATCCCAGGTGTCCCACAGAAGCTGAATGCATTTCAAATTTTCTTGCTGACACAAGAGAACAAGCTCTAAGCGCTGCAATGATTTGCAGTTACAGTGCAGTTTGCACAGCCTGGGTAGGCTAACAATTTTCTTCACCTGCTAAGTAGTACAAACATTTAGTGGGTAAGTTGCAAAACAGAAGGTAAATAGTTTTGAATGTTTCTCTTGTCTGGAAATCAGGAACAACTGTAGTCAAGGCAATGGAGTTATATAGCTATGAAATTGGTGTGAGATGATAATTATGTTTCCTGAGCTGACAGTGGATTTAGTAGCAGCGTTAAGTAAAAAGGGAGCAGGTTGCCCATGCCGCTACTGGCCTCACACCATCTCATACCCAAACTGCAGGAAAGGACTGAACAAGACCAAAATGGTTATTTAAAAAGCAAACACTGACAACTGGATGGCCAAACTTGCCTCCAGTCCCAGAAGAATTACCCATATATTTTTCTGAAAACTGCCATAATTCTTTTTCCTGAATAATCCTCACTCTCTAATTCTGGTTGCAAAAAAAGTCTAAAAATAGTTCCAGAGAAGAATTCTAATGAATTATGCAATGGACATATGCTCTTGCATCAAATCTTGGTGTTTACTTTATCTGATGTTACGCAGAAGATTGAAGCTTTGGACAGTGCTGGGAATGATCCCAACTACGCAGCAGGATTTTAGGTCACATCACTTCATCTCTGATCCGGCACAGGAGCACCTGGAAGAGCAGATGGCTAGACAATGTAGCTATCACTGGTGGTTTTAATTTTCCTGGATTAAGAAGCAAGTACTATGCAAGGAGTTTTATTTGCTAAGGATATAGCAGCAGCCCTGGCACAGGAAATCCTCCCAGAGCACTTATGATTAACCGTTTTCTCACACAGTCTCTGGTAGGACCACAAATCTACAGGCAACTCATTCACCAGTCACTTCCCAGTTATTTCCATTCTTATCATGTATGTCTCTTTATAAGAAACATCCTGCCAAAAAAAAAAAAAAACAGTTTAAAACCTAGCTTCTAATGAAACAAAGCATGGTGCATTTTCTCCCAGTGTGACTATAAACAAGGGGAGAGCAAAAATGTTTAATTTGCTTTGTAATTCTTCACAACTGTGGCTACTTGCCATTGTGAATCTGCAGCCTCGAGCCCTGCTTGCTGCACATATAAGTTGTTTCCAGAGCATCCTCACCCAGCATCACCTCATTCAGAGAATACACTGCATACTGCCAGCCAGAAGCCTTATTTGCTAGTCCTCACCCAGGTGAGCTGGCTGTGAGCCATCAAATCAGCTGCTATCTCCCATACTGTGGTCCAAAACACAGCTGGCACAAGTTGGGGCTGTTCATGAAAGTAACAGCTGGCAGCATCAAGCCCCAAGAAATGTTAACCTTAACTGCCATCTCTCACTAGGAGCTTTCAGGGCTGAACTTGGGGGAATCTCATTCCAAACAGTAAATAAAAAAAGAATTGCTGTCCTGGAAGAAGAACTGCTAATGCTAGCTAACTCACTGCAATTTAGGGCTGTAAGTAAGTAATTAAGCAGTAGTGCAAAAGAGCACTACTTCAGAAATGGATACAAGGTGGTAAATTTATTCCTAGTATAACTTTATTGCCTTCAAAGGAAATACATTAGGAGTGGATTTAGTCCAGTATGGGTATATAACATAGCAGTACAATTTCTTTCTTAAAACATACAGACAGATGTGAAGATTACCACTAGGGCTGCTAGATTTAGAATTCATAAATGAATTTCTTGTTTCTCTATAAAAAGGGTATAGCAGGATTATGTAGGGAGAATTACACATTCTTATACTGAATTTTAGTTAGGAGCAGCTTCAAAATAAAATTAACTAGTGGTAGCAAATGTATTATAATTAGACAACACAGATACTTAAAAAAAAGGGAGGGGGGCAAATTACTCTCTTACTACTTAAGTTTTCACACCTATCAAATTTAGAGGAAGAAAAACCTACAGCACCACAGTACATATTATCAGGACACTCAATGAGACATGAAACAAGGACAAACTCCATTTGCCTGGGCAAAAAGCCCAGTTTGGAAGTAATTGCTGTAGCGGTGTAGCAGCTGCAGATATAGCCAGATCAAATCCAAAGATCAAATGCTTATTTCATTTTGATAAAAGTCATTAAACCACAAATCAACTTACTTTGGACCACAGTCAGGAAATAACTCTGTATATACCATCTGCGCATAACTGTTCCTGTATAAATTAAAACAGTGACAGCAGCTTTCTTATGTGAAATCCCCAAACTTAAATTTCATTAAAATATCAACATTTATCATTTAGATTTTATTTAGCAGATAAACCACTGCACTATGTTCAAAGTCAGACCCAAGGATTTCTCAGCCAAGTGGGTGCGTTGAGACAGTCTGCCCAGCTTTATAAATTGGGACCGAGACATTCAAATGCTTGTGAGACTCCTCTTCCCCTCTTCACTCTCATGATGACAGACAGAGAAGGGAGCGGCATTGAGGGCTTACATATAAAATTCAGGGAGCACCAAGGAAGTTTTGGAAGTGTGGCTTTGTTCAGGGATAGTCAAAATTTAAACAAGAATGCAAGGGAAAATAATTGTATAAGGTAGCAATTGCATTGGACCAATTTAATTACTGAAGTGCATTTACTTCGACACAGTACCTTGGCAATTCAATCAGCCTTTGGAGAGCTTTTGGCCATGCGTTACACAGGGCTGCTTCTGCAGGCACTGGCTCTCCAAGCCGCTAGAGCTGCCTGTGGCCGGGGGGACATGCTATGGTGGGTGCAGGGGGCGAAGGAGGGGTCACAGCGGCTGCAAGCTTTCCGCTTCGCTCTGCTTCAATTCAAAGACTAGAGAAGACTTCATTAATTACATCATCCTGACACAGACCATGATGTCATTGTGCATCTTGACTTCTCACGTAGATGATGCAGGTTGTGCTATAGGGCATTGTGTCTTCCCCACTAGCCAGTGCTGAGTTAAGAGACTCCCTATATTTCTTTAGCCTTGCCTTTCTGAATAGTATTTAATTAGAATTTAAGTGTACAACTTTTGCAGTAACACATATCTCTGCATTTACACCAGAATCTGGCCCTCTGAGTTCTCTATATCTACAGAACAAATTTTAGCTTTCATGCTATAATTATGACAATCAATCTCAAACTCTCACTGCCTGTTAACTTAATACATTGTTCTGGACGTCTGCACCTGCAATACCACTAATACCACTAATGTTCATCAAACTTTTGGAGATCAAAGATCAAAACTTCACCTTAAGAAATTAATCAACTTTTTAGTCTTGGAATCAATTTGTTGATTTACTCCTAATGCATCTCCCACAAGAGGTAATCCACCATTACCTGCATCCTTCAGAAAACCTCTGTTACTGATTGATGGATTTATAGATTAAAAATCATTATTAAAATCACTAATAATGAAAAATTATCAAGATAATGTTAGCCAATCTAATGGATGGATCATGCAATTTTCATATCAATTTTTTTTCATAGTGGTTCTTTTTAATATTTACCTGCTTAGGACAGGAGTCACCTACTAGTCCTACACCAAGCTCCCACCATCCCTGGCATGATGACCTGTCCTCTGTAGAGAGCCCACAGAAGCTTGGGTTGAAGAAAAGAGTACTTATTTTTTCTAGTCCTCTGCTGTCCTACCCACACTCTTCTAGTGAGTCTCCTTTCTACCCTCATTAATGACTTGATTGGAAATTTTAGCCATATAAGTGGGAATTACTTTTAATCCTCAAGTTATTAGAGTTCTTACCATCCAGGAATGATTTTTGAAGATAAAAAGAAAAGTTTAAAATGAGTTTTGAAATATTCTTGTGAAAACTAATATAATAGCATAACTATTGGATTTTTTAATAAACCTCATCAATTTGAATTAATATATTTATATTAATGGATTCTCTGTCTATGCTAAGCCTTGAGATGTTCTTACTTCAAGCCAAATTTTTCAAATATTAACCAGAAAGAAAGGGAGTTACTCTGCAATGCACAGTTATCAGGAGACCAAAGCAAAGTTAGTCTACCAAAGGTGATGATATTAATAATGACATTTATGCTGCAGGAATTTAATTAGACTGAAAAAGAATTTGTAGTAAAGATGTCGCAATAACTCGAGACAAAATGAAAATCAGTCCAAAGGCATTCAGTCCCTAATTAGTTTGGGAGTAGTAAATTAAAGATAAACTTAGAGAAATTAGTGGAATGACTGGCTATTAGGGGCCACTAGAATGTATAACATCAGGTTAGATTTTTCACTTTTTGATTCTTTGAGATAAGACTAAGAGCAAAGTATTTTAAAAAATATAGGAACCGACTTTTTTTTTTTGTCTTTCTTCAGAAGATCAAACATTTGTGCTTTTAATAACACCAATGACAGTCACAAGCTTTGGTTGTTTACAGTGATGTTTTTTTCTGAACATTATGAAATAATTAACTGTACAACACCTTGGTTATATATGGTAAATGGCAGCTCCATGTACAGATGACATCCAATTTATACGTACTGCCTTTTGAAAATCAGAAAGAAAGATGACAAAAAAAAAAAAAAAAAGGTGTTTCTGATCATCCTCAAAAAGTTACTTTCTTGGTGTTGACTTGTTCTGTGCAAAACACATGAAAGGAATAACAAAGCAGAATGTTCATAAAAGAACCAGAAAGATTTTCAAGCTCCATTGATTGATCTGTATGTGTTCACATTTAGGGAAGAAGAGAAGGAGATCTATGCAAAACACCTTGCAGTCACCAGAATACGCATAGTAAAGCCAGGACTCCAGTAGGGCTTTTCCAACCAAGCTCTCAGTGGTGCCACCAGGCTCCAGGGTGCCCATCCCCTTACCCTCAGGGCGCCGGCTGCTCTGCACCGCACAGACATCAACAACAAACTCTACCGTCTTTAAGCTCTAGGCTCACAACGTGGTATATTGACCAAACAAAACAGAAGCCAGACGTGTAGGACATTCAAAAGTTCTTATTAAAGGAAGAATAGCCTGAAGGATAAAATCGGTCCACCCCGACTAAAAACGCAGTATGCTGCTGTTTCCAACCAGGAGGTCGTCTGTCCACCGCCTGTGGGACCCTCTGCCATGAATTATTTCCCTGACTTAGGTACCAAAGCAAATTCAGGTGTGTTAGTGGTCATCCTTCATCTTTCAATAGTACCCATTTAAAACAAGGAAAAAAAAAAAAAAAAAAGACAATAACCTGCTTTCTGCCTGATTTGATGAAGGGGCCTTAACCCTCCATCATATGGGAAGGCTTTAATGGCCAGTTTTGATTTCAACCACAACACATTTTCTTTTATTTTATCCCAACTAGAGAACTCAGCAGATTAAGGAAACTCAAACCCAGGAAGAAAAAAAACATGTGGCAGAAAAGTCTAGCATTACACAGATTTTAAACATCCTATTAATAGCAGCAGAGTCTATTTTGAGAATGTTGTTCAACTATATTCCTGTTTTAAACAATTTTTACATCAAACCCTAGGTAAAACAGGAACACAGTGAACAAAGCAAAACAAAAGCTCTCCCCCGTTTGTTTTCAAAATGGTTAATTTGCTGGATTGACTAATGGATTGCTTTTTATTCTAGACCTTGTGCAATCATATTGATACTCATTTCTCATCTAAAGAAATACCCAACAGCCACGCTAGATTCCTATCTGCACACAGTAAGCTGCATCCCTGTGAAGAAATACAGTGCCTGATTAGCATCAAAACACTGTATTTTAAATAAAAGAAACCTGCACTTGCCTAACGTTAGAAGTATGGTCTTGATCTGTCCATCTTTGACCTTACTCAAGGACACAGACATTTCCCCCATCTTTAGGTTAGCTGAAAATGCCGTTCTCAGCGTTTCGGTGCTCAGTGCATATGGTGCTCCCCATGCCATTTCCCACTGCAATCTTTCTGCCACTTTCCTCGCTGGCCTCGGGCTTTCTGTACAGGTGCTGCAGCAGACTACTTCTTTACTGCTGATTTGTGCTGTCATTATTCACTCACTCAACTCTTCTCCTTGGCTCTAGTCATGCTGTTTTCTTCTATGCTGGATTGTTAAACCAAAATATGAATAGCATCCTCTGGAAAAACAAACAAAAAAAAACCAGTGTTGAATCAATTCAGTTTTGCTTTTGACCTTCCATAGGGTCAAAATAGGTTGAAGGTTTTTTCACCAATATCTAGACATATTTCGTGATAGGAAAGGAGTATATTACCATACATACTTCAGCAGTTTTAAAGAGTTTTCTGCTGTGAATTTTGGAGTACAACTCTCACATCCAGTGAGGAGAGGGACTTTTTCTCCCCATTGGATAGCACAGATCTCAGTGTCTTCAAATCTCACCTTTTCTTTCTTTTTTTTTTTTTTGGTTTCTTGGTTAGAATCAAGAGAGATCTCTGAGCGAGGAGCTAAACTGAAGCACCTGCAGGTGATGTGCAACTTGTTGGGAGCTCAGCATTTACATCCATCTCCTTTGGGTCACGTCTTCTCAGCAGTCTTGTGACGTTGGTCTCTGCAGGCAGCAGTTGCACAAGAGGGATCAGTGGTCCAGGAAACTTAGCAGGATGGAGAAAAAGACAATTCTTCTTTCATGAGTATGCAGTAAAGAGGGCAACCATCCCAGGCAGATGGCACAGTGGCTTGCAGTGGATGACTAGCTCTCTTAGCGTTTCTGGAAAAAAAAACAGAGTTGTCATATAATTATAGGCATCCCTCATATTTTGCCCTTCTCCAGGCAGAATCCCTACAGGATTCTGAGGACTACTGGCACAGAAAGAGACATTGCACCAGCAGCTCACGCTAGCCAGCTTTGGGCAGGGGAGATCAGCTTGTGCTATGCTCAACAGCAGCATGGCTAGACCGCTGCTAGCTCCTTCACTAGTGAGGTTAAAGGCAGCTCAGAGCTCTCTCCCTGCCCCGTCACCTGTTTCACCGCGACACACCACCTACCCAACACTGAGCATAGCTTTAAAGCACAGTACGCCCGGGTCTTGTACTTTTAACATCAAGATCCAAGCTAGAGCACAGTGTTTGGAGGTTGCTGCCTTCTAACATCTTCTGTAAAATTAATTACTGGTCATTTGATGAAATAAATTGACCTTATTATAAGGTTTCTAAAAATGCAATTGGCATAATTCTTTAGAATTATTTTCTGTACACAGCATCAAGTTCTTTCCTGCCTTATACCTCCCCTAAAGCTGTACTCAGCAAAGTATAAGGCAGGGCAGAATTTAACCTCAAATATATAAGTGCCATACACTTATTCCCCTAGGGAACTGATCTGATCTAGAGCATCCGTTATTTATAACACATTCAAAAATCAATTGCTCAGCAAGAGAGTAGAAAGGCTGTTAATAAAGGCCATATTTGTTGACAAAACTAGAAAAAAAAGTAGTAGAGCTATGGATTCCCATACAAACCTAGCTTCACAGTATGCTGTAAATTAAAAATTGTTACTAAAATGTGCCTTATTCACAGCTAAAGTAAAATTTTTTTCCACTTGTGACCAACCACCTCCAGGCCCCAGTGCTTTCAAAAAAAATGGGTAACTAAATCCAATGGTACAAATCATGATACAGTGATACATGCCCATACTAGAAATCACTTCCCTCAGACATAACCTTTCTAAGAAGGTGTCTCGGATAACAGAGGTGCTTTATTTTTTTACCTTGAAATTCTTCAGCATTTAAAGTTGAGTGTCCAGTGCCACTTGCATCTTGAAAGAGCTAAGGAGCTTGCTCCCCTCAAGTCTGTGCTGCACTACAACAGAAAGTCAGTAATGTTCATTCAGATACATTTCCTGGAGGTTTTCTGAACTCTCTGAGGCAATGCTGTACAGGACATACGATAACATAGTAACCACCACTCTCTTCTAAAATAGATGACACAAGAGTGGTGCTCTTGCTCATACTCTCTGTTTACGAGCAGGATCTCCATCCAAGAGGAGACCTGGGCTCAGTTCCCTCCTTGGCCTATGGGATTTGAGAGCATTGCTCAGGACTAGTTCCTTCTTGAATGAAATGGCCTTATGTGCACTACACACCAACAGGGACCCATAGGGGAATCCTAAAGCCAAATGGTGATGTTAGTCCAAGATAGCTGAGATAACACCAGAGATGTTTCGCAGCTCTAACGAGCTGTGATGATGAGCATGATGATGAGAATATGCATTGCATCTGTGATAGCTGGCCCTGGAGAGTTTCCTCTTGGAGAGAACTAGCTGGCTCCCTTCAAAACAGTGTCTAGCATGGACAGGAGACAGTGAAGAACAGGAGAAGACAGTGAAGTTATTTGGCAACATGTAAGTGAGTCATTTCTTGGATCTGGTCTTCAAATACAGTGTGACAGTCAGAGCTACAGTCAGGTTTTGGAAGAGCTTTACAAGTAGCAGGCAGTGGATAATTGAGCCAAACATCCTCTTGCCTTGTAGCTGTCCCATTTTCCCACGGTTTAGTCCGGCTTGCTACTGCAGCTGCTGTCAGCTGACCATGCAGCACTACACAGCAGCTCTGGAGGCAAATTTTTTTTATTTTGGTAGGGTGAGGACACTGGAGAGTTTTTATTCAAAAAAATCTAAGCTAGTTGAAGAAAGCTCAACTTAGGCTGACTTTACTGGATAATCTTTCTAAAGAACAAGCACCTCTGCATTTGGCCTGGATCAGAGGAGACACTAGAAATTTCCTGTCACTAATTCTTATGAACACAGATTTCCAAGCACTCCTCATAAGCCCAGAGCACCACTTGCTAGTGAAACTGCTTTCCACTCTGCCGCATTCAAAGTGGGAATCATAGAAGGTGGTCGTGAGCAATATTAGTCCACTGCAGTGCATCTTGGCAGGTAGAGTCAGTAGCTGCGTGAATCGTGGGACACGCACCTGTGGCTTGCTTTGAGGAGGAGGGACTCCTGCAGGCAGAAAGGAAGAGAATTCATATTAAAAGGAACTAAAGTTCTTTCATTCTCTGCTTGTTTTTTGGGTAGCTATAAGCATTAGACCCTTTTCATTCTCCTTTCTAACTTTTACCAGCAGAGAAAACCATTGAAGAATGACATGAGATAGCTCACCTGCACCAGCAAAGCAAGACTCAAAGCAAGTCTCTGCAATGACTTTTTATGATGAAATATTGATAGAATATACTGTAACAGAAGAAGTTCAAAATTCACACAGTCCTTTATTTACAAATCTTTTTTGCTCAACTGTAGCATAGTGGTATCAGATCACATTTCTAGCTTATGTATTAAAAAAAAAAAAAGACTTTCCCTAAAAGGAATGTACATCTTGTGAGAAACTTCAAAATATTTTTTTTTCAGTTTGCAAATTTTTTTCTGTATTTTTTCTATGTCATTTTCAGCAGTACATTGTGAAACAAAGGGTGTGAGAAAATGGTTTATTATGCCGAAGACATTGTAACTTTTCTATCTTCTGTTCTTTTTCCTGTGGCAAAAAGGAAAACGAAATAAAATAAATTGGAAGATGATGACTTTTTTTGCACCAAAATATCCAAAACCATAATCAATATTTTTCTGCAGGAACACCTGAAGAAATCAAAACACTTTCATGAAACATTCATTGAAACAATATGCTGACAAAATAGTTTTTCAGTCAGAACTTTTCACTAGGTCTACTTAACTACTTACATGTGGTATGAATACATTCAAAAATGTTTTTCTAGCATACCAAAAGGCCAGAAGGGTTTGTCTTACTTAGCCTTTTTTCCACCCCACCCCACCCCCCCAGGATAAACTCTACATATCCCTTGAGGTCTTTCTTTGCAGTTGCTTCACTGCGCTACATAAACTGTCTGCTTCTCTTAGATGTGCTGAATTGACTCATGTACCCTGACTGTAAGGTCACAGTGGAATCCCAGACTGCAGCTCTCTATCCTGGCTTCCATCCTGCAGAGCAATCTCGGCTGCAGGTCAATGTGCACAACCATGCTACTGCATCTCCTAGTTCAACCTCGAGGTGACTAGGAGAAGTACCTTCATGACCAGATGTCCCATTCGTACCCAACCAAGTGCCCCCAGCCAAGGCTCCCATATGGTACACCACTGCTACAGGAGACCGGGACTTCCAAACACCTTTGCGAAGCAGAGGTTTTGCTCCACTACTCAACTCCTCCTGGTTTGATGAATTTTCCATTGCATGTCAATCGTTAGTAAAACTTGCTGTAACCATGTAGTGATCATGGTGAATGAAATCAAGCTGCATTCCAGGAGCCAAACTAATTATTTGGTATCTAATTAACGACACAATTTATTTGTTGATGCCCTACTCAAACTATGCGGAGTTCTAATTAACTGATAAAGAGCTGACACTACCAAGAGCATGCAAAAGTTTTGTTTAGTCAACTTTGACATAGAAGCGCTACCCAAATTGTCTCTGGCATGTTGTGCAGAGTTTAGCGACACAAATCAAGAGGAACCAGACCAAAAAAACTGCTAAGACGAACTTGGCAAAACTATGTGAGTAAAATACCATGGCTTGAAGCCATGCCACCTTGCTGGGACAACATCCAATCTCTCATGTCAAGCTACATAAACCATGGTAATGAGTGAGAAGCACCTCGATGGCCCAGGAAGGGGCACTCATCAGTCAGCATGTAGCATGCTGTCATCTTGGTCAGAGGCACACTGATTTCTAGCCGGGAAGGGACGCTTACCTTCACATGAGTACCTTTTGGACGAGTGGCAAAACACAAAGGACAGCTAAAATAATTACTGATCCTGTTGTGGAGGTTTCTCACACATGCATTTTCATGGTGTGAATACAACTGAGAGACTCTATAGCTCTTTCAGGCTCTTCAGGAACAAATGAAACTTTATACCATCCTCTAAGCTGTTTCAAGAGAACATAATTGAAGCTGTGCATGCACTGCAACCATACCATGCAGTCTACAATCGAAAGGAGAGGAGGTGTGACCATAATGGAAGACATCTCCTTCCCATACAGAATGCACTCACTTCTTTCCTTGAGCTCCCTCTTTCTCAATTGTAACTCTTACTGACAGATGCAAAACAAGACTAATGAACTATAGATAACCCTAGCACAAAGGATTATTAGACAAAGCATTTTTATTTTGTGGGCATTGATTTATATGTCACAACCACGGTCCAAATGCAAATAGTAGTTTAGATAGATGAACTTGAATGCGAAGCATTCATCCTATTTATTCCTAATAAACAGGTTCATTCTGTTTATTCATAATAACTGGCCTACATACACTTACAGATGCATTTACATGTACCTCTATACACCTATAGATACGGATGCAGATTTTCCAGATAATTAAGGGTATTTGGAGTAAAACAGAGTTGCTGTTTTGAAAGGGCATGAATATTGACATCATGCTGATGAGTTTTAATTAGTACTACTGATTCACAAACACACACACACACACAGAGATGTCCTGGCACAGAGGGAACTCATAAGTAAAAATATGTGACACGAAGGAGGTTGTCCTGCAGTGCTTTAGGCAGCCAATAGTAAGTTTGAAATTTTCTGTCCTGAGAAAGAGAGTAGGCTTAAACAGAAGAAAGGGTTTTACCTTTTTACTGCAAGCATAATACAACCAGAGCTGTCTACCATCAGCAACATCCAGAAACTATCCACTGCTTCTGGGAGAGCTGGAGCCTGCCCAGAGCCAGCGAAGCTGCTAATTAGCATCTGCCAGGAAACGAACTCCGTCTGATCTTGAGAACCAGGCAGATGCAGCATCCGAGTTTTAGTTCTCATCTTCTGTGGCATTCATCTGACATTTAATCTGATGGCAACTACTGTGCTAAGGACTGCCTTAGCCCAGATGGAATTAAGAAAACAGTGGTGAAATTTGTTCTCTTACACTGGTGAATCCAGAGGGAAATTTCGAAGACTAAGACATAGTGACCTAATTTTTCTGGCTACCCAATGGCAAATAGGTAGTCAGTGCCCAGTTTTATCTTTAAAAGTTTCTTCGAGCTCTACTGGTGAGTAATCAATCATCTTTTAAAAAGAACTGCCATTGGCCTTCTCCACCTTCATAACATACTCAAATTGCTTTCATAAAACAGCATGAAGGGCACATGCATAAGAAAAAGTGATCAGACTATGCTACTACCAAAACAATCCTCAAGATTTTCACGGGAAGGCTGTTCCACCTGCAGTTTCAGTCTAGAAAACAGTAAAATAAAACTAAATTTTAATGAATTTTTAGAGAAAAAAGGTTGGTTTCTTGTTGTTATTTTTTTCCTTCACTACAAGCCACTTCCCCTTACCCTGCTTTAGGCTCTGTTAAACATGAAACTCAAAAACCATCTCCAGTACTCCAGGGAATAAATTATTTTCTGAAAGCCCATTCATTCCCATCCTTATTACTGGTCTAAAGCTATAAGGTTTTTTGCCTCCGCTTCCCCCTCACCTTTTTTTTTCAATGTTAGAAATAGATTAAACTGGTACTTCAGGATGCTGAACTGCACTTTCAGTTGAGCTCTGTGGTTCACAGAGATTTATCAAAAATGACAAGATGCAACATCTAGGAGATGTCTTGTAGTGCCTAGGAGCTCAAGGAAGATGCAGCAGTTGCAACAGTAACCAGAGAAATAAGAAATGTTAAAAAAAGAACAGTGCAGTCCTTCAAAATAAAAGGTCTGAAATGAATGGGAAGATGCTGTGCTGATCAACACTGTCCATTAGTTGGCAAGAAAGTGTCACCGCCTGCCTCCTCGAAGTAAAAAAAAACAGGGAAAGCTGCCCTTCATTTCAGCTCCAAGGGCTGTTTAAATGTTGTCGCAGTTACCTGTCTGAGCCTTGGAGATGCACAGGTTTTCTGCTGTTCCATTTGCAAATAGCGTGGTATGAGCTGGAAAGATACAAGTGTTTATTTGGGATTTCGTCTAAGTTAAGATATCACTAAAAAGAGTGAAACAATGTTCTGTAAGTGCATTCTCTTTTTCACACACACGTAAAGAAAATTATGATATATTTGAAGAATTCTAAGGAAAAATTGGAATATCTGGACAGCAAATACTTTTGAATCACTAAATCTTCTCTCCTTAATCATCCTCCATTTGGATAACCCACTCTGCCTAAAGTAATAGCCATGATCAAGAACCACCTTGCACCCAGACTACATCATTTATACTAAAATTAATATAATGCAAGTGGAACAGGGGCACTGACAAAGATGGGATTTTACCATATGAAAAGCAGAGGCACCCTTTCCCTGCACCAGAGCAGGACCAAGCACACCCTGTGCTCTGCTGCTACAGAATTCCTTTTCACGCAGCAATAAAGTACTGAAATAGCCCCAGGTTTTCTGAGGAGCACAGTGAACCAGCAAGTGTTCTGCAGAGACTGGATGCCTTTTTTCCCCTCTTGATTCATACAGTAAAAGTTAAGGGCTATATCACAGTCCTCACAGGCTAATCAGAAACACCAGCATGTGGTGCTATAAATTCTCTCTCTGTCCAAGTAATTTTTATTCGGCAGTGTTGGTCTCTCGCACATATGTGGCAGGTGTTTGGATTGTCTCTCCCAGTTCTGCTGCCTGTACTCTGGCCTCGGACAGACTGCACTTTCAGCACACTAGGGATCCTCACGTGCTTGTCAGCAGTCAAGGTAACATTGCTCTTTGTTGCACCGCTTACATCTCTCATTTATTTAGGTGTGTTTTAGAAAGGGCTTATTCCAAGGCTGTATACAGTAACAAAGAGATAATATAAAAAAAATTCAATATCATAGAACATAAATGCAACCATGTCAAGGCTACCCTGATATTTCATTAGCTATTTCACAGGCATAAACTGAGATGAAGTGGCTACAGCTGTAGACAAGGGCGATGAGTATAGCAACAACAAGCTATTAAAGTACACAGGTTTCTTTTATTAAATAACTATTCTAATGAACAACTGTAAGAGACACCCATCACCAAGCAGTAAGCTTGTACAGTAAAAAGCAATCTGAAAACAAAAACTCCACAGTACAAGAAGTCCTGCATTCAGGTAGGACTTTGTAGGTCTGCTAAGTCTTTCACAGAAGTCCAGGGCAAATTCCTCCGCAAAGAAAGCACTGGCCATCCTCCTGTCCCTCCCATGCACCAAAACCTTCTCCTTTACAGATGTCAAAATAGTCTGAAGGAGTGAGGCTAACCTAGAGGAAAGTGATATGGAAATAACTCCCATAAGACTTTCTGCAAAGCTTAATCCAATCTTCTCTTGTGAACTACATATTATTCCCCTTTTACTTGCCTTCAGTGGTGATAAACTGCAAATAAAAGAGATAAGGGACTCACACACCTCACATTTAACCACTCACAGTAAATACACCTCTCTCTTTTCTTATCTTACAGCCTGGTATGGATTTCCTTTTAGTAACCTTCTGAATTACAATCAAATTATACTTTGAGGGCCATTGAATTGCATGACTTGCAATACCTTAACGAGTTCTGTTTCGGTTCCTTGGGAAGGACTTGTAATCCTGATCTTCTCCTATATTTCAGTGAGACTTAAGGATATGCTTCACTGCTATGCAGAATAGCACCCTAAATTTACCAGAGTAAGTTCTGTGCAAACAGTGCATGGGCGAGTGAACAGCCTCCTATGAGAAAATATTTAATAGCATATGTTTCTTCTTTTGCCTTGCTGTGACAGTACAGGTTTTGAATGATACAATAATTCAAAAAAAAGTCTTTCAGACTCATTTGTTCAATTTGATTTAATGGTGCACAGCCTATATGCCAGGTGGTGGCTGCTCTGCAAACTATTTGAAAATAAATGGAAGTATTAATGCTCAGAAATGGTGCGGTGCGACACATTCCTCCTGATGCCACTGGCAGCATATTTCTTAGATATGCTTTCATCCTATAATAAAGAAATTGATGCTTTCTTAGTTATGGGCTACACAGCAAGGAAAATATAGTATCTATTCTATAGTTTGTTGCAGTGAAATACATTTTTTAATTATACAATCATTTAGGTAATTGAAATAAGAGAAGGGGAGGATAAACACAGTCTATAAGTCCTGAAGAGACCTCTTTTCAGGACTGATTGCTTTCCCGTGCAATTTTGAAGGTCAGGATGAAGTCTAAGGTAAATGTGCTGATTCTTCAGAACTCAGTTCAGCTTTAGGATACACAGCTGTTCTCCTGCCAGCTCCCTGGTACGGATCCAACATGAAAAGCAGAAAGCATTGATATGTTTACATTATTTATCCAGGACTAAGGTGAGAGGTACAGTACTGTGCATCTCCTCTCCCACGCTACCTGACACAGCAAGGAGTGCATTCTCTAGGGCTTGTTTGCAGCCAAAATATCCTGCCACCTAGTACTGATCCTTTGGCCAAGACTTTCAAATGTCTCTTTGGACAGTTACTTCTTAAACTGAACAGACTCTGGTGGTTTTGGAAGTGAAACCTTTTAGGGTGTCTTATGCTGACTTTCTGATGAGTTTCAATAAAACTGGCTAGTAGCTTTTCCCTCTCCCTCCCCTAATATATAGGTACTATCCTGCAATTATAGACTAAGAAAATCCCTGGTGATGACTCTTCTTTTCAACAAGTTATTTCCCAGTGCAGTTCAACGAACACATGAACAAGCAAAGATGGCACTCGATAAAGGGATTATTGACATAATTGAGTAAGAAATAAAACAAGGTATTGAGCTTTTGTGCTTATCCTTTGAAACAGTTGATAAATTATCTGCTTCAAAAATAGGTTATTTTTGGAGCATGTGTATGACATCTCTAGAAAAAAAATCAAAGAATATTCCCTCCACTGATAGCAAATCACTGATACATAAATGATTAGTACTGAAATTTTACTAAAAAGACAATATATGTAGAAAATTGCACGATAACTTTCAATACTTTTGATTTTTGTACCAGTTAAAGCAAGAGCACTGTAGCCCCCAGCCCCCAAACACAGAAGAGCTGGTATAAACTGAGTTAGTTATTTTGAAGGTTTCTGTCAGTTTGAACAAAATCACCTTATCACCTTCACTGTGGGTATTCGCACTTGGGTGAATCAAATTCTCTTTCACGCAATGGGGGACCTTCCTCTCACTGACTTTGCTGAACATTGGATTAAGATCTTGAAGACCAACAGCACCTACAAGAAAGCAGTCACTTACCGGAGATTACAGCTATGCAAATTGTTCCGCCAATGCAATTCTCATTATTTTCAAACAATCTAAACTGCAAGTAAGTTTAGATCTAGAGAGGATTTGAAAGGATCTCACAAAGTACCACTCCTGCAGGTGCCAAAAGAGCCCTTCTTTAGCTGCTCCTACAGCTACAGTGCCCGACCAGGCAGCAGAACATTAGTTAGCGTGAGGTGGTTCACACAATCTGAAACCGCACTGAGGAGTGGTGAGGACATTTTGGAGGTAACTCATCTGTGCCTTCAAAAAGGGGAAAAAATGGGAAGACTTTGCTTTGTCAAGAGCCAAAGTACGCAGCATGTGAGAATGCCTCCTCCACCACTCCGTCAGAGGGGCCAGCCCGCAAGGTGGCAGCGGGGACCTTCCTCCCCCTGCCAGCCACAGCGACCTTGGGAAACAGTGGCCTGAGACACTCACTTTTCAGCTAAGTCCTTACTCACCAGGTGCACTAAGAAAAATCGCACACTCCACAGACAATCAGAGCAGGAACTTCCTCTGCTTCCAACTACTAAGTTGGAGACAGTCATCTCTCTTCTCTCTTTACTCCACCATGCTTTTTTAAAAAAGTTATTGTGCTTTTTCCAATTGTATTTTAAGCAAGCTGTCAGGTAAGAAATAATGCTTGCCATTCCTGAAAAGAAGTAATCTTTGTTGGCCACATCATTTATCAGGATAGAGAAAAAAAACGTTCAAATAACATGTAGGAGGAAATTTCCCCATAAGACAATTTGAAGAGCTCTCTACAGGCAGGCAGTAGATGAATGGAGAGAGGTACTGAATGCCATATGCTGAGCAGAGAGAACAGAGGGAATGGTTTTCACAAGCACTGGCTTCAAATTAAAAATTAATTTCTTTCTGACTGGGCCTAAAGCACTTCCATCCTTGCCTTCCTTTAGGCACATGGGGATATGAGTCTCCTTAGCGCAGCATGTGATGAGCAGTGAGTCAGCAGAAGGGTGGGGGCATTTCCAAAGCATCCCCTACAGCAAAGTCTCATTCAATCCACCCAAAGCAGT
The DNA here is from genome assembly GCA_013399475.1 of Chauna torquata. NCBI lineage: Eukaryota > Metazoa > Chordata > Aves > Anseriformes > Anhimidae > Chauna > Chauna torquata. The sequence continues at coordinate 107,283 of VXAL01003402.1, read as the reverse complement.
GTATATATTCTACCGCAATATTCCTCATTCATGCCACCCAGTCAGGAGAAAGGCAAGCTCCGTGATTTATGGGTTTATTTAAGGCCTCAGTCATGCAGTAAGATTTCTGCTGGCCAAATCTTGCACTAGTTTTTCTGAAATTAACATTTATGGTAACAAAATGAACTGCCACAGATGTATTCTACCTTAAAACAGAAATGTTGCATTCACATGAGTAGAAAATGGGTGAATATTAAAATATGCATCATGAATATTCAAATGCATTTGCAAAAGAGACTTCAACTGTGTCCTTGTCCTTTGTGTGTTTTCCACAAGTACTGTAAAAGGGAACTTTCCTGGCAGAAACATTTATCAGAACAGAAAGTTTTTAAGAAGTAACTCGATCAAGTTACAGCAAATATTCACAAAACAGGTACTTTAAATTGGTGTGTATTCGCAGGAGGAAGTTGATTCTGGGAACCTCCAATTAGCCAGCAGAAATTTCTTGTACAGCCTTCTCAGAAAAAAAGCTGAAGAAAAAGGCTTATTTTGATAAATTATTCAGCAAAGATTTTTGAAATGGCAAACACAAATGTGAGAAAAAGACAAACTTCATCCGTAAATTATTCACTCAGCATTGTGAGAGAAGAAACGCCACAGCAAGCTAAGCCTGAAGCAGCAGCTACCCGTAAGTCAAGTACACAACCGAGGGCAACCAGCAAACAAGCGACTTGCATATACTGACCTCCCTGTAAACTCTACATCCAGGACCCAGCCCAAGAATTGTCCTAATTAGAGTCATTTCTAATAGCCTAATCTTGCATTTGGTGGGTTTCTATGCACAAAATCCCAGAGCAGCCAACTTCAGCATTCTCTGTCACCTGCCTTTAACCAATGTAGGGGCATTTCTTACCTTTAAAAGAGAAGCACTTACCCCTTCTCCTTTTGTACCCTTTTGCATCATCATCACTTTGGAGAATATTGTTTCTGTGTCAGTCTAGGGTCTATGACAAGACATCTCCAAACACTAACAGAATCTAAAGCATTAGCAGCAACAAATATTTGGCCTTTCACTTTAATCATGATAATAAAGGGTCATGAAAACATATCCATGCAATTCTATCTGGAGGCTTTTTTCTAAACATGAAATGTTGTACAACTTTCCAGTTTTGTTAGACTTCCTCAAGTAGACATGTAATAACCTTCAAACCAACCAAATTCATAATATCACCAGATGCCTTCATTTTTCTTTCAATGGGAATATGGTATGACAGGTCTATGGATACTATACATAACGAAACCAGGCTGGGTTTGTTGATTTGAGAGAGGAGCCTCAAATATACTGGCCTGACTTTGATTTTTATTTAACTTACAGATTTTTTTTGTTTTACAAAAAGGCCTGACAAGGATAATTAAAATAGAAACACGCATGACTATTCTAAATGCTCTCTGTCAAACATATAAGCTAACACCTATTTTTTTTCAAATTTTGTTTGTCAAGGGAGATACAATTGTATTAGCAGCAGTATGTAGGTGGTTCATTTTTCCCTCCTCACATTCCCCTTGGCAGTAGTTTGAAATAATATTCATCAAACAGTATAAAAAAATTGAAAGAAATTAATTAAGCAACCTTGGAGGAAAAATAAGATGTCTTTTCAACAGTGCTTGGATTATTCAGACCTATATTCCTGCACATTGTAGCTTTTGGAGCAGAAAAGGCAGAACAATGCTACACATCTGTGTAACTATGAAACATCACATTTTGAACGTTAGTGTTGGTCCTACAGTTCCCAAACGTGACTGAAAGTGTCTTATCAAATGCCTGCTCTGAATATAAAGCAATATCTCATTTCAGACACCACTTGTGTACTCAGTCCTTGCAGCAGAACCCCAGCATGGCTCAGCACAGCACAGCAAACATCTACTGAAATTCCTTAATTTAGGCAGCTTCCCTCCGGAAGGAACCAAGATTTTCAAGTCTTCCTGATGTTTTCCTGACTTTTGGCATTTGGGGTTGAGAGCAGAGATGCAAATTCCATGTTTCAGTTTAATTTTAACAGATTAACAAAAACATGGTGGTTTTTTTTTTAATCACTTTTTCTGTAGTCCAGAACGGTCCAATTTTTGTGCATCAGCTACATGTATGTGCTGCAGAGCCTGTTTCTAGCTCTTCACCTGCAATGAGGATTAACCACATGCCGTATTCTTTGTTGCATGCACCCACATTTCCACCTCCCTGTACATCTACAGGTTCCTCCGCTTATTTTTACTTCTCCAAACACACTAACTCAGCTCCAAGGGCAGTGCTCTCCTTCTCCCAGGCTCCTATTTAATTAAACCAGTAACATACTGGCAGAAGTGGCACTGTGAATTAATTCGTGGCCTTCCCAGCCAGCCCCACCTTGCTGAGCCGAGCAGGCAAGCAGGTAGTCAGGGACTGCGCTCCCCTCAGCCGTGCTGCTGGACCACAGCTGGACCGCTCCTTTCCAGGCTTCAGTTATTCACCAAATAAATTTCCATGCATCTAAGATCATATGCAATTAATAGACTACCTATCTAGTAGATAGTACTATAGACAAGTCATCCAAATAACTAAAGTCCAAAAAAAAAAAAGGTTATGAAAACATGCATGTAAAGAATTGCCAATGGAAGGCTCTAGTATCTGTTCCAGATTGATATGAGACTCCCAGCTACTGCGTTGAACACAATCCTCAGGTAATTCTTAATTTCATGTTCATATTATCAGTTCCTCAAGGTAATAACAAAGGAGAGACTGCAGATATAAAGTCACCAGGTATCCTCATACCATTCCATTATTCACAAATAATCTGTTCAGTACTAAGAAGCAGTGAGTAAGGGATTAAATGTGACATATGCAAGCAGCTTGCCAAATACGTAACTAATCTTTCTCATTTTATGCTGCTTTTACACAAACAGTGACTTGAATACCTGTCTTTCCATCTATCTGACTTAAGGGCTTTTAACCCTTACCAGCATAATTCAAGAACAGAAGTGAGATCACCAGCAGCAGTGTGTCAAGCTGAGTAAGCTCAGCTTGCACTTGGGGATAGGACTGAATGCAGGAAATCTGGATTCTCCTCTTCTACCCCTGCTACTATATTACCTTGGGCAAGTCTGCTAAAGCCGGATTACCGAGGAGCAACCTCCCCTCTTCCCTTCCTCTTGTGCCGGAGCTCAGCCTGTGGCGGACCACGATCAGATTCAGATGCTCCACTTCTCTGTAAGGTGGGGACAGGAAACGCTCTGCTTCCAACAGGTTCTGAAAGATTTGGTCTGTAATTGCTTGTAAACCACTGAAGTGGTGAGTGGTACAGAAATCCAAAGTGATAATTGTAATAGAGGCTTGAGATTAATCTATTTTTGGCATGTTAGACATACTTATGGACTTGATTCAAGGCAGTTACTGAAAACTGTAAAGTGTCCAAAAAGCGGCAGAAGAAAGTTTCATTAAAGCTGTTCCAGAGGCAAATAAAATCTTCAAAACACTCTGAAACATATTGTCATGGCTTGAAGAAGAAGCTCTTGAAAGTTTTTTGTCAGAACAGGAGACAGAGACTTGGGAAGAGCCACAGTAAGTTTACTGTTGAATAAAAGGTGCTCCAAGCTTTGGATTCCCAGCATGGGGTAGGAGGACGCCTACCTCTCGTGCTTGTCCCCAGAGCAAACTGTCAGTAAAGTCAGCATGCGGGACAGAGAACGAAGGCAGTGGGAGTGCCCAGGGCAATATGGCCCACAGCGTTAAGCTTTTAATCATCCAGCACTCAGATCACTGAGCAGACACCAGGTTACGTTTGGCTCTCCCTTACAGCTGTACACCTGTCCTGCAGCAAGCAGTTACTAAAAGATGACATTAATTAGCAACCATGGCATGGAAACCATGGGCAGATTGGTATTATGGGCATTACTCTCCACACAACACAGCACAACTGTCAGCACACTAATACACTGTTTGTGATGAGCAAGGGACCCCACGCTCTAGGTTCGTCTCCCTATCTCCTGAGGACAGGTAGTACCAGCTTACTATTATGCACTAGAAACATCTTCTTTCCCAGAAAACTGCAGGTTTTCCATACTCTCCACTAACTTTCAGATTATATAGCCTCAAGTTCAAGATTACCCTTTATTAAAAAAATAAAAATAATAATAAAAATCCAATAATTTCCTTCCACTTAACTTTGGATTAGTGGATGCTGTGTCAATAAGGACAAACAAAATTTGCAGACCGATATAAACTCTCACTGTGGTACGAGTGACACATTTTTATACAGACTTTATATGAAATAAAAAGTGAGTGATGCAACAGTACGTTTTAATTATTTCCTTCATAAACTATCAAATTAAATTTTAAGAAGCTGGAGATGTTATCTCTTATGAAATTGCAACTGAACTCAGAGATGTAACTTTTAATGAAACTTTCCACACCAGAAAGCTTTTTTGTAATTTTAATCGTTTTCAGCAGCCTGCCACATACAATATCTTCCCAAAGCTTCTCCTTTCCACTTTGTTGCAATGGACTTCAATTGCATTTCAACCAGACTATTTCCCCTCTGCTGCCAGCCCTGTTTTCCCCTTCTGTGAGCACTTCCCTCCTGCTGGTGGGCAACATCAGCAACCTCCGCCTGCACGGGGCCGCTTTCCGAAGTCCCATCGGCACGGCGAGCGGGCAGCCGCCTCACGCCGCGCTCCACCTGTCAGCACCAAGCACTGCTCATTTGGTACAGCCACTACTCAAACAGAAGGATTTAGCCCTCCAAAGCCACACCACGACACAAAGGTGCCAGTATTTTATCGAGGGGGTTCTACCCACTGCATCGTGAAGTACTGTCCCCAAAGAGTGGCACTGCGCATCTCGGCAATGAGCATGGCAGCACCCGCTTCGCTCCCGTGCAGGGGGAGTCGGATGCCGAGGGCTCTGGCACTCGTGTGGAGCAACGTCTACCAGCCAGATACCAACTCTCAGGATATGGCTTACTCCCACTCAAAACCTTGGGGTTCAGCTCCTTCCCTTTGCTACTGGTAGCCTTGAACACCTCCAGCAGACAAATCATCCATTCCCTTTCTTGAAAAAATAACTGCATCAATGACCTTGCAGAGGGGTTTCTCTTTTCCTTCAAAGCACTCTCACAGTCCTGTGAAGGACTTCCCTAGAACTGCCTGGGCGTTTCTCATGGAGCAGGCATTAAGCAAAACGAGCGTATGTTTTTGAGAAGTGGCCTTGCACTCGCTTCTCCCTAAGCTCGAGCAGAGGCTGCCAGCCCACCTCAGCAGGGCAGTGGTTTGTCCAGCTGTGCAGGTCTGGGTGCCAACCTGCCCCTGAGATGACGTCGCGTTTCCATTGCACCACTTCTCCTCTACCAAGGCTGCTCGATTAGGCCATCAGCACAGTGGGGCTACGATCCAGCCCCTCAGCAACAGCGACTGGAGTCCTGTTAGATAGCTGCTCTTATTCCTTACTTATCTTTACACACGTTGCTTTCCCATTTCTCTGAACGTGGCACCAAACGGTACAAGATGTGTCAAAAGAGAAAGGCAGCAGGTATTAAAGCAGGTGTTTCTGGTGAGAAAGCCTACCATAACCATGACTGGACTCACTCATCCAGAAAAGTCACTAATTTAAAACAAAGCCTGCAGAAACATTAACCCGCTACCTTCTTGCCTTCAATGCCAAGATAAATTTTTTAAATTTTATTATTCTTGTAAATTACTTGGGTTTTGTTGTTGTTGTTGTTTTTTAAATACCACAATACTTATTTTCAGTGGAAAAAATCCATAACATACCTGGAAAACACATGTATTAATCAACATATCATATTTGAGTGAAAATTATTTTCGCTAATTTAAGCAGTAATACACTCTCGAATCAGTAAAGAAGAAACAGATAAGAGCTGTGCTGGTCTGCAAGTATTTGACTTGCAGAACTTAATGATAGAAAAACGTCACATTTTGGTGCTAACCAAATACAAAATCCACAGTAGTCATTGGATCTTATTTTTGGATCATGCCTGAAGGCAAGAAGAAGAGAAACAGATGAGAATGCAGCAGCTGCTAAGAACATGAAAAACCATAAAGACGAATAAGGCAGAGAAACAGAGAGAAGTGGAAATGTTGAAATTGCCAGGAGGAAAAAAGAAAAGAGTAAAGAAACAGAGAAAGGAGTCTCAAACTGACAAAGTTTTCACAATTTCATATAATGTAGTAATGTAGCAGAGAAAGGAAAAGTATTTTACAAACTGGTTTCTGCTTTGGACAGGAGAGCAGTGTACAGGTTATTTATTTTCTTATTTCAAGCTCTGTCAGTCAGCATGGTTCACCATGGCTAGTCTCTGACCTCCCTCCCGTGTGCCCTTGTGCACCTCATTACAGCTGATCTGTTGACCAAGATATTTTGGTCACGCTGTGACAGTCCCAGGGGCTCAATTTTCCATGTCTTCCTTTTGGCTGATAATACCTAAACCAGACCACTAACAAACCACCATTCATCAAGCCACGGTTATAAACACTAATTTTTCCAAATTGCAATTTCTGTGTTTTAAGTGTAAAATACTAGGGTTTTTTTTGTTTGTTTGTTTTAAAGTCTTATGCATGAGCTAAAGTGACTTTGGGCAGTCACAAACCAATTTTTCTCTGCACTCTGAACAGATGGTTGTTCCAAGAATACCAGCATCTTGGCAGTGTCAAAAAGACTTGACCTTCCCAAGCAGCACTGCAGACATTTTATTAAAAGCAAAGAAATAAAGAACCGCTTACATATTTCCAAACTATTCAGGGTTATTAAGACACAGCCCATGGCAGTGGACAATGCAAACACATGCTGCCTTCAAGGAAAACCTGAAATTCAGCCTCAGAGAAGGAAGAACAGCTTCTGGAGTTATTATGCTATTCTGGTGGTGCACATCCAACCCCAACGCCACATCAGATCCACTTTGCAGAAGGGAGGAGGGATGTGGTGTGATGCCCACCAAACCCACTCTCCAGTTCATCCCTGCTGTGACGGGCTTTGCTCACCCCAAACAAAAACCTTCTCCCAGCCTGCACATGAGATGGGTCTATGTTAATTTGGAAGACACCGTAGCTCTAGTCCTACATACGTCCAGGACCAGCAGTGCTCCTCTGCCAGGGTGGAGGCTGAACCAGGTGCTAAAGCTGCATCGGATAAGTTTTCCAGTACAGCTGAAGTGTTCCAGTCCTAAAGTTCAGGGTTTATTCAGCAAGGGTGGGAACAGCCCTTTTACAGTTTCTCAATTATAAACACTTCAACCTAACCATAAGTCTTCAGCAATTCATTGACTAGCACAGCTTTGTGGACCTACGTTGGCAAGATCTTCAGAGGGTAAACAGTTCAAACAGTTTTGTTTTGGTTTTTTGAAATAACTAGTTTTTTTTTTTTTTTAAATCATTTAAACATCATCTGTGCTTACTTTTCCAGAAACCACATGAAAAAGCCAGGCTGATTTCACTGCACTTTTTTTTTTAAAAATCTCTACATCCTTAATCTCAAGGAAAAGATTGTCTCCATCATATTCATGGAGACAGATTTTGCTTTTTTTCCTTTTCCTTTTTTAAGTATATGTGAAATATTTTTTTATACCCAACTCTAGTCTATAAAGAAAAAAACTGAGGGGGACAGCACCCAGGCAACAACTCTTGCCACTTGGTCAATATTGCGTTATATCTTAAACATAAAAGTTAAGCCTCCCTTAGTTTCCAGTTCATGAAGAGTGGCATAAATATCCACACTGTCTTTCGGGGAATTTTGTGCAAATTACTCACTTGACCTCATTCTAAGAGAAAATGAAAAGATGTCACCCTTCTAGCAAGCACTGACTTTTGCCTATGAGATGTAAAATATCGCAGAGGGATTTTGAAACAAGTCCAGTGTTACAGAGAGGAAGCGAACACAATAATCTCAGCTGGTGTCCTCTTAGATGATAAGACAAGAATTGCAAGTTGGATGGAGTCAAATAGCTCAAACTCTATTGCACTTTCAAGACAACCATGTGTGAAAAGCGGTTGTACTAAAACAGTCGAACTGCTGAAGCACTGCTTTAATGCAGGAGGCAATTACAGACTTATGAGGTGTGAGCCCTTCTGAGCGAAATACATTCCATTTTGAAGACAACAGTGTGTGAAGTGATAGACCATCTTGAAAAAGGCAAATCCAATTCTTTAGTGTAAAGCATATTGCTTCATGCAAGTAGCCCTGGGTACTCTCCAGCTTTTAATGCTATTGAGAACCACTCATTATGCCTCTGACTCAGAGGTTTAACTAATTCAGAGCAAAGCTTTGTAACTGGGGAAGCAGTAGCAGGAGAAGAAAGCTCTGCTCAGAAGGTCTGTAATACGCCTCCAGTGTAATACGTTCACCATGGGCAGAGGAATTGGTTATCTTGTGTTTTACATAAGGCACAGAAAGAATTATGAAAAAATAAAAGGCATGCCCCCCTCTGCTGAGGGGCCATGAGGGGCAAAGGACAAAATAGTAATTTAGGTTCAGAAATACTTAGTAGACCAAACTGCAGGAGTTTCTCATTCTAAAGCCAGGAGGCACATTGGCAGGGGGCCAGTTTGCTGTTAACTACATACCCAAATATTTGATGTTCTGGTTCATGTTTCTAACATGCAGAGAAGTATTCAGTCAGTAGAAATGTAGCCTAACAAATGTAATATCAACAGTCCATGATACGCCAATGAAATAGTGATTTTCCTTTGCTAGTTTGCCCAGTTTACCATCGTTTAACTTTGAATGTTATTTTCCTCTCAGTTATTTAATGATTGGAAGAAAAGCAGAGAAACACCTCTCGTCCCAGTGCATGGGATAATGAAACCACCTAAGCAATGATCCAAACACGAATAAGTGGAAATCTAGCCCTAGAAGTATTCACCACATTTTTTTTCTAACTTCACAATTTTACTTCAGCTGTCAGAACAGCAATATGAAATAACATTGTATATTCATATTGCCATCTGCATTAAAGTACAAAATCTCCTACCAATCAATACAAGTGTCCAAAGAACACTTCCAACTTGTCACAATAACCTTCAAAACTTGACAGAAAATCATGCAAATTATTTGGTTTGGAGCTCTGTCTATCTTGTGATTGTTTGTACTCTGCCAATATAATTCTAAACATTTTAGTTCGGGTTTCCCATATTTCTCAAAAGAAAGGTTGAATTGATAGATTAAAACATACCGTAGGTTTGTTTTGCAATTTGTGCTCCTGTTTAGTATTTCTGGACATTTAAGAAACACTTGTATGACTGCACTTGGGGAATTACCCAAAAAATCAGTGCAAAATAGGCTTTAAACTAACAAGTCTCAGAATACCATTAATCAAGTTACTTTGCTCAATTCCTTGTGGATTTTTTAATAAAGAATTTTAAATTTTCATGGAAACCACTACACTACCGAAGTACCATATTTTTCTGAATCACCAAGCACGATAACACCACAAACCCCAGTTTTAACCTTATTAAAAAAAACTTTTAAGGAAAAAAATACAAAATACCAGAGCTTTGGGTTCACTGAACAAGGTACTATGCACAGGAGGGGTTCTTGTTTGTTTGTTTTACTGGCGAGGAGCTGGTTGGTAAGGCTCACCTGTGTGTTTTTTCAACGCTGGCCAGTGAGATCTCTCCCACACACACACAAACATCTGGCCAGCTGCAAATCCACCAGCTGTGCGCCAGGGTCCTACCTGCGTGCTGGAGCACTGCAGAGCTCAGGCATCTGCTGCTCACACCACTTGCTAGTTCCTTTAGTTAAGACAGATCGAGGTTAGAGAGCACTAAAGCTTCTGGGAGAAGTATGTTCACACGTGTAATAGGCTCACCGCTGGTTACATCCAGCTCCAGCCAGGAAGCCAAGGAAGAGCCTGGTTTGCTGAGCTCCGCTGACAGCAGCACCTTGCTTGGCTTTGCAAGGCATGAGAAAGCAGATCTCTGCGCTCCAAAAACAAGAGCAATCTGCTCTCAGCACAGAGCATTTGCTAAATGCATTCAGTATTGGGAAATGCAGACTACATTGCAAGTCTATAAAAAGCCCAGTTTAAATAACATCCATATAGCTTCACAGGAGACAGCTTTCCAGGACAATGGGCAGACTACTGGGATGCAATTTTAAAGGTCACGCTGTAACCAACTGTCTGTACAGATTTTATGACTGGAAGCTGATAAACAAAAAAGTGAAGGAAGTAGTCAATGTCCATCACCAACTAGAACAACAGACCACATGCACCGTAAAAAGAATTTTAAAAAAATCATTATCAGTAGATGTGCTAAGAAATCCATCAGAGAATTCACATAACTTTGAGAATTAATCCAGCTACTGCTGCTTTAAGTCAGAATTCTGCAGTTGCATTAAAAATTCATCATAGTATTTATAGACAAGTTTGAGGGAGAAAAAAAGAAAAAGACAAAACATTGGCATTAACAGTGTTGCAAATGGCTACATCGGGCAGCACCTCTTCTGAGAAGCCCTGGGCTGGCGTTGGAAAGGACCTGTGGGGAAGCCGGAGAGCCGCGACATGCCGCTGCGGAGGCTCCGCTGGCAGCTGCTCCCAGCAGAGCTGGCACGGGGGCTGCAACGCAGCGCCTGCGTAAGGACCCCGCGCCCGTGGGAGGGAGCGCCCGCAGCACGCGCTCCCTGCCTCGGTGAAACGAGCAGTCCTGGCACATGGAGATCATCCATCCTTCTCGATGGAACGGGGCCAAATGCCACCACACGGTAAGACAGTGCTCTGACCTGACCCGCGCACCACTGCCGCGCAGACTGGAACGCTTACTGCCATTTGGTCCATGACTGGTGAAATCGTAAATAAAAGCCTTTAATAGCAAGGGTAAAATATACGCTTTTTGGAGTGATGCAGACCCAGGCCCTGCAGCTGGACCATGTGGCTACTGCACTGCCTGCACAGCTGCCGCTCCCAGGGAGCCTTCTGGGAAAACAAAGCCACAAATGTCGAACGCAGGAGAAACTGCCCATTTTTTCAGACACAATATGCAAAAAAAAAAAAGTACTATTTGTCAAATTAATTATGGTCTACAGTTCATCACCTGCCTCACTTCCTTCTAGAATCTCAACAGCTCTGTAGCCATCGGGCCCTGACCTCACTGCCCCAGCCACTGCCCTCCCCCAGAGAGGCTGCAAGCTTCTGTCGCGCTCAGCAGACCTACAGCAAGCACAGACAGAGGCTTTTCTGGGGTCTGTTCCTGCCACCCAGCAGTCAGCTTTGGACTTTACCTTGGCACCCATCGGGGATAATGCAACGTCAATCACTTGGAAAGGGGGGAGGGCGGGGATGACACTGATATATCTATTCAATTTCTGATCTATTTAATAAGAGAAACAGGAAAGTCAGAGAAACAGTGGTCTGTGAAATGGGCAGAGTAAGACCTCCTGAGTTTCAAGGTGCTCTGCTTAGTTCTGGTTGACTTTCAATAGAGCAACCCTTATGTTTATTCATTTACTTTTTGGCATAAATGAATGCTATTGACAACTGCTGGGAAGGGGATACAGGACACCCAGGTGCTGCAAAAATTTCTGTATTCAGCTCTGCCCATTACGTTCTAATATTTGAAGCTTAAGCTTCTCTAGAGCAGAGGTGATTCCAGCTACACAAAAACTGTTTCCGCTAGAAGCATCCACACATCTTCATTCCCTAACTAGGCCTGCACTAACAGAAGTGTAGTCTAGCAGCTAAATTATCAACAGTTTTAACACAATGAGATACAGGTGTTTTTTTTAAATGAATACACTAAGATACAACCAATCAATAAAATAAAGAGTACACTTTGAATGAAAAAGATACCTTTGCATAAAATACATTCTCATTAGAAGTAACTGTGACTACTTCAAAAATATCCCTGAGGTACTTTTGTGAATGGCAGTTTTTAATCTAAGACAGTTCTATGCAAATTAGGGAAAGCAAATCCCTAAAGAAATAACATCATCTGGTTTAACAATCCTACCGCTTTTACTATACAGGTACTGCTGATGTTACGTTATACTGGGTGCTATATGCTGACCTTTAAAGCTTGATGCAAATGTTTTCCAAAGCTAGAATTTTAAAATAAAATAAACAAAAACACATGAGGAATCACTAATAGAAAATTTAGCCTGAGACATTTTGCAGAATGATGTTTCAAGTTTTATATATCTATATATTTAGTGAATGATTAATGTGAAACGTTCTGCTTGTGGATTAAAACAGCAGGCTATCTTACTGCCTAAAACTTCAGGGAAACTGTTGGTCATGATAATCTGCTGCCAGCATATGTCCTGATCTAACAACTTCTGAAATCAATGGCAGCTGTCGGATAAGGTCCACAATGCCTGCTACAGCCTAAGCAAGCTTGACCCAAAGCCTTGAAACAAGTCCCTTACTTCAGGCTGGTCAGACCAAGTATTTCTGGCCAAATGTGTACACATTTTGACCAGCGATACAAGACAATCGTTGGCAAACAGGCATGTGTGCATTTATCTGATGCTTCCCTGTGACAGACAGAGTAAAGCCACGTATTCGGGGACACCTGCAGCATCACAAGCTGAACACTTCTACTCTTGCCCCTGCCATTTCTGAGCTGCCCTCTTTGCATCAGTTCATCGGATTGATCACACCAGTGTTGTGCTGCGCCTGCTCCCGTTCCCCGCTGTACCACCCACCAGTGAGGCCGTGACCATCCATCAAACACACAGAGCTGTACTGGTATAACGAGATGGGAACTAACATCAGCACAACAAGATGGGAAATCAGTTCTCCTGTTTCCAACACCACATCCGCTGTGGAATTCTTCAAAGTAATTTTTGTTAACTCACAAATTGCATAACTTTATTGCTTCCAAAGGTGCGTTAAGTTGTTGGAACAGGTTGCTCAGGGAAGTAGTTGGGTCACCATCCCTGGGGGTATTCAAAAGGCATGTACATGTGGTGCTTAGGGACCTGGGCTAGTGATAGACTTGGCAGTGCTAGGCTAACAGTTGGACTAGATGGTCTTGGAGGTCTTTTCCAACCTAAGTGACTATGATTTTATGTTCCTCAAACTTTCTATACATTTGTATACGAATACATCACTTAAATAAGCAGAACTAGTTGGCTCCTCACCAACTGCCCCACTCTGGAAGGTGCAGAGGCACCTGGCCCCTCCAGCCCATGTGGCACTGCTGGGCTCCACGCCACTGCTGGCCAATGCACGATTTTATCTCTGTAACCAGCGTGCAAACTTGTCCTCAAACTGACATAAAGCACTAATGGACTTAGTAACCACCTGGAAATTAACTGTGCTGCTTCTATGCTATACATCTCAAATTAGAGCACTTGTCTCAGGTACTGTGTGTTCTCAGTGCAGAAGGATTAATCTTTATTACACAGCTCGCCAGCCTTATTTCAATTACTTTAGCAATTTACTACTGTATACGAGACCTTTGGGGAATGATGAAAATATTTTTGGTGTTCCCCCCCCCTTCAAGTTCACCTTTAAGTTTTAGGAAATGTAATTCCTGATCTTCCTCACTGAGCAAGAATTCATTTCAGGAAAAACCTTCCTGTTTAACCTAGTGACCCGCAGCTCTTTCTAGGCATTCTGATGGCTAAGCCTCAAGGGCTGATCTGAGTATCAAAGTGGACAACAGAAGAATTTAACCAAGGCAACAGTAGAGCAAAGATGACTTATGGGAAGGCCCTGCTGGGGCACACGCCACCGCCCTTGCCCCGTTCCAAAAATCCTGCAACAATCCAACCGCTGTGACTGCCAGGGCTACCGAAACATACTTGGCAGAAACCTGGAACCGTAACTGCAATGACAAAGCAAAGCACAGGCTAGGCAGGATCCAGAATTAAGAGATGGACAAAGGACAACCTGCCAAAATGCTTTTTATCAAAGCTTTCTGTTCTAAGCAGTGTCTGTTAGCCTCTGAACAACCCAGGAATGAACAGTGAAGACTCCAAGAAGTACAAACCCAGCAGACGACAAGCCACCATGTGGGAACTGTAATGCTTCTCCACCGCAGTAGCATATAGCTCCTTTATTTAGTTGGTTGAGTAAAACTCCAATAAAGGATGCAATTTTAAGGACAGAATGACCAAAAAGCTGGACATTTCAGAGGACTTAGGTAGCAGACAGAAGGAACTCAAAGCCTTGCATGAAAATCTGGGGCAACTGAAGCCAGAGCAGCTTGCCCTGGACTCAGGCGAGCGCACAGAGTCATCTCCTACGCTCCTTGAGAAGCCTTCCGAGAGACACGCACAGATCAGCAAAGGCAGATGTATATGTGGCTGAGGGCCTCTGGGTGGCACAGCCAGAATGGATGCTATGCTCATGAAATAACACTCATTAAAGTCAGTTACTAATTAAAAACACTCTTTGCAGATGCCACTGAACCAGAAAGAGGGCAAGCAGAGTTTAGCCCATCACCTTTGACGAGCCCCTGATGACCAGTGTGGTTACAGCACTTGGTCAAATACGTGAAGCGCTGACGTGTCCAGCATCTGCAGGCAGGTACTCCCACCTCAGTGCCAGTCCTCCAGCATCCTATACACAAGCACATACAGAAATCAAACCCAGGCCGCTTAATAAATATGAAGTATGTAAATAGAGCTCTATTTGAATAATTCTGCAGCTATTCTTTCAGTAAAGATTTCCCTGTTTCTATTTAATACTATCTAGCTCATCAGATCTTTTGGTGTAAATTTAAAGTTTCTGTAACTATTTCTAAGATTGAGATGTTTTGGGGAGCAGCGGGTGTATAAGCTATTCAATGCAAAATTAGTTTTAATAATTAATAATAGGTGAGGATTTCAGAAGGAGGTTTTTTTTCCTCTGTACTAAATTAAGTTTTGCCTTATTAGTGTTGTTACCTGTGAGGACATGCCAAGTTTTATCGTTTTTTCTTTTCAGACTCTTCCAAACTGGTGACATATCTTATCTATTAAATAGCAATCATCTTCTTCATTTTGGGCACAGATGGCTGCGTGTTGACATACTTTTATCAGAACAATGTAAACTGAAAAATATTGAAAATAGATTCAGCAGCACACTTGAGAAAACTCTAAGTGCACATTGGGTAGATGGACTGTGAATCTAAATACCTGACTTGGATTTGTCCTCCAATTTACTGTAAAGCTTATTTTGAAGTTAGCAGTCTATTTTGAGTTACGATTAATGGTTTTGAAAAGGCTTTCTTCAGCTGCACATACCAACAAAGGATTTAGAATTAATTCACATCTTCTAACTTCTTCCTTAATGGATTTTTAAGGTCCACTGCAAAGAATCAATCAATACCAGGCTGAAAGCTCTGGCATGTAATGCATCCTGGAGCATCAGGAAGGGCGCTGCATGAAGCAGGGTGAATTATGATAGTCTGAAATAATTGGAATTATTTGCAGTTATTAAGAAAAACAAAATCATTTGCACTAACTTAATTCTAGGATAGAAAGATAGAAACTCAAACTGACTTCAAAAGATATAGCAAAGGTATATATTTTTGGTAATTTGTTTCTTGAATCTTAACTTGATAACTTTAATGCTGATGCTCTGAATATTTTCTTGTCAGGAAACATTTCATTTCCAGGGCATTATTTTCAGGACAAAGTGACATTTGCACATTAATTTTGTAGCTTGCATGACTGCACATAACACTAATATAACTGGCAAGTAGAACAAGTAAATTAAAATANTGTTTACTCAGTTTCAGTGTTTTTTTGTTTGTTTGTTTTTTAAAAACAAATCTTAGCACAACTTTAAAAGACGCTCAGCAGCAGCGTGCACAGAGAAGTTGCCATTGACCTAGCTAGAACAGAGTCAGGGCAGCAATGAAAGTTTTTCCACAAGTAGGAAGGCGGACGAGGGGTATACAAACAGAAAGGAGTTAGGCGAGTTGTAAATGCCCTTGTATGACACTATTCCTTTAGAAAATGGAACTTCAAAAATTTTTTCCGTTACCAAAAGAAGAGTTATCAATGGTATCCATTTAAATGAGAAGATCGCTGTCCAGAGTAAAGATAGCAAATTTTGTTTTTAAATTTTGGAAATATAATTAGGTTCTAAAAAAACCCGATTTATCCAAAGTGGTGACAAGGATCTCCTAACCTTTTAGTGCCAAAATCTTTTATGAGAATGGGACTGAATCCACAAACTGGCAAACAAGCCATCAAGCCCCACTGAATATACCATATATGTAATCTATTTTCATGTTATCTGCATTCTTTGTATTTGTTACAATTTCCATATTTTATTACTTTCTTTTGGATGATTTACAGGCAAGAGTCTCCATGGGAAAAGATCAGTGCAGATGTTTGGAAATTAATTAATCTCAGAAAAATAGCTATGCCCTGAGAGATACCTTCAGTTACTGGTCTTAGAAGTCCTAGAGAGGGCAAAGAACAACTGTGCCATGTCCAAGGCATCAAAAAAAATAGTATCAGATATTTCATGTGGGCAGCATTCAGAAATTTCTCTCTTGCAGTAACAGTAAAGCAGGTTGAAATGTGGACAGGATCAAGCTAAAGGTCTTATCTGACAAATACAAACCTTTAGAGGAAAGTGGTAAAAAAAATGGTTGCAAAAATTAGTTTCTTCTTGAAACAGTACATTCGGATATGATTTTGGTTTAACACCTTCAAGTTTGTTTCAGTTATTGCTCAAGGACATTAAGGAGAAATGCATTCAATATACAGGCAAATATCCTCTCCCTGCCTCCTTGGGAGGCAGGGAAGTCTTGCTATGAGCCCTGTTTTATTTTTTAAATAAACAATTGACACTGGTTTTAATGTGACTGCCTTTTGCTTTATGTGCGCACAAGCAGTTACAAGACAGATGCTTTTATCTTCTTTTGCTGCTGGGACTAACTCTAAACAAAGCGAGAGTTTTCAAATGCTATGGAACACAGAAAGAACACCTGCACAAAAAAAGCTGTAGCTTTCTTGGGCTGAAACTGTATTTACAGCATCTAAATATTCCCCAGTTTGTTCCTTTTCCATTCGGACCTGCATTCCTGACCACTTGCTGAAGTTAACTAAGTACCCGTAGAACACAATTAGCCCTTTCAAGAAACCTTAAACAAAAAAAGGCCTTGCATATCAGCCCTCGCTGTGTTACCTGCATGTGCTCTCTTTCCCCATCAAGGCTCACTTCCTTTAGTTTCATCTGCAGCACACAGAAGCAGCTCTGTGTAGGTCATATGGCTGCTATCAGAATACAGGTAGGCAATACATCAACAGGAAACTATGAAAAACAAAAGGTGCTTATCACGCAGGCCTCATCTTGACACACAAGTTCAGTTTTTCTCCATCACTCCATTATCTATGCTGCAACATTAGTATAAAAGGTGGGGTTTTTTTTTTTTTTTGAGTCATAACACTGTTTCACGTAGAGATGGGACAAGAATACTGCGATAAGTATTCATCACGTTTTGCTGCGTTAGCTATTTCTATTGCTCTGACATAAGGCATCAGGGTGAAAGTTAGCAAATAAAAATCCATGCATCAGTTTTTGCTAAAAGGATCATATAGCATAAAATTACACTTAAGAAAAAAGTAATAAATTGTCTATTTTCCTGCTGTTTATATTCATCTGTGTAACAGATTACCATTAAAACACAGTGATACAAATACCCTGTAGTCATTTTGGAATGTGTTTCGGAAGGAGTCTGTGTGTTTTAAACACCACTCTAGTTACTTTACAGAAGATTAATTGTCTATCTTGTTTATGTAAATAGGAAAACTAAAATTCCTGTGCATCCTTATTCATAAATTAAAAACAATGCTTTCCTACGGTTATCGCTATAAAGGGGAAATAGACCTTGACTAGATGTAATGAGGCATTTGTGTTCACCATAACTATAATTTACTATTACTGCTTGAAGAGCCATCAGTTCTTGTTTAGTCTGCTAAGTGACAATAAGTGAGGCTAAAATAAATTCAAATGATCACTCTTGGGTCACCTTACTGAATTTATGGGGCATAATACCACATTATTTGAAACAATTGTAATTTTTGGTGCTGTGTGCAACAGTTTGAGCCACTGGCTTGATTTTTTTAGGCCATATATACATGTATATGCTGGTTTTTGAAGTGTCCAACTTTTGAGGATGACCTCTGATTTAGCTTTGGCTCTCTGGAAAGCAGCATGCAAGGATATTCAAGTGCTCAAAAAGGCAGGCAAATGAATCATGAAGCAGCTGTTACTTCTCTTCCTGGAGAAGTCCATTCAGCAATAATTGAGCTGTCCAGCCACCACACCAGCAGAGCAGGGCGGATGGAGGACCCCAGCCCTCTGCCAGCACCATTGCTTTGTGCCCCCCAAGCCGTCTGGTTTACCCTTACAGCATTGTGCATGCACTCACTCTTTCTATAATGAGATAAACTCAGAAACAATCTTCAAGCACAAAGACAGATGGTCACAAGAAGAATGACAGACATAACCAAATACATGGTGTGCCAGCAAACAAGACTGACACCCAATCATGACTGCATTTGCAGAAGAGATCACAAGAACTTCCCTGTCTTCATTATCCCACAAAGAGGTCAGCATCTCTCTCCTGGAAGACAAAATTTAAGAGGGAAAAAATATTTCTTAAAAAATTTTGAGCTATCATTTGAAAAGTAGGGGTTTTTTGTTTGTTTCATTTTCCCCTCTGTTCCCTTTTATGGTAATGAAATAAAAGGGGAAAAAAGAGAACAAAAATAAAACTAATATTTTTCCAGAAAATTTTAAACAAGAAAACAGTGTTTCTTGTCAATTGTCATTGGAAAATTATCCTGGTGATTAGAAATCAAACAAAATTCCTTCTCATTCATTGCCTTATGTACATGCACAGCAGATCTTCTCGTAATATATTTCATTGAAAAAAATAATTGCATGCATGTGCTACATAAAGCGCTGTATGGTTTGTTGCCAGAAAAAAATGCTAAGCATATAAGAGAGATTTTTCTAATGAATTAGATCAGGTTGTGATTTCTTCTGCGCTGTGGGCAGGAAGAGCGTTTCCTCCTTCCAGCAGTAGCTGTGAGGAATGCTATCCCTGTGAGCAAGCCCCAGCTGGTCTTCCTGCGCCTGGCTTGCTTCAGGAAAGAAGCTTCTATTAAAACCTTCTTTAACTCTCTGATTCCAGCATGAGACTTTTCTGTGCTGCAACATGCGAGACATGGCGATGTTGGGGAGTGCTGGACAGGAGATGCTCTGCCTCAGCATGGATGCTGCTGCGACCAACTTGCAAATAGAGGGAAGAGGAGGAAATGGTCGTGCCTAAGCCAGGGCTGACAGAGACCACTTAGCACCAGCAAAATAGCTTTTTGGAAGATCTCCAACTCAAGCCAACCTCTCCAAAGACAGAATGATCTGCTGTCTGCAACTTCTCTTCAAAAATGTGCTGAGTAGAAGGTAACAAGTGCATCTCAGGGCTGTCTTTCGAGCCAAACATAGCCAATAAAGAAACAGCAGCCCTCACACAGAGCAACATGCTGAAAACTGAGGAGTGAAATTCAAAGTCAAATTTAAGTAAGTGAAAAACTTCTATTGATTTCAATGAGGCAAGATAGTCTATATACATAGGTGATGGCAAGCCTTCATTTTTTGTATTCCCTTACAGTCCGTGACATGATCTGTTCCCAAGAAATAAGGACATTTTGCTTTTCAATTAAAATAATGTACTTACATAACGTTACTGCTTTTCACTCTATTGTGCCTTGTCTTCTCTTCAGGAGCTTATCACTGCAATCCAGATTTCTTTATCCACTTCTGTATTTTATTCCCAGGGAGTTTCACAGAATTTCAATACAGTAGCATAGCTGTTCTTTGGAAATGCTTTTCCAGCCCTGTTATGTATCTGAGGCAAGGGTATATGATGGAGATTGTCATGTTGCCTTTCTTCCCAAAGTATGAAATACAGAAATGCTTGAATACAATTTTTAAGCTATTTTTGAGTGAAATAAAAGCCTGAACTATCTACAATGCCCTAAGATTAATCTTGAAAGCAGGAGAAAGGCCCTGTTGTTAAGAGGCATAGGAAAATAATACAGTGAGATATTCCTCATCATACAAGCTTTCATTATGGATCATGCTCTCATATTTATTAGAAATATGAACACCACTTCCTATTTATTTAATCCTTTTCTTCTTCAAAGCACTTTTTAGATATTAACTAGTTATTTTAATGACTTGTGATATTTCAAGCATCTCACTCCTAGGCAAAGCTGAGAAGAGGGCTTTACTCAGTGCAAGGCTGATCATTTACAATGTTTTTTGCACACCTGTGGTCTCCCAAAGGCAGGTCAATACATCAAGCACCATTAGTCACGTCAGTGGGCAAGCGTGAAACCAGGGCCATGTCTTGTCCTTGAATGTCTTTCCAGTACAGCAAACTGAGGTGAATGCTTTGCTCAGAGAGCAGTGCAAGCACCTGCAACCTTCACCTCCTCAAGACACAGCAACCGCAGGATCTCACACTTTGGGTGTATGCATTAGCAGAGCTCCACTATTAAAAAGCCCAAAGTCATTAAGAGCTGTTCTCCACTGAGAGTTATACCCCCTTAAATGCTCAGCTCTTCCTGATACCTGCAACATGAATTTTGCCATCACAGGCTAGGTCAACCCCCATGCCCAGTATTCACATAGCTCCTGACAATACTGCCTCATAAGCCAATACTATATTGCACACAAGTTTCTAAATAAGCTATTAAACGGTTTGAGATTTGTCTTTGCAATACTTGTGCTTGAGTCCTATGTATCCATATATTCACATTCAAATTCCACAGATAGAACTGTTAACAGTGCAAGAATCTACAGACCTTCTTCACTGAACAGTATTTAAATGCTGCACTGCCTCTTCTCCAATGAGTGATCGCATTACTTCCCCGTGTTTATTACAACAATCCTTTATGGCACAGAGCAGGATACAAGGACACGCGAGATACTTAAACTGCCCCTGGATGCAATGCAACAGCCAGAGGAGCCTGTGCTGTGGCCAGCCAGCATCCAGGCACCAGCAAGTATCCTGCAGACCACAGCTGGGGAACTGGCTGTGCTATCCTGGCTCATGTGCAGTACTGCACAGTAATTTAAGAGCATGCTAGATTAAAATTAGTGTTTCTGAACACAGCGCTCAGCACACACAAGATTGCATAGACCAGACAATGATGCAGTCTCTTGTAAAACCACCTTTACCTGTATTGTTAACAGCAGGTTGACATTTATGAAACTAATAAACTGTTAACTCCATTATGTTTTATTGCAATTCCTCAGACAATTTTGTAACATATTCATTTGCTGAAGCATTTAAACATCACTAAACCACGGCAGAATCAGTTCTCTCCCTGCAGAACCAGGGGTACCTAGTGAAGCTGTCTTAGCCTCAGCCACTACAGGGATTTCCATCCCCTTTCACTAACGCTGTGTGCTGGGACCCATGACACAGATGTATTCTGGACAGTCCATCCAGATTTTGTCAAACAAGCAAAGATGGAGGTGAGGGAAGCAGCACATACAACCGTGGGGCAGCTCGCTCAGCACCGCAGTGCAGTGATGCTCCTGAAGTACCAGGAGCCTGCCAGGGAAGTTTTCTTTTAGATGTAATTTAAGCACAGATGGCATATCCAAATCATCTCTTACACAAAAAAGAAAGGGTTCACTGTTAAAGTGGAGACAAACGTGAGCTGAGGTCTTCTTCAGCACTGAGAAATCTTCAATGAAACAAACAAACAAACCTCCTGCAAAGAATTACATCAGTCACCTGCATAACATCACCGACAAAGTGACCCAAGAATATTATACCAGCTCTGCAGGTCTGATCCATTGGAAAACTACACAATTTAACACTGTGTATATACAGAGGAGGCTTTTCTCAGACTTGCTATAGTGTTAGTTTAAAACAAAATCTCACATTTTCTATGTCCCTCATAACAAAATAAGAAATGTGCATGTTTTAGGAACCAGATCCAAACGTGCAATTTGATGAAATATAAAGCTTTCTTCTGGTCGAGCCTTTTGAATGGAAATGAGAACTATCATGAGCATGAAACCTAATTACTTGTGTCTCAGCCCTCTCAAGTTACGGACCCTGTTCTACCTGCACTGCAGTGCAGACGATGCTGTCTTCTGCGGGGGACTGAACTCACCAGTGCTGCTTATTGGCATCACTTGGCCAGCTCTTGTTTAAACCATCTCAGAACTGTGCCTGCAAATGAGCTATTCAATAGGTCCCTCAAACCAGGTTCTCCTTACAGGATGCTCGTTAAGAGGGCCATGTAGCACCTTTCATTTTTTGTGATTTTACATAGCATGTAACAATCATGAAAACTATCAGCCGTTTCCCTCCATCTCAGTCTGAGTCTGATTGAAAATCAGCTTCAAACAATAATTTTCAGGTATTCTTCACATATAAGTGATCTGCTGAGAGAGCATTTTAGCAATTCAACTGAAATTTCAGTGTGTAAATTTTTTCCCCAGTGTGGAAGCATCAGTATTATTAGCAGAGAACATCAGGGAGTCTTCTTATTGCTTACCTTCCTCCGAGTTAAACAAACCAAAAGATTTCAGTTGGCTTCTGTCAAGAATTTGAGTCCCAAACAGTTTTACTCCCCTTCAAATATCTTTTCTGAGTGGAAAATAAAATAAAATGAGGTACTTCTACCACATAATCATCTAAGACAATCTACTTCCTTATTGTTCCCAGCACTGAAGGCACTGGCAGCAGCAAGCCAAGGGAAAACCCTGTGTTTCCGACTGCATCCTGGAGAATCCCCTCTCTCCACAGCTTCTCTGAGATGAAAAAAAAAAAGTATTTTTGTACAACATATGTTTCTACACAACTTCCATTCTCCAGGTATTAAAGAGGAACATTTTTATTTCTTCCAAATGTCTTGCTATTCCAATTTAGTTAGGTAACAGCTGAATTTCTGGGGTTTGTTTGTTTTATAAAGTTATCATTTTTTGTATCTTTGCAAAGATTAAAGGAAGTGAAAGACCTGGAGGAAAAAAGTTATTTTGGTGTGGGACAAAAGCATTTGACAGAAAAGTCCTTCAAAACCACTATTTTAAATAAAACAAACAAAACCAGTGACAAAGTCTATACGAGCAGTCCAAGCCGCATGCATGGATGGTATCAGCAGGTTGCCTTGGAGGTCCATGAAGCACAAGGGATGAAACATCAGCGGAGGGTTAAGAGAGGGTTTACACTGGAAACATTACAGCAGCTTTTCTCCAAATACTCCTATTTCAATGCCTCTTTAGGTTTTTCTTCCCACTGCCCACCTAGAATTTCCTGTAGATTCAGTAAGACAAAAGCCATGTTTTCTTTCCGTTATCAATCACCTCATTGATTTTCCCAAGGGCAGTATTTGTGTTGTTAGCAGAACTCCCTAGCAATCATTTTAAAAAACTTTCAGTAGCGGTGGCTGTTTATACCTTCTCAAGGTCTCCTTTTTGCTGTTTTGCTTTTGCTCACACTTCCCTTGCTGAGCAGCAGGAACAAACAAAAGGACCTTTGGGTTCAGAGCTCAAACCTTGCTTTCATAGTCACAAAGAACCTGGAAAAAAATCCCTGCTCATCTTAAGTAGTTGCTAGTGAGGTTTTGCATCAAAATTACCTCCCTGCAATAACATGAAGAAAACCAACAAGTATACCGAGGGATTCAGGCACAAGGAAAATCATCACTGTTTGGACAACTCCCAAACCCCACATTTCCTTTATTTTTGTAATTGTTGGTTTGCCAAAGACTTTAGAAGACCTCATTCACTATATCACACCTGTCTGGGAATTACTTTGAAGCTGCTAAAGACATACAAATATGAGCACTCTGGTGTGGACTGATCCTACAACTCTGAATATAATTTCCTAATATTTGTAGCACTTTAATATAAAATCATTCTTACAGATTGAAATCCATATGACAATATTTACCCAAGCTATTCTCTTTTTTATCACATCCTTTATGGATGAGTCTAACACAATCACCTCTATCAGTTACCTGCAGGCTGGCTGCCACATCAAGTGCCAGCTGAGTTTGAAGGCTTCCCTAAGGTACTGCATGGGATCTCAGAGCATCTAAATTCATTTCTAGGGTCTCTGATCTTCATACATCTCACTTAGAGATTAGGGGCCTGATCCAGCTAAGTCTTTTCCTTATACTTCCCCTTAGACCCTGTGAACAGTCCTCCTGAATTCAACATTGCACAAAGCACCTCTGAAAACCGTTACAGGATCAAAGTCAGTCTCATTTTCATCTATAAAAGCTCTTTCTTGCCTATTTAGGCTGCAGGTCTTTAGACACTGATCATCTCCAGGTATGGTTTCACTGTGCCAACGCAGTGCTCGTTAGGCACATAAGTGAAATACCAACAGTCATCTCCCCTCCCAGTACAAACATTTCCATTCCACCCAGAAAAGGTTCAGGACTCCCATTTGCTCCCATTCCAGGGGCAGATACACCTCCTCACCATACCACACCTCCAGTTTTCTCTGTTTGGTTAGTTCTTTCACCAAACCAGTCATGTCCCTTCACTGGTGACACCAGGGAGCTCCACTTCTGTCTTCAACGATTTCAGATCCAGCCTCAGCCTCCTGAATATGCAACACCAGGCTTCACTCTAACCCTTACACCAGCCTGAGGCTGAGGTTTCTTTCTCCCTGTAGCAGCAGTTCTGCAACCATAAGGAACCCTCAAGACTTCAACCAACTTCCCCTGGTACTTGGTGTTTCCCCTTGTAGCTCTTTATGTACACGAAGTCTGATATAACCAGTAGAAAAATGCGCACAAATAAATTGCGGGCTTCAAACAACATATTCCTTCTCTCTCTTTGCAAGGTAATATTTATGTTATGAAAACACAAGGATAAATTGCCTTCAAAAACATTTGCATGACATGTACAAGTGTTCTCATCTGCACCTGTATAATTAATAACGTAATTTGGCACTACCACTTTGCAAGGTACCTCTACAGACCACTTTCTAGTGACACAGTTTTGCTCAGTGTCACACATGCCTGCAGAAGGCAGAGGTCGGCAATGCTGTAACTAACAGCAGTTCTGAGAGCTGCCCTTCTACGCCAGTGGAAACATCAAATCCACGATAATAGCTCTGAACAAGAGAAAACTGAAAAAAGTTTTGCCAGATTCTTGGCTTTTATATTTTCAAAGTTTTTTTTATAAAATTGGTAAAATACAGTGATTCAATTATTCAGTATAACTCAAGGCCAGATTTTCCCTTATGAGACTGAACATTTAATGAATACTTGCTTGTGCTCCTCCGGGGCGCACCCATGCTCTGCTGCACACACTAGGGTTTTCACTGGGCATCCAGGCTACAGAGACCATCCCGAAACCTGACTTGATGCCTTGAAGTGAAAATAATCGGCTGTGACTTTCAACAGCAGCACTCTCGTTATCACTAGTTTACAGTACTGTTTCTTTGGACACTCATGGTACCCACTCGCTTTTCATTCTGCTTATCTTAATTATTCCAATCAGGCTTGACTGTAGGATAGTGGAAGATTCACAAAATAATGACAAAATTATCAGTACATGATCAAAAGCCTAAAACACAAGCCACAGCCTTGAGTTATGTTGGAAGGCAGCTCCAAGAGTCAGCAGACATTTAGCAATCCTGCAATTAATTCATCTCCTCAGACCTGGCTCTGAAGTTGGTAACTGGGAGTAAGTTCCCGCTGAACATGAAAGAGATTATTTTGGATTAGAAGATGAGGCTGCTGTGCCACCTTGGCCCAGGCTAATATCAAACAGGAAAGCTGCAAAGCAGATTACAAGGTTAGTTTGAAAGTTTGCTTTATGGCCTGTTGGGATGCAGATCTGTTTACTTTCACCCTTTGGGATCTGTTCCTCGGTGTCAGTTGTTGTTCCCTCTTTTCCACTACAAAACTGCAATTAGACTAAGATCCAACAGGTGGTTTTTTTTTTTTTAAGCTGTATTAACACATTTTTGTTCATGATTTTAACAGGGTATTCCTGGACTACGATTACATTGTTGGCACCAACACAACACCAGTAAAACAGAAATAATTGTATTTAGGCCTCTGTAAACTGCCATAATGAACTACTACTGCTATGAAATGAATGTATAAAACTAGTAAAAAGCCGTTCTACTCATCATGGATGCTTTAGCATCTATTACTACCATTTTCCACTAAAATTAACCAAAGCCAGACCTCAGCAATATAGGACAAACACCAACCATGTGAGAAATTAGATCATGAAGCAAAATTTTACTTCAATGAGCCATCAGTAAGTAACAAGATTCAGTGTCCTCAAACCAGACCACTGCTGGCATAACTACAGAGGGAACATCAGCTGAAATACCTCTCCTCATTTCATATGTTTTGGCGAGGTTTTATTCTGCCATCGCACACGGCTCCTTGGTATAATCTCAGTATCTGAAGACTCAGGAATCCACTTCCTCAGAGCATGAAGCACGTAAATCTGACTTTCCATTGCCCTGCAGCAAGTCCTCCAAGAGGTCTTTATGGCCTTAAATTGGACAGGCACCCACCCTACAGCCAGAGATGGAAGGCAGCTCAGCCACTGGGCATCAGCAGTCTCTGAAGCAGTCAGCAGAGCTTCCCTCTGCCAGCACCAGGCAGGAGGTGCCCCGTGCATGACAGTGGTGCCTCGCACCCCAGAGGAAGTCTGGGACCGCCTGGCTCGTGGTTGCCCATGCCCTGTCCTGGAGGAGTCTGGGGAGAGCGTCTGGAGCAGCTACGTCCAGCACATCCAAAGAGAGCTTCTCCCCACTGCTAGAAGAAGTGGGTGCGAAGTTCACTTTACAGGTCATCGCTGAGCAAACCCTCTTCCCCCTAGTCCCCTGTTGCCACTGTAAATCTAACTTCAGCTCTTGGCTGAAGACAAATGAGCACACAAAAGCTCCACAGGTTAAATTTGGTGATTACTTTGATCTGGTAATTTTATCAAAGAAATATAAGAAGAAAAACTCCCAAATCCCTCCCATGCAGTCAAAAAGCATTGAAGTTGTAGCTCCTGGATATTCTCTCCCTTCCTACAGGACAGAAGCCTCCCCAGCAGTAAAGAATGGGCTGGAAAGTGGAATCAGCCCCTGGTTAAAGAGCAAGGGCCATTCCTATGCATGGGTATCATTTAGAGAAACGTGCAAGCTAGAGGGGGGACTTGGAGATGAGAAAGCTCCAGGTCACACTCCCATTCCAGGTTTCCCTCCAGGTCTTGTGTGATGGCAGGGAAGTCAGCTCTCACTGTTTGTGGAGAATGAGACAGCATTTTCCTCTGTAGCTCACAGCAGTGCACTCTGCTCCACTACAAAACCATGTGCCAGAGCTCCTCCACAAGTGTTGATACTGATCTAAAAATATTTAAATTGAATAACAATATAATTATGCTCCTTTCTTGTCTTCTGTGTTTATATTATCAGGCTTTTGGAGAAAAGTTTTAGATATATCAACATATCTAGAAATATACTCATTATTTCAATGAAATTGAAGATTCTGATATGAAGGTATGAGCCCAATCGACAAAGAAAATATAATTACCAATATTACTAGAAAACCAAATGCAGCAACACTTCAAGGCTTTCTGGGCTTCAGTTAGCAAGGTTTTTTGTTGTTGTTTGTTTTTTTTTTTTCAAAAACTGTTCACCATTCATCACAGAAGTACACTTAAGATTCTTGTAAGAAAAGCTGCACCAATTTAACAAGCAATCTAAATGACTTTAGGTCTCTAATACCTCCGTTAGTTATACATGGGAAAACCTCAGAATGAAAAGACCGCAGATTTTGAAGTGAGATTGTCTTGACTTGATTGTGACCTGCTTTGAAATCCTGCAGCTGCGTTTTCTTTTCTGAGCTTTTCAAGCAAGTTCTAGATGTCAGAAACCTCAGATATGGATGTTAAAAAGCCAAGAAAAAGTGAAAGGAATTCACCGATTTAACTTTCCTCTGAAAATCCTCCCTTTAAGTGAACAAAAGGGACATCACTGGGATCTTTTGTTTCATTTGTGAGCCTGTAAAGGTGTTTTTGTTTTTAATTTAAAAAAGAACATGAAATATTTAGAACTAGGTTTAAACTAAGATTCATTACTCCTTCTTCTCTACAGGGTTGCTACATAGCCCAGAATTATGTTTATTTCTGGCTTTGAAGCACTGTTGGATTTCCCTTCCATTTTGTGAGAAACTCTTGGGGTTGCAGTACCTTTGTTTCCCATTCATGAAACACTAGCGCTACCTCTAAGAATTCCTATTGTGATGAGTGGCTACTGCTCTAAGCAAGGAAAATGCCTATGTACTGGCAACACAAGAACTACAACATCAAAGCAGATGAGACTCCCATCACTTAACTGCTAAGTAAAACTCCTGAATGCTCAGAGCAAAGAGCAGAAACCTGAACAGAAACAATTACTGAAAGACCACATGGACCACATGCCTCCTCTTCTGTACTCCTGAAAATTTTATACTCTACGTTACAAATCTTCATATACCTTCCCAGCATTTCCAAGGTAACTTAAAAGGTGCATAATTATTTTCCCAAGCCACAGAGAATCAGTATGATTACTTACTATTGCCCCATTCAGTGAAGACTTGCTATATTTCATCCACTTGTATAGTTTTGGAAGGCCCCAGCACCGTGTTGGATTCTGAGCTTGGTGGTGATGCTGTCAAGAGGTGCTGGGTGGGGAGGATGGGACAGGGCACAGGAGACACAGAAGGGATAAAGAAGCTCCTCTGCTTTCCCACAGGTCAGCAGGAGCTACCGCTACCGATACCGAATATATTAAATTTAGAACCCCTGACAAAACTTTTCCTTCAACATTAAAATAAGTTAGAGATTAAAATAACAACAAGAAAAGCCAAAGACAGTATTGGCTTGATGATCTGAGTGCTGACAGTGTCACCAGGGAGCAGTCAGCCCCCATGCACAAGCACCTGACCTACCTGCTGAAGCTCTGTCACAGGAAAGCTACGGAAATGTCTCCTGAGGACAGAGCCGTAACGGTGGGAGATAGGCTGCCAAAAAAGAGAGTTTGCTCTTTTGCCACTATTGTCCTATACTTTTGACAAAATACATAACAACATTGTTCTCTTTGGCTTTCAAAAGTGTTTGGCAAGTGTCCCCTTCAGAGACAGCAGTACATCCCCACACTGTGTAATCACAAGGGGGTGTCCAAAGCACGGCTGCTCACTGTGCTGGTAAGGTCCAGGGTCAACCCAGAAGTCACCATCTCATTTCCGTTATCACCTATCTACCTTATCCTTACAGGATAATCCAATAATTAAGTGAAATCTTTTAAATCTTGATTCATGTATTCCATGATTTTCATCTTTCTTTTACGTGCCTGTCTATTGAGCTCTCTGCCATGGCTGCTTCTTACCAGTATATCCTGGTTTTAGTACTGGGTGATGAAGCATAACACTATTTAAATAATATAACTTCAAGAGCAAGCAAAGAACACTGCATTTATCTTCACTAACCTTGAAGATTCCTGTGCCATCTAATGAAGAAAAGTGATTGAAGGGACTTATTTTAGCTTGCTATCCCAAGGCCCCCATAAAAGCTGAATGGTAGTTTAATTAGTTTCCTTTCTGGTGATTAACTAGGAATTTCTAATCATTAAATCTGAGTGAATTTTGATTCATTAAGTATCTGTTTCCATTTCTTTTCTTTTTTTTTTGAGGTTATTAAATAATCCTGTCCAGGTAACCATGGTCATTGGTATGCAGAACTAATAAGTATTTTGAATGAATCAGATAGAAAACATGCATGATGTGAACTGGATTTTTCAAACGTATTAAGGAATCACCTGACTAGATGACAGATTAGCAGTTAATTTATTCTGACAGAACTTGCAAACCATGAGTCAGATCCTGACATGAGGAAAATCAGTGAAGATCTTTGATGGCAATTCTTAACCTGTGAAAATCTGGACCCTACTGGATGCCACATTATGTAGTTATAGCCTGATCCAAAGGTAGGCGTGGGGATGACCAACACTGGCACCCAACCGGCAGTGAGGAATAACGCAACAAAATGACTGGTTAAAGCTGTTTTTTTAATCTAAGAACAGCACAGGCTGGAGTCATACAGAGGCTAGCCGGGGGCAGGACCGTGGGAGTGGGAGCTTTCATGTTCTAGGGAAATTTCTCCTGACCAAAGCAAGTCACTCAGTCTTTTGATATATCATTTCCCTCTTTGGTAAAAATGGAGGCAGTAACTGCTAGCCTACCTCATAAAAGATGATTAAATAAATCCATTAAAGTGCTATGAAGACTTAGAGTGCTATATACTTACCATTTTATTTATTTTTAAAGCATATTATAAAGACTGTACATGCTCTCCAGGCACCCATACAAAAAAAGGAACTAACAATCCATTGAAATGTTGCTTAGCAGCATAATGTAATAAGAAAAGTTAAATTATCAGCCAGCTAACACTGCTGCAAAATATATTTCATCAGCTCCACCCAAAACTCTCCCTGTACAGCTCTAACAAATAACATGAATGAAAGGCATGTTGGAAGGCAGACATGAAGGTTGTCTTCTGCTTTATCGCATAACTGAAAATAAACCGAAAATGTAAGTATCCCTATCAGACAAAAGATACCAGGCCAGATTTTTTGAAGAAGCTTCAGCAGCACAAAATCACTGCAATTTATTTATATCCATTAAGCCAGAATACTAGGACAGGATTTGGTTCCCTGTATCAAAAGGAGAAAAAAACAAAATCCAGCAGCGGAATGCTATCTTTGTTCTGTTTCCATTTATTTTGATTCACTGATAAGATGGATATAAGAACACCTGATCACCCTGAAGAGACTCCAGGTACAAATTCTAAATACAGCAACATCTGCCTCCAGCATGTTGTGTCCCACACCTCAAAACCCAAACAGCAGCAGTCCAGGGCGGGGCTGAATTGGGTTTGCGTGGCAAGGGTTTGGTAGCAGAGGGTGGCCTCTGTGAGCAGAGCCCAGAAGCTGCCCCACATTAGAGAAGAGCCAGTTCCAGCTGGCTCTGAAAGGGACCCGCCACTGCCCAAAGCTGAACCATGAGTGCCACTGGTTATGCCTCTGGGGGAGCACATTGGAGAAAGGGAAAAAAACTGCTGCACAACAGCAGCTGGAAGAGAGGAGAGAGCAACCGAGAGATACAACCCTGCAGCCACCAAGGTCAGTGAGGAAGGATGGCAGGAGGTGCTCCAGGTGCCAGAGCAGAAGTTCCCCTGCACCCCTTGGTGGAGCAGACCTCCATGCTGCAGTTTCTCACTGCTCTACTCTGCTAGCGATAGGCAATAACTTACATTAATCTTCCTACATTGAGTCTGTTTTGCCCATGACAGTAACTGGTGAGCAATCTCCCTGTCCTCATCTCCATCCTTGAGCCCTTTTCCATTGTATTTTCTCCCCCTCTTCCTTTGAAGAGGAGGAGTGTGAGCACAGCTGTGGTGGAATTTAGCTGTCCATCAGTGCGAAATCACTGCAAGAGCAAAAAATATTAACATCTATCTTCCCATTCTTCCAATGCTTGCAAAGCTCTCGCACACAACAGAAGAGTGTATATATTGTCCTTGTATCATGCCTGAAGGTCAAGAGCTTGAAGCTGGTTGTTGTACCAGCTATTTTTCTGTACCTGAAGCCTGCGGTGACCACTGGCAACCTGTGCACACTGGGAGGCTTTTTGCCTCGGCAGCACTCAGAGCGCACGCAACAGTTTCGTGCATGAAGTGTGCTCTTCATTGTAACCTTGAAAGTTTCATTCGTTTCCTTGTGAAAGAGATTTCTATGGCTTCTGAATCTGTAGCTTGCTAGAAATGTTATACAGGTCAAGCAGGAGAAGCACAATGTAAAACACCAATAAGAATATGCAGTAACAGAGGTAATGCATTCCAGCTTTCAGAACAAAGAAAGAATTTTAAGGGTTCTAAAAGAGGGTAAAAACTCAAAAATCCCGATTGATGGGGAACGAGCTAACACAGGCTGCCTTATTAATCATAAACACTTTCAAGACTTAAAAATCAGACCTAAAACATTTTCACTAAGACTATGACATGTAGACAGAAAGTATAAAATGAGGGATGAGGTTTGTTAACCTGCTCTTATACTGTGGAGGCAGAGCGATTTCCAGTCACCACCACCTATACAGCTACAGGTTCATTTCTGATGCACAGGAAAACAGGCATGGTGCCCAGGATATGTCCCAGTGTCAACACAAGACAGCCAAAAAAAACCAGACACAAGGCTGCTTTTCCCCCCAGTCCTTGCAAATTCTAAAACTACTTTAATTGCCACAAAACACTTTCTTATTGTTTATTTTTTAAATTAGTTATATTGTCTTTGGGATTCTGAGCTACCTCCCCCCCTGCAAGGAACGTAAATTTAGCTTTAAGCTGAAGCTAAAACACTTGTGTAACATCACGTTGTACAGGACCATGACAAAATCTTTCCACTGTGACAGGTTAGGAATAATAACTGGCTTTGGGTCCCTGCTTATTTCACACTTTGCCAACACAGCTCCGCAGGACCCAGTTGCCTCCACAGAGGCGGTACAGGAACACATAGGTTGGATTTGTCACCCTTAAAAATAATTAATCAAGTGCTCTGCCCAAAATCATATCAAAGACAGTGGAGCAACTCAAGGAGAAAGGCGACAGTCTTCCACCAACAGATCATAAAGTGTTTTCATTTTATTGAAACAGTTTCCTAAATCAAGGTTTCCCTCCCCAGTGCTAGAAATGCAAAACAAATCTGCATGAGGTTAAAAAAACCTGACAACAAATAAGGAACACATCCTACTGCTACAGCCTGATGTAGAGCCCAAACTGCCAGCATAATATGCTTTAAAAACAACTCATTCTGTAATATTATTACTTGCCATGATGAAGAGTAAGGATTCTGTTATTTCAAAAGAAATCTGGCTTTTTAATTATATTGAATGCTTTTCAGAGGATAAAGTAAAAGGTGTTAGAATTCTAATTGCAAATCAAGGAAAAAATGTCACGATAGTAAAGATGTATCATGTGATATTCAGTAGAACAATACGATGATGGGAGCATGAAGGAAAGCCTGCAATTATTCAATGTAAGCTGGGATAGTTAATCATTTTTTTGGCCCGGAGAAAGACTGCTGTTTTGAATTTTAGAGTAAGTTACTGTCTATCCTTTTCGCAACGTGTCGCTTTGCAAGAAGGGAGCCACAGGTTATTATCATTGGCTATGCAAATGAAGTTAAAAACAAGCACAAATACAACCAAATTCCCAAAGCAAGTGTTAGCAAGCTATCAGCCAGATCTTCAAGGAAGGGCCATGAGGATCGAACTAGCTTTACCAGCTGCATTCACAGTTCACGTTGAGCACCCCGGCACAGTGATGACTAAGCAAGGGAGTAATATTCACAGGTTTATGAAGATCATCTTATCCCTTGAATTAAGCGCAGAGCCAGCTGTTCTTGCTGCCTGGCTCAAAATAAAACAAAAATTAAAAAAAACCTTAAGAGGCATCAGTCCCAGCCTTTGTAAGCAGGCAGTTTGCCTTTGCAGTCTTTGGAGAACAAGACACTAGCAGGAGAACAAGAAACTAGAAGCCATGCAATGCGAGATACATGCAGGCTTTGGCCCTGAGGCTGCGCTGCATCAGGCAGAGGAATCCAGTGGTAAACTCTGGCATCAGCTGGAGGAAGATACACCCAGACGGTAATGATGAAATGCATTTGCCAGATACACACACCTGAACGAAGGTGGCTTAGGACTGCTGTCTGTAGTAGAAAATGGTATGGAGGTATAATTATTGCCACTGGGAAAGAAAAAGTCTTGGGACTGCTGTATGAGTGTATCCAGAAGGTGAGCGGGATAAGACTTCAGGTTAAAGGAACACACTCTGCTCAGTGGACACCACAAGAGAAGCTCAGAGTCAATTCAAATGTTCCCCCAGACACCCAAGGAGAGTCAATCCCTGAGTGCAGAGACTCTCTCTTAGCAGCTATGCTACAGCTGCACGATTGCTTAGCGTAAAGCCACCAAATTGTGAAAACAATTTAGAGTGTGGGTGGAAGAGAACATTATATTGGTCCTGGTGCGCAGAGGCACCATTTCCTTTGCTTTTATATACACACACACCAAACAGCTTTATACATAGGATGCCCACATAGATGCTGACTACCCAAGGAGGAGGATTTCCGTTTGCATCTAATAGCAGTGTCTCTTGTGAAGCTCCTGCTGAAGCACATGGCTGGGCTCAGGCCAGGGAAACAAGCCTCTGGGAAACACTGCTGCTATAAATGGTGTTTGAGAATACCACAGAATTAAGTTAGATACAACTACAGCAGGGGAAGATGAAGATGAGAAAGAAATTACAGTAGAGATGCATTGTTCCAAAACCCATAAATCCCTTTTGGGTCATAGTCCACTTACTGTTACCATATGCACATTACTAGAATGCACATGAGAAAATGTAAGAAAGATTAAAATGTTCAATCATTTGCAAACACTCCCCAGATAAATACGAGTATGTGTTGGAAGAACAGCTCTAATACAAAACACTTCACCACGGTCTAATCTTTCTGGGAACACGAAGTGAATTATGTGGATGAATGCATACAGGGGTTTATCTGACTAAAAGCATATTCCCATCACCAGCCTGCACAGAATCCTGTCTCAGCCCACACTGCACAGGAGCAGAGTCCATTGGCTTGGAGCCAGCATGGTGTTACCACCACCTGCAGTGCCATGCATGGCGCTTGGTATGGTCAGGAGGGCTTGGAGGTACAGACTACCCCGAAATACATAGCCAAAACTGACTTTTCAGGTACGTGCCTTAGGCTCTCATCAACCACCACCCAATAACACCATGAGACGCACAGGTCTCCGCACAGCTACAGGACGTCAGTGAGATGCCACACATCACTGGAGGTCAGCCTGACCGCCACCAAACAAGATCTGGTTATGGTGGGATGGTGACAGAGAGAGAAATTTGCTGTCAGCTGTCTCCCCGCTGCAGGGTCCTTCCCAGGCAGCCCTATCTGCAAAGCACACAGCCTCTGTTTCCATCCCCCTGATGCTGCAGCTGTGTTAACTTTAGCTGAAATTAAATCTGTTGGCAGCTGTTCGTTCATTTTTCATCCAGGCTGGGCTGCAGGATTTTTGGGACAATACTGTGCCTCCACCCAAGTACAGCCACAGCCACACTGTTACAGAGAACAACCTGAACTGATATAAAAAGTGCTTGATAGTGTTCCATGAAAAGTCCCCATTAGCTGTCTAATGAAAAAATGCAGGTGCAGCTAAACACTGGTGTTACCAAAGGCTAATTTAATATGAAGAGAAAAAACATCAGTGCTAGCTGAAAAGTTCTTTCAGAAAATTCTGCACTGAAAGCCTTCTGCAGTGCCACAAGTGAAAAATTTCAAACTATTAGCTTATTTCATGTCCATTGATTTTTGTTTTACCACTTGCAAAATAACCTTCCTGCATTTCTGCTTGCCACCTTTCAAATCATCTCTGATTGCTGGGCATGTCCTAAGAAAGGTATTTGCTTTGTTTGTACTTTTATGAACCATTGCTGCTTTTTCCTGCAGTTTTATTGCTCTGCAAATGAGGATCCAATGCCAAAAGCCTGGTTTTATTTTTACTATGACAGAACTGAAATGGTGGTGGTAATAAAGTCAACAGTGAGGCACCCACCCCTTCTTATTTTCCATGTAGAAAGGCTTAATATCTCTTTAAAAGTTTTCCTTACTGAAGGCTTCACTGATCAGATGATTGTATTTCCTAATTTCCTGGAATGAGAAATGGAATTTATGGAGACTGATTTTCTGAAATATCAGAGGTTGCACTTCCACATTTCTTCAACGAGGATTTTCTGCATTTTCCTTTAACAATTGGTGAAGCAGTGCACCATCTCAAAAAGCACACCACCAAAGTGGCCAACAGCTAGACCAAGTCCAGGACAAATGGCCCCTCAGATGCCAAAACCAGACCTTTGGCCCCACGTGCAATGCTCACTAAGCCATTTGGTGACTTGAGCCACAGCGCATCAGGTTGAACACTAGCAAGCTATCATAGACAGAATTATCTCGTCACTGTAACCTGATGCCACCCGTAACTGAGCTGGTAAAGCAATAAGTAATTAACAGTACCTTACAACTGCGCAGCGTCTCGAGCTCTGTGCATGGAGCACAGCAGCTCTCCAGCAGCCCTTGATGACAGCCCCTTGTACCAGATCTGCCAAGGCTGCCTGAAATGAAGAGTGTGTAGATGTTGCTCCTGCAAACGATGGAAAAATCATGAGCTGCCAACAATGCTCCGCGCTGCAACCAGGGGCACCATCTGCATTTGACAGAGCAGTCCAATTCCAAGACCTAATAAACTGGTGAAAAGCCAATAAAGCAGCTTCACTCTTCATTCTCCACTGTCTGGGGCAGCACCATGGAAGATGATGCTTGAGGCCCATTTTGTCAGCTCCCCTGTGAATTTGCATCACCACTGATAAGCATTTCTCAATACCCCTGACCTCTTTGCCACAAGACAAATGATGACCACAGCAGGGGCACCACACCTAACTCTCCGATGTTTGTCTACCATGTGCAGTGCAGCAACTGCATCACATGGAGACCGGGTGTTTGTGGTGAAGGATGCAGAAAGACAAAGCTGACATGAGCAGATAGCAGTTAAAATAACGAGTTGAAGTGAAACAAAATAGAAGCCTGAGGAACTGCCTATAACGAGGCCAGCAACTGTAAATGATGACAGACCCGTCACTCAGGAGTGTAGACAGCCGTGGAAGTTGCATATTTGGAGGTGTCAAACAGGAAAGTCACAGGAAGAATTTGTTCATTGCAAGAGATTAGTATTTATAGTATAATGACATTGCCTTATGTAAGCCACAGGACTTTTAAAACCTTTGCCACATGACTCTGGCCTCAAAGGCTGGTGTTGTCAGAAGGAATAGTTTAAGCAATCGTATATTACGCTATTAACACTTAAACCATTTGGCCCTGACAAATGGCTGTATTTACTGCAGAGACAAAAAAAACATTTAGGAATGAACACTTCTGAACATGACATCGAACATACATTCACTCAGTTCTCAGCCATTATGTGCACCCTGACAAGTTTTTCTTGCAATCATGAGGACCAGAAGCTAAACATCTGCGTGACATCAAAATCTCCTCCTGAGTCCACAAGAACGTGAAGTGAAAGATCAATGCAGAAGTGCCCACTGTACAGCATCCCAGGGATAACAGGATTTTAACCACTTTTTGCTTTATATAAAATGTTAACATAACACTATGGCACCTACTTATTAAGAAAGATGTATAAAAATTCTCAATTAAATCCCACCAAGATGAAAAGGTCACTTCCCTCCATTTGCTTCCCCCTCCTGGAGAGAGGAATGGGAGTGGCAAACCAAAAGAACTAAATTAAAAACTCTTAAAATTTACATCAGCATAACCATTTAATGGTGACTGCCAGCACACAAAAATAATTGCTTTACAGAAAAACCCTCAAAGGGACTCTTAAAAGGACCAGCCAGCACCACATCTACTGTAATACCAAAACAAAGTCACCTTAAAGCACCTCTCATCCTGACTTTAGGAAAACTTATGATAAAATCTGGAAGTATCATTTCTATGTTAAGTGATACAGTGAATTTAAATTATTTAATCCACAGCTGTTTAATCATAGATGCCTTTTTAAAGATTCTTTAGCCTGAAATATCACTTCATCTTTTCTCCCACACACAGCGTGCCATCAAGAATGTCTTCCCACACTTCGGACGGACACAGCACAGTATCTACTGCACCCTCATCTTCAAAGATGAGGATAAAGGTGAGATAAAAGTCTACCAAAAGGTAGAATGTACTCTGAAACGTGTTTACTTGCTGCTTAATAAACAAAAGCCTTGAAAACATGATTCATATGCTGAGGAGCCTACAAAATGGGCCAAATACTTAGCTCAGGTTGTAGCGGCATCTGTGACCACTGAGTTTTTAATAACATCCCCAAGTTTGGGGGTGTTACTGTAAGAAATGTAATGGGTATTCAGGAAACAACTTTATCAAGCCCTTTTACTGAATTACTTGATTTCTACCTATAAAATGGCTTTCTGATTAAGCCAACTGTGTGTATTTAAACATATGAGAACATGGAATTGTATTCGCTCTCTTAAGGAGTGCTACCACAGATTTAACAAAAACAGAGATTGCATAGCTTCAGCAGAGAAAGCTGAAATCCGATTCCTTCCACAGCACCCACAGGCCCCCAGCCCAATCTCTGACATCCTTAACTTCCCATACTTACTATTTGCAAATTTAGTCAAATACCAGAGAACAGCATGATAGCATCCCTTCCTCTGCAGGAAGGACAGTCAGGAGAAAGGCCAGCGGCTGTCAACACCTTGGTGGTTATTGCGAGTTAAAACAAATACTAGTAATTACCCCCCCTGCCTAGTTTCCCACCTTGCCAGGTTCCAAAAAGCACCCTGCGTTACTTAGCTTTCTCTCCCCGTGAGGTCTGGCCACCCAGATGGCTCAGCAGTGCCCTGAGCTCCCCCCGAGGAGGCCAAGGGCCAGGGGGTGTTTGCACATCAGCCTGGGAAGCGTTAGGGATGCTCCGAGGGCCAACGTATTGCACACCTTTGTAGTGATCTTTCCTACAACTCCCATCACTATCTTTGTTATGGCTGGTACTCCCAGTCACTGAATATTAATGTTTTCTATTTGCTCCAAATAATTTTCCTTCCCAGTTGAGGGACAGACAAGTTTTTGCTGTCCATAAATCCATGGCAGGAAAGCATTTCAATGCAATTCTAATATGGGACCTGATGGCTCTTCAAAGCACTTTTCAGCCTTCATTCGCACAGGTTGAGATTTTTTTTAGGACATTTCACAGGTCCTCTGTCAGTTGGGGGAATGTGCAGCGCTCATCCTGCAACCAGCTCGGGCATAGCTTTGCCTCCTTAGGCTCAGCCATAAGTGGCTGAGAGCTGGCGTGGTGATGGCTGGAACCGCAACCAAAGCGATACACAGACTGCAAAGTGTGAGATACAAAACAGCACTGGAAGATCTAGCAATTCAAGGAAATAAAAGGAAAATATACAAAGTAAGGAATTTAAAAGCTTACGGCTTTTATTTTTCCCTGAACATCCAGTCTTTGCCCCACTGAAACTGGTGGTATAATCCTTGCAAAATTATTGCTTAAAAACCTCTTTTCAGCCAAGGGCAAGGCTTTCATAGCCCCTTACTGGATAGCATTTGTGTGTCGTACAAGGCAGTAAAATAAATCTTCACTCTGCAGCATCAGTAGTTACTCCATCACTTCCCCACCCCCCACACCCCCCTAAAATGTCTTAGAAAAAGATTTGGGGAAAGTGCCACTATCTACTAAAATCATAGGTTTGCTTTCTGCTTTCCAGGGAAACGCAACGCGGAACTCTACCTTACTGAGTACCAGTCGAAACTCTTCTTCCCTATGAGCCATTTTTTTGCTTCAGCATCTATGTCAGGATCCAGAGAAACCCCTGATTTCTCACACACAACAACAACCTCGGCTGTGGGCACAGCAGGCAGGAGCAGAGAACAATGGGGGCTCTTCCTGCTGTGAGGGCAAATCCAGTCCTGTTAACCCTAAATCTATGGAGCCGAGGCAGCAGTACTCATCTTGGGCAGCCACTCCACAGCAAGATGAGTTTCAGGGGCTAAAAGATGCAGTAGCTACATCCAAAAAACATTTACTCTATTTTTACTCTAATCTGTACCAAGAAAGTTGTCCTAATCAAACCTGTGGTCAGGATAAGCATCAAACACCTAGAAACATCCTGGTATGGAACAAAATGAAAATTAGCTACCATGCAGGAGGGAGAGAGGGAAAAAAACTATACACACACATTTGGACAATGAAAGTGTGTTTTCTAGCAGGTCAGTCAGGTGAGGATGGGGCAAGAAGGGGAGGACTGGGTGCCTGTGGTCCCAGCTGCAGGGACAGGGTTGGGCAGTGGTGGCTGCAGCGAGGCTCCCAGCAGCCGTAGGGCTGGGGACGCCCCGACACGTGCCCTGAAGGCGCAGAGCCTGGCTGTGCTGACAGAACGCCAAAATCCATTGCTTCCATTTGGTGAGTCAGGATTTTAGGCCACTGGAGCTTCCTCCTCAGTCTTACTCCTTCACATTAACACCCTTAGAGCTATAGTTATGCTACTAAAACGTCACTTTGAACGAGCTGGTATTATACCAGAATCCTAAACAACCTTGGCCAGCTAAAAAGCTCTTCTGGCATGATTTTCAGGTTATTCATCTTTTATCCAGGTGTATGCAAGTATCACTGAGTCATGTACCACGAACAGATGGAAAGTATCTCATATTTATGACCTGCCATCTTTTCTCCCCCTCCCACCCCTCCCCCAGAAATTCATTTTTCATTAAATCACTTTGAAAAAAACCTTTGAATTAACTTCCTTCAAACAGGAAAGATAACCTATAATGGACAATCTGTAAGAAAACTATGATGGGCTGACTATGTTCAACCAATTAGCAAATTGACACTCCTGATAATAAACAATCTATGACAGCCAAAGAGTGGAAAAAAAAATACCCAGGGCAGATGTCTCATTACCACTTTTGTCAAATTAGTTTTCTTTATCCCTGCTGTCTTGTACGGGGCACCATCTACTCACTGCCTCGTTTTGTGTGCTGAACTGCTACACGTAGTTTATAACCACAAGTATTAAGGGGAAAGAAAAACAAAGAAACAAATCACTCAAAGGTCACAGAGAAGGCATGTCAGCAAAAAGGGAAATCTTGCACGGACTGTAACCCCCTGGGGCACATGGCAAGAGCTTGCTTCTTCCTTGCCCAGCCCTGAGAAAGCAAGCTCTGCTCGCAGCCGCAGAGACTGGGTAAGCTCCAGACCCTACTGACATCAGGATAGGTTTTTTTTCCTTCCAGCTATAACCAACTGAGACACACCAGTGCTTCCAAGCCCCAGCAGACAGGACCTGCTAGGAAAGCACCACCATCATCCCCACTGCCCCCTGATCATTGCAAGCTCAACATCACTGCTCTCTTTCTGGGGAAATTTGCCTTCATTAGGCAGTCACATGTGCAGTTTCTTACCTATTGCGCATCTTTCCCTTGCAATAAAGCATGCTCTGTAATTGGACGAAATCCTAGGAAATGATATCGCAAAGGTTTCCGTACAACCCAAACTTCATGGCTGTTCTCAAAACATCTTTTAAGGTATAGCCCTGACAGATGCTGAAACCCACCCAAGCAAAAGACTGTAACGGCAGGTATGTTACACAACGCGTTAAGATAAAAACACAGTAATGGTGTCAGAAGGTGATACACTGGACAACGTAAGACTCCATCTCCACATACTCATTTCTATAACAAAAAGAGAGGCCAACCTGAATGATTTATCTCCTCGTGCTGGTACGAGTCACGAGTCAGAGTTTGCAAATTACAAGTGAAAATACAATACATGAGAGCACAAGAAAAAAATCAAATTGTGGTGGGTACTTTGTCAAAAGATTTATAGGTTTTGAGTGTTTCAGATATTTAAGTGCATTCAAAGTGCACTTGACGTGAACTTCAATCGACTCAAAACAGCTGTAAGCACAGCACAAGCCTCAATTGTTCCCGACAGACTGCTGGGGAAAATCCTCTCTCACAGGAAGGCATATTTATATTAAAAAAAATACAAGTAAAAATAGAACACCGATTAAAAAGAACCAACAGAAATACGTATTTCTGAAACTGCTACAAACCGGTTCAGCAAAACCAGCTTCCTCTGAGCCCGATACCAGTGCTTACAGGAACACTGGGCAGTGCAGCAGCTACAGCCCAGCTGGGCCAGCAGCAGCCCCACCAACGGTTCAGTTCAGGGTTTGGTCAAAAAGAGTTTAGTTTGCCTGCAAGGGGTGAGCAGTGCTGAGCATCACTGACCTGTGCAGCAGCCGGTGATCCAGGAGGCATCAGGACCACCGCCTGGAGGCAGAGCCTCCCTGCCCATGCAAACCAAGCACGTTCTTGGTATCGCATGTGCTTAACTGTACTTTTTCCCCTCAGAAAAAATAATTCAAGCCTTTAAGGAGGAAAAAAGGAAACAACAACAAGAACAACAAAAAGCACTGCTAAAAGGATGTTATGTATACAGGGAAGTCAGGTAAACTCATAAGGTAAGAAATACCAGAAATAAAATCATTTCAATTCAGTCTCAGCAAAGCTCTTTTAATTGCACGACCACATATGACTTTTTCTTCTTCATTATTTCCCATTCGGTGAATAAGATGAAAGGGTAAAATTAATGCTATTCAGGCAACCTGAATTCTGACATTTAGAGAGATGTTTAACTTCTTGAATCAGGAAACACTTAATACATAATGTGTGGATAATATATGCACAAATTATGCACGAGTATAGGAATAGAGATATTTGACAGTACATCTTGCTATACTGTATACACATAGAGGCCAAATTTGGCATGACAACACAGATCAGGTCTTTTAGCTTCACTGACATTGGCAGAAATGGGCCAGAGGAAAGAAGTTAGTCCTAAATATTTTCCCTGTTGGCTTTACACACTCACTGAAGCTCTGCTATTTATATGCATGAATGATTTATTTCTGTATTACCAGTTACCTCCTTTGATTAAATATATTAGTGCCTTTTAAGTTATTTCAAAGCTACAATCATTTTAAAATTAAATGATCCTTTGAGTACCCTTTGGGAACTGTACACTAAATTGACATTTCCATAATGCAAAAAAAATGCAGTTGTACTCATTTTATTTAATTATACTGTACTCTTTATCAACTAAACCAAATGGGAGAATATTAACCTTATTTTTTTTATTTCGGAAAAATAATAAAATAGAATACTGGAAGCTCCGCATTGTCATGGTTAAATTTTGTCTTTACTCAAACAGCTGACAACCTGAAGTGTCACATTATGCCCACAGTAATTTTATTCAACTTCAAAGGACCCAAAAAAAAATTTCTGTCTCATGCCCTGTTAATGATCAGACAAGTCCAAGTAGGAAACTTTTTAAACTTCACGAATTTTTCTCCCTTTAAGCTTTGCTAAAGGCCTGAATTCCAACAGCACATTTAATGTGCTGAGTTTTCTGCCTCTGTGGAGCCTAAGTAACAATGCCAGCACCTCTTTTGAAGAGCACACAAAAACACTTCTGGCCTGAAAGAAAGGAATGAAGTTACAAAAAAAAAAAAGGGAAAGATAAAAGAAATTTCAAGTCCCAAATCTGCAGAATCCCCTCCGTCCTGGCCTATTCTTTCAGACTAAACCTCATTTTGCAAATCAAAGGAACAGCTGCTAAACTTTCCTTTTTAAAAAAAAAAAAAGGAGGTAGGTGGTGAATGCAAGGCTAGGAAAGTCCCAGGGACACTGGCCTCACCATCAATCAGTCCCTGCTGGTCGGCACGGAAGGACAAGTACCTCCCCTCCTGCGGGCAGACGCGGAGCTCCCTGGGCGCCGATGCCGTGCACTTGGCTCCTGGTTTTGGTCTCTGCAGAGCTCCGTGCGCCTGGCACAGCGGCTGTGCCCACGGGGCTGCTCCTGGCTGCCCACAGAGCATTGCTGGTGGCCAGCTCAGTGGCAGAGCCTGAACCTCATCAGGAGGCATCTCTGCTGCCAGACCTCTGCTTTTCCGGGAGACCTCGTTCCAGTCTCAGCAGTCTGCAGCACCACAGAATTAACATGTGCTAGTTACTTGTGTCTGTTAGAGAGCAAAACAACCACCTGCCACCACTGGCTAGTTAAGTACATAAGTGTCACTGAATTCCAGTGATGCACTTGGAAGTAAATACAGAGAAGGAAAACAAAACCAGAAAAAATCTCCCACTCCCAAAGCCTGCATAGGTTTATATACAGGACAGGGAAATACTGATCTGCACATCTTGTTGGAAAAGGCAGTTCACAGCTGAAACATGCTGGTGATAGACTGCAGGACTGCACAGACCACATTGCATCAAGAGAGCCAGATGCAGCCAGTATTCAGAGAAAGCAGCGTGTACCCTTTCACTTGGAGTTAGAGGTTAATGGGAAAGGGGCATGATAGAGAAAAGAAATATTTTTCTTTGGGTAAAACTTAAAAACCCAAAATATTTAGATCAAATTTCACATGGAAGCCTTAAGAGTGGATTAGAAACAATCTCTGAAGC
This sequence comes from Chauna torquata, assembly GCA_013399475.1. Lineage (NCBI taxonomy): Eukaryota > Metazoa > Chordata > Aves > Anseriformes > Anhimidae > Chauna > Chauna torquata. Next base: position 63,162 of record VXAL01003402.1, on the reverse strand, counting down.
ATTTTCAGCTTACACGAGTACCTAACAGCAAGTTCTCCCACGTGGAAAGACAACATCAAGTATTGTTTGTAATTCTATCTGCATGTTTCATTTCTTTGTGATCTAAGTACCTGCTGCTTTGTAAAGCTTACCCTGGGCAATTACCATCTCAAGCAAGGAATCATGCAACTTATTTCCCTGGAAGAGTTTTTGGCAACTCTGGGTTGTGCTGAGCGCCTCAGAGCCGTGCTGAGCCAGTAGGGCTCACCCTTCCAAAAGTTACCAAACAGCACTGCCCAAGGATGTCACAACTTCACAGCAAGAGTAATTTATTTAAAATGAACATGTCACTTTTTCTATCAAATCTCCACATGCATTATACCTGATAAAAATCTCTGCTTTCGATCTCAAAATAACAGGTGTTCCCATGATAAAAGTCAAGACAGAAGCACTAAAGCCTTTCACATGCTTTCCTCCAATTTCCACAGCAGCAGAGCCCTGACAGAGGGCTTCTGACTGCTCAATTTGATGGCCAGACAAACTTATAAAAGCTGAAGCACCAAGTTTCCCAGGGGAAGACATAATGAAACAAATGCACTCATGAATATGTATGGCAGGAGGCAGCCATCTGTTCTCCACCAGCATCTTTTCTTAAAACAAGCTTCAAATATTTCTGCAGAGAAGTCATATCTTTATTTCCATACATAAAATTAGACCTTGAATTTTCTCCATCTCTGGTAATTAAGTGCTGTTTTTATGAAAATGTGTTCCCCCACGACAATTGAGAGATGGAGTGATAACAGTTTTATAGAGTTCAGGTGGAGATTTCAGCATGTCTGTACAGAAGCTTTAAAGTGTTGACAGCCAGAGGATGCACAGCATAATGTAAATATAACTCGCTGGTTCCTCCTTCAGAGGAACAGGAAGGAGTCCATCACGCGCTGCCCTCGCTTGTATCCTACACCCACCCATCTCTGTTTTGAGAGGAAGCATCAGACAGCCTTCCCAGCCAGCACCCACCAGGCAGGCTGGCTGAGGAAGAGGAGCTGCCACAGCTGGGGCACAAGACCCCGTTGGCCTCTGCACAGGGGTGACAAGGCCCTGGCACAGGCCAGTAGCACAGCACAGGGCTGGGCTCTGCATTTCACAGGAGGTTTGGTTCCAGAACAGCACAGGCCCAAGTGAAAACATCCTGTGCTGAACTCTGCAGAAACCCTGAACAAACGTTTTGGGTTTGAACGTTGCAGTCTTGTAACCCAAAGCATCCCCTTCCATTTCAGCTTGCTGAACGTACTTCTGTATCTGAACAGCATCTATTAAAAAAGAAGTTTCAAAATAAGCCCAAATGAAAAGATGTGGTGATAAGAGCATTAAACCTGAATATTATCTAAATGGTCAGTGTTTTTCCTAAACAAACCTTGGAGAGGAGGAAAAAAAAAAAAAAAACCAACCACTTGCCTAAACCTCTTAATTCCACTGAATTGAATTAAGAGGTTTTGGCAAAATAAATGCCAAAAGAGGACTTTCTGACCAGGCCTTTTCAGACAACGGCATAAGAGCAGCAGCGATGTGTAAGCGCACGCTTGGAGACGCGGCACGGTTGGTTCGCACACGGCCAAACCCTCCCTCGCAGTCCTGACACCGCGCTCCCTGCCTGGGCCACCACCGGTGCTGCGCTCACAGGGCTGGTCCCCGAGCACAGACAGCGACAGACCCAAGACAGGCCTCCAGAACCAGGGCGAGACCCATCAGCCCCTCGGCCGAAGCCGCTAATCAGCCAAGCCACCAGGAGCGAGCAGGCCCCGCAAGCTGCTGCCGCAGCCTGCAGCAGGTTCACTCTATTTATTGCCCCGTCCACGCTGTTAAGCGAAGAGGTAGTGCTGGAGCTCTGCGGCAGCGCAGCTAGTTAGAGCCGCTGTCTCCCTAATTACACAGAACATTAGCCCTTATGCCATTGGGCGGTCGCCATCCCCCCCCAAAAGCGGGCTTCTCACTCGCAGCTTCCAGCGGGGACATGCCTGTTGGCTGCGGCCGTGCTGACCAGCAGAGTCCGGCCGCTGCACACAAGCTGCACCACGCTGCAAGCAGCCAGTACGAGGGCAATCAATACTTGCATAGACAGCTTTTGGTACATACGTCATTCCACGTCCCTGTCAGCTCCGCACTTTGGGATACAACGCAGGACAGTTTGCCAGAGCAGCTTTGCAAAGCTTTCCACCCCAAATACATTCACACTTGGAGGTGGAAAAGAGGTTGGGTTGGTTTCTGGGTTGGATTTCCTAAATTAACTTCTGCAGCTGATCTTAAACATGGGCAACCTGGACAAGTTACATGTAACAGCTTTTCCATTTGCATCCAGAATCTAGGTATTATGCTCAACCTGCTCGTCCACTGCCATTCAAAGGCGCAGAACACTAGATTTGCATAGTAACTATCTACAACTAATTATCCACATTTGTTCATGGAAACAGCCACTTTCTGCAGGGCTTAAAATTAACATAAACTGTGCATAAGAATCAAGAAAACACCAATTTATCTTATTAATGGTGGCAAGGAATTTACGCTGTAATTAGCAGTGTATTACTTTGAAAATGCCATTAAAGTGCTCTAAGGACCAGTTCACTCGAAGACCTTGAAGCATTTTTCAGGATGCTACAGGCCAGGACCAAAGCAGAAGAAAGTCAAACTGCCAGAGCAAGCAGTGCCGAGAAGGTACCGCAGGGAGCAGCTCTCCTGGCCACGTGGGTTTGGCACAGCAGCCACACGCTGCGCAGACTTTGCCAAGCTGCAGGAGCCGTACCTATGCAGAAGTTATTTAAATGGGACAGTTTAAGACGAGTGAGATAATAGCAACTGCTTTACAAAAAAGAAAGAAAATGCACAGAATAATTTGAAAACGTATGCAAGTGAGCAGGCATCCTGTTCATAGGAAATTGGCAGTATGATTTGTTTTCTGCAGTTTTTATGTATATCTGGACATACTTCTATCAAAGTGTACAACTGAGGTCCTGTCTTCCAGTGATCTTAAAAGACTTCACGTTAATCACAGCACTGTGATTTTAGCACCAGCTGCTTAGTAAGCATCTGCTTACAAGCCCTTCCCTGCTAGACACTATTGTAGTCTTCCCATAACATTCATTGATGCTTCATTTTTTTCAGCAGCAGGTGGTACAATTTCTATATCTGCAAACTATAAGCACATTCAAATTGTGATTTTTCCGGTTAATAGCTATTATACAACTTCAAACTGTTACCGTTCCTACACATATTTTTAATACCATCACTAAAACCTGAAGTAGAAACAAAAAACTAAGATGTTCCCATGAACATTTATGTATCATTTTCATTCTTGGAAGAGATTACAGTAAAATACACCTAGCCTCTAAAATAGAGCTAGTTTTTCCCTACACTCCAGAGACACCCTCCTTAATTTTTCCTAATGTCATTGTCAAAGGCACCTAAGCTACATGGATGCTGAGTTCTTAGAAGCAGACAAGTTCCTCCAGCAGCTTTGAAACTTCCAGCCTAAACATAAGACTTCAAGTGAGACTTCATTGCCCCCTGGCATCTCAGTGCTTAAACACTGAATTTCTGACATCAGAATGGGTTCTGGAGCACGTTGGGGTTGGTTTTACTCAAGCAGAGTGCAGCACAGCGGGTCTGGGGAATGCCATGGCTTGGTTCTACTTTATGCTCCTGCAGGCAGGATCACAACCAGCTTTGCTTTATAAATAACAGAACCAGGCTCCATTGCTCCACATCAGAAGGCAAAATGAGGAGTCAGTGATGTAAACACACAGGGAGTGAACAGGCTCTATCACAAGCTCATTTGATCTATGTGCCTCATTCTTGCACCCCAAACCTTTCCTACTTCAAGAATAACTGTGAGAATACACAGAACAAATGATAAACAGATTGCAATAAACAGTGCCTTTTCATCTAAAAGACCCCAAACCTGTACAAAGCACAAAAATGTATAAAAACAAACAACACACCCCAACCCACAGTTACTTATTTGCTGTTTTTGCATTAGAGAAGACAACAGTATTTAATGGAAGTAGTCCGTTTAAAACAAACGCTGGAGTCCTGCAACTAATTTTCACGGAAAATAGGTCCACTATTTGTCCCCTTCTGGTATTGATTTTGAACACAGTGATTTCTCTAGTAAATACATTTGAGCATGGGAACTGGTTCACACAAACTGTTTGACTATAAATCTTTATTTCACGGTGGAGTGATGGATTTAACATTCCTCTTTGTCAACCATTTCATTAATTTCTTAGAAAAGAAATTCATGTTTTTCAGGTATGCTTTAAGGAACTGTGATTCTGAGTGATCCTGAATAGAGGTGCAGTTTAATGGTCAGGTAGTTAATCTAGTCATTGTGCATGTTTTTGTTCTTCATTTTCCCCAAGCACAATTTGAACCTTACAGAGAAAAATAAAGGAAATAAATAAAGGCACCTTCTACAGCATATCAGGTGAGATTCTCATCACACAGCCACCCCACACAGCTAAAAATTAAATTGCAAAATCCGTATCATACGCTCTCCAGTACACTTTTCTTTGTCAATAAAGTAGCAAGTCATAAATAAGTAGTAGTGTGCAATGGCCAGAAGTGTCCCTGCTTTTCTGCAATCTGCTAGAATTATTGTCTTGACTGTGTGTGAGGTCGCAGCCCTTTGGCTTTATTCTTGCCTACATGCGTGCTATCTTCCTCTCCTTTCCTTCCTGAAAGCAGCATCCTCTAAGGGCACATCCGCAGCCTGCCCAGGCACGCACGCTGCCGTTACCACGACTCAGTGCCTCGCTTTCTGCCAAGGGCTCCCAGCCACACACAGGTCGTGCCCACGCCTCACAGCATCGTGCTCCTTTATACACACACCCTCATCTTCACTGCTGACCTGCCCAAACGAGGCAAATGGAGCAACAGCTACCAGGTTTTCATGAAGGGAGAATAAATAAATATATAAATTTTTAAAAACGCAAACGAGGCATCTATCACATCCCTCCCGGGCAGTATTCTAACAGGGAAGGGTGGTCATACAGAAAGCCTGGTTTGGGGGTGGCTGAACACCGCAGATTATAGAAATGCAACTCTCTCTCGCAGATAGCCAAATACTTTTTGCAAAGAACATTTTTAGCCACAAGGTTGATTTTGATCTTGAAGACTAAAGAAACATCAAAGGGAAATACTTACACTACTGGCTCTTAGAACAAGCATTGGCTCATGAATACCAGTCTATAAATATTCAATTTAAACATTGTAACATCTCAGTACAGACAACAGCCATGTTTTCACCTTCTCTCTGCTCACGTCACGCAGCACCACGAGACTCACCGCCGCTGGTGGGCATACCTGATGAAAGGCCAGCAGCGCTCAGCATCAGAGAGGCCATCACCATGCAGCAGGGCTGAGGACACCCACAGCCCTAGCCACTGCTTCAGGGCTGGATTTGCATCATTGGCTGTTTGGTTGGTGCCTTTTATACCCATCAGCTGGTACCCAACCCTTTGTTACACACCTGGCATCTTCCCACTTAATTTTCAGCCCCCCCACCCTTCCACCCCAGGGATGAGGCCATGTTACCAGCTGCCACAAAAAGGCAGCTCATGACTTACTACCAAATACCCGCCAAATACTGGTGACATTGCTGGGTCAGAAACTCTGAGGACCTCTGAAGCTGATGGGCAGCAAATGCTCCTTGGTCTTCACAACACCCAGGTTGAAGCTGAAGCTCATTGAACTGCTTCGGGTCATTTCTCATCTGGAAGCTGGTGGCTTGTTTCTGACTCCACCTGCAATTTTGCTGATGAGTTAGGGCTGGGCTGTGCAATCACATTTATAAGGCCCTCTGCGATTTTATGGTAGTGATGGGCTTTTAAAGGCAGCTCTGTGTGTGAGTAACAACAAAACACTTCCAGCTGAAATTATCAGTAGCCCAGGATGAAACCAAAAAGGTGGTTACTGGAAATAGCTATTATCACTTAAAGTCATTTCACAGCAAAATGCACAGCAAAAAAAGAAAACCTGAAAGAGTGATTCTTGAACACATAAGGCTTTATATAAGCTTCCCATTAAGAATTTCCTATGGTGTGCAAAATTAATTTTGATTTATCTCCTACATTGCTGTTTTAAGAAACAACTGAAGAACAGAGGGGGGTGCATAATTCCATTTTAAAAACCCACTGTTTCAGGACAGCACTCAATAGCTTTGAAAACCTGTTTACATTCATGTTCTCCAAATTCTCCTTTAAAGACCTGTGTTACTTCTAATCTCACCCTCCCAAAATGTCTGTAACTCTGCTACATCACTCCAACTTGAATTTGCTCTCCTCTCACTATCAGCTTGCAGAATCACTATATCAAATATTTTCTCTGCCCTGCTAGATTTTAAAAGCAAATTTATAAAATGTAAAAAATCCCTAAAAGATCTAGTAAGTCTCTAATAAAACCTGTTTTCCACACAGTGCTGGAAAAAACTTGGAACTTTTAAAAAAGTAGGGGACTTGCTAGCAGAAATCAGTCTCTGTTAAATAAAAAAGGAAGGAAAATATTAGTTAAAAAAAAAAAAACTGTATCTGTGCATACATAATATAATTTTTGTAGTCAGGAGCTTTAAAGAGCTGCAGAAGCTTGACTCATGGTTGTAATTAAATTGTTCTGTAACAGTAGTAATTACCACATCAGGTAAAGCACAATGGATTACAGCACAAACCTACAATATAATTGTTATTTTAAAATTTCATTTCAATTTTTGTAGTTTTTGCAGATTTTAAGCAACTTCCTAGCGCCTGCGGAGCACGACTTGTTAAGGCGGCACAACCCCTCGCACCGCAGCCCACGTGCCTCCTCAGCACGCGGCAGGATTTCTGCTCCCTTTTCTGTTTCTACGCTCCAGAGCCCTTAACAATGCATTGCAGAGAACCGACCACCAGCACACCTTATAAAATAAAGTCCTTCGAAGAGAGTGAGTTACAGTAACCAAAGTGACCAAATTAAAATCCATCAAGGCACACCCTGGTGTTGGTAACAACTGTGAGTGTTTCTAACGCTGTCAAGAGGAAGGTGTTGCAGGACGTCTCTCTCACAGCACTCCGCCGTCAGTGACCGTCTCTTCCTTCAGATTTAAACAAACTCTTTAAACTTCTGGAAACCAACCCAGAATATTCCAATCACTACTGCAAGGACAAAGCCCCTTTCCTTTGCAAATGGATTTGAGGCACCTGACCCGAGGTGTGCTAAAATTTTTTTTGGGGGGTGGGGAGGTGTTAGGAGCTGTATCAAACCAGAGTAACACAAAGCATCAGATTATTCCTGCAGATCAGAGCTCTCCATTTCAGCTGCAGAGCTTCCCGCCTGCGCTGCCTCCTGACCCTGCCTGCTTTCAGTACAAGAGCCTGACAAAAGCTTTCCAGCAAACAGGGCAGTGATTCACCACCAGGATCTTTTTACTGCCCTTTTTAGCAGTGCTGGAACTTTATCCCTCTTTTCTTGTACCAAAACCTGACGGCACGTCTGGAAAACCACTAACCCATACCAATCCACTCCATTTTCCCCAGTTTCAATCACTGCTTTGCAAAGAAAACACACCCTTTCACTTTGGAATGGGACGATAAAGATGATGGATGCTTTCTGGAGTTTATTTTAGATGTGTCCATAAACATTCCCCTAATAGCTTATCACAGCTGATGAGAAGTTTTGAAAAGCCAACTGCTGTTGACTGAAAATATCTGACAATTTTTGTTTCAAGTGTGCTGTACAGAAGGAATTATTTGTATTTGAATAGCACTTTCCTGTGATCATGAAATATACATATTTGTCATAGTTAGCGCTGGGACCAGCGACGCAGGCACCATTAATGAGCTTTTATTAAGAAATCCTCTTTTAGTCTCTCTCAATTCCAGTCCCTTCCTCCTGGGAGGCAATGTGCAGCTCTAGATGTTTATCTGGCATGGTTTATTTTTCCCTGCACGCTAAGATAGTTAAATCACTGTGCCAAATTCAAGGCAAGAGCCGAGGTATCACCCACTTGCTTTACTCTCTTCAAGCCTCAGGACCATGTGGTAACCAGGATGTTTCCAAAGGCAAAGAATTCAGCCCTGCTTTCCTCCTCTCCATGCTAATTTGAAAGCCGCCTTTGGATGTTTGGGGCATTTTTGTTATAATATTTCAAAAATGTTCATTTGTATCTTTCTCTAAAGAAAGCAATCCTAGAGATGCAAAGTGAAACATACCCGGAGTCTGACATTGTCGAAGCACTTTAGAGGCAGAAATAGATGTATCTGTTAGAAACACCGTTGTTCGTAATGACACCTGGCTTTCTGGGAGCGAAGCAAAAGTGAAAAAACAACAGCTGGATGTTGAAAAATGTTTCTGAGCAACTTCCCACAGAGTATGTATGTTTTCAGAAGGAAAAGAAAAGCACAAGGGCAGGTAAAGGCATGACCTGCCCACACTCCAGCCCGGAGCATCCCTTGCGGAGGGGACACGCTCAGCTCCTGCGGCTGGGACGGGCTTGGCCGCCCACGTCCCTGCCCCAGCTGCACCCAGTGCTCCCTGGACAGAGGAGATGGGTTGGGCCCTTATGTTTGCTTACCCCGGGTAAAAATATTATATTTAATACCCAGCACTCTGAATTTTATGATGCCTTTAACTATTTGTTTCCTTGATTTTAACGGTTAGGTTTAGTAAGTAATGTGAAAGGCAAATGTGCTGCTGTCACTTAGCAACCTAAAATGGTTTTTGGAACAAAGACCTTTATTTCTGCAATCATTTAATAGCAGTTGCTGACGAGGACAGAGGAGCGCAGGGGTGGCACAAGCCCAAGCCCCTCTCACTGCTGACCCCCTCAGAGCCCACACGGGCTGCCTCGTCCCCTGCAGCTTTCTGCCCTCACTTAAAACGCCGGAGCTTTAGGTACAGAGCAGAAAGGACAGACAGAAAATTTTAATAAAAAGACAGCCAACTGGCATTATTTTGTGACTGTGTTTCAGCTAATTTCTTACAGTAACCTCAAAGCTAGGATACTGGAAAAAGCAGAGAACAGGTCACTTTATGCCTATACATATACAGTCCTTGAAGTTAGTCTTCCTTTTACAGCACATCCTCGAATCTCCCCAGATCTCTACATTTGTGGTGATGACCGAGTGCAGAGCAGAAAATTGCGGGCACTGCTTGCACACGCGCTGAGCTGCGGGCAGCTCTGGCGGGTGCTTGGCTTGTCAGGCTTCCCCATCCATAATCCGAACGGAAAATACCCATGAAAACCAGCACCCGCACATGAACACCAGCTCACTGGGTCCCATCCTGCACTGCCAACCAGGTGGGAGAGCCAAGTGCCTCTGCTGACTGCGGTGGATCTTCCTCTATCCTGAACTAGGACACATTTAATTACTTCCAGCTTTAATTACTGTCCCAGCCTCCCAAAGGGCTTTCAGCCTATCTCGGTTCTCATGTCTCATCCCTGCAAGTTCCTTGCTTCTCTGTCTCACACGGTGGCAGCTGCAAGAGCTTCCTGACACTTCCAGCCTAGTGCAGGACGAACAGAGAATGCACATAAAAGTGACTGAAATTGAGCCTCATTAAACTGGAAATTTGTGTACGCTGTCTGTGCACCACCATGGATGAATACTGCTTTAATGGGCAATATAAAAAGAAGCATCCATCATAAATTTGATGGTGGTCATTTGCTAGAAACAAATGCTGCACACTACTTGCCCTTTTCTGCTTGTATACCCTTGTCACCACATACATGAGGTCAACCCATTTAACTACGTCCCTGTTAAATCAGGATACCTTGGTAAAAAATGAACATGTGCAAGAAAATATGTATTACAAAGTGAAAAATGAAAAAGGGAACTAAGGAATCCACAGCGATCATAATAGCTGAAAAGTCAGATTTGCCTTCTCCTGAATTATCTTCCTCCAGGAAAGATTCAGGATGACGTCTACCTCAAGTCCCATTAACCAAACTGAAATCTTTGAAGAAAAATGGGAGAATGTAAAATAAATCCCATAATGTGATAGAGTAAAATGTGTGAATCCTAACTCAATACATTGCCTCTCATGAAAGACTAATATTTTGTTATTATTACAGCCAAGTTCATCATACTGCTTTGGAAAAACAATTTTTGCTTATGCATCTTTAACAATTTCTGTTAAAGGCAGTCTAACATATTCCATATGTTGTCACTGACAATTATAAAAAAATAAGCCTAAGTTTAGGAAATTCTTCTTAAAATAAATTTCACTAGTAACCATTAGCTCACTGCATTTTGTCAAGTCTTAATAAAAGTAAATTTTAAGATAAGGTTTTCCCACACATACAAGTAGATACACCCAAAATTTATTATGGAGCTCATTGTATAATGAAACAGCGTCAGGTATAAACTACCCAAAACACTGAGAGCTGTGCCAAACAAGAACATTAGGACAATGAAACCAAACCATATTCCATAAACCATACCAGGAGCACAGTGCAAGTGAACAAAGGTTATTGTTAGAAACTTGAACGTGTCCATTCCCAAATGTCATTTTATTTTTCCAACCACACCTTTTTATTAGTGTGTTTTTACACATCAGTTAACTCCTGTAATTGACAGACCATTTTGCGACCCTTTGGGACGAAGCACCCTATCCAAATATATGGATAAATTAAGACAAGGACAGCTTTCTTAGGAAACAACATTCTTCATGAAAGTGACCCATTTTAAAATGCACAACAGAAAGCAGTTTCCCTTACAACAACAGTCTGGACATGTGCAAGTTGTCTTTAGTGAAGTTTTCATTAAATAAGATTCAAGCCCCGCTGAAATCAATAGGAGTCTTTCTATTGACTTTGGTGGGCGTGGGATAAGGCTTGTGCAGCTGCTGCTGCTCTGAAACAGAGAAAATGTAGTTACATCAAAGCAATTTATATTGCTTAAATTAATTTGCCCCACTATAACTATGCAGATCTGCAGAGAACTACACTCTTTTCTGTCCCCTTTAAATCTTGCACACATTTTCCCTGGTTAAAACGTGTGAACTAGTGTGTTGTTTCACAGGCTCAGCCAAATTACAGGCTGGTCCACCCTACAGGTTTCACTGATGTCTCCTGATGCCACTCTTCAAAATATCCCTAAACATAATGTCTGAAAGAAATCACAGGTCAAAAATTAGACAGCTTACAATTTATTCTTACCTCCTATTCACTTGTGCCCTTCAAAAGAACTCACCCCTGGGGAGCTGACAAATAAAGATAAATTACTCTTCTGCAGCTTTCCTTCTAACTAAGCCATTGTAGTGATTAAATGAACCTTAAAAGCCAAATTTAGCTTTGTTAGCAAAAAATGGGTAGATTTTTTTGCCTTTTTAGAAATACAAGCTCATAACTTCCTGGTATAAAGGCACAATTTCAAGAAATTTCCCTGTTTTAGCATTTTGGGGGAGCTAGCTACATGTTCATTTTAACAGGCTCAGTCACATATAGTAGGTACCAAGATAATTTATGCGTGCATCTCTGAACATAATAATGCCTATATGTATATGTCAGTACACCCCCATGCACAAGCTGTCCGGGTCTCCCCATCCACAAGCCAAGACACCCCCAGGCAGCGTGTCCCTGCAGTGATGCCACCAGCTGGGTGCTGGGCACTGGCAGGTCCCTTGGCACCGCAGGGAGAGGTACGGGGACCTGCGACACTCGCAGCCCCGCCACCCTCCGAGACCTTCAGGAGCGGCCAGGCAGCTGTCAGCCCAAGGGTTATTTTCTGTAGCTTTTCCTTTTCTCTCCACCACATAAGAGATTCAAACCTTTCCTGTGTTTTTTTGAGGGGTCCTCAGAAAGGTGGCAGGAGGTGTAAGGAAGGTTTGTACCTCCCTACATAGCACTAAGGACACCAACACTACTACAGCAAGCAGGTCATTCCTCTCTCTCACTGTTTAAAATAACCCTGAAGACCAACTGAAAATACCAAACTATGATTCAAGGCCTGCCAGGAAGAAACTGTAAAAAGGTCAAACTAGGCTATCAAAAACAAGACTGAGAGATGATTTGATTACTCTACATTGCCCTGATTATTTTCAGGAAAAAACAGCACTAGAGAGTTCTTCAGTCTGGCATTGAAAGGTGCAAGAGGAATAAATGGCTGGATGCTGAAACCAGAAAAATTCAGTCGAGAACATCCAAATGAGTTTAATTGGCACAGCCAACAGCAAGCTGGGAAGCAGTAATTTCACCATCGCCACACGTTTCTGAACCAAGACTGGATGCCCTTCAGGAGGAAACATCTTTGGTCAAACACAACCTGTTTGGCTAAATATATGGATAAGCGAGGCAAGAAAGCGCCCACGGCTCTTGCATCCACGTGCAAGAGCACGACAAAGCCGAGCGGTGCCTCCGAGCGCCTGTTCTGCAACAGGAGATGTTCTGGGAGAGCTCAGGCACCCCCGCCTCTTTCTCAGTGGGCCACTCAGCCCTAGGTAAAATTGTTAGTAAAAAGAGTAAAACTACCTCAGCCTGAACACTGATTTACCATCCATTGCCCACAGATAACAAACTGACTACCGATTTGGCCAGTGCAGAGAAAACCTTACTTAGAGCAGAAGGCTCCGGTGCACACCGAGCCACCGTGCTGACAGCCGCCTCAGCACAGCTGCTCGTCTTGTGCTCGTGTTGGAGAGGCAGTTTACAAGTACAGCTGCACTGGATGCTTGCAGATGTAATGTTCTAACAGCTAGCGCTACCCAGAACTCCTGCAGAAAGTCCCTGTGTAACCGTTCACCCTTACTTCAGCACCAGTTTTTGTTAGCCCTGGTGCATGGGCTGCAGTAATTAAAAGTCAATACGTTTACACATTGCGTACCATAATACTGAACAGAAACGTTACACTCATTCAGCACATCCACAGTGAGAGTTTCTCTTGTAGTTTTTCTTGCTTAGGTGCTTTGAGGTGCTCCCTGTGAGGATGCTACCTGCAAAACGCATGCTGCTGCTTACCAAGGAGCGATGGAACAGGAAATATAGAGAAATGCATAATGTGGGACATGAAAAATTAACTCTGCCAGCAAAGACAAGCCTTGTGATAAAAGCAGAACAAGGAAAAAGCATGGCTTTGCTAATGTAAGTGCATGTCCCAGTCCAGTTATCCCAGTGCCACTACGTATGGAGAAAGTTCACTCCCTTTTGACACAAGGGTACGGTCAGCAGGATGCAGACGCAGCTGGAGGACAGAGGATGAACTGGAGGAGAGGAAAACGAGGGCAGTTACTCTTCTGTTGAGAGCTCTTAGGTGGAGTTCCGTCCTGTCACCCAGGCGTGCCGTGCTTGCAGGGAAGCTGGAAAAGGTGCAGGGATCACTCTGCAGCAGGCGTTTTTATGATGCTGTGTTCGCGAAGCAATGAAGTTACCTGAACGTGAGCTACCGGATGCATTAACGGTAGTGTGTCCTTCTGACCTGCTTACTTATGCATTTATTGGATAATTCACAGGAAGACGATCATTCACCCTCAGGATCCAAGGGACAGGGCCATTCTTACTTACAGCACTCAGTCAGGATAGTTGTGAAACCTGATCCAAAGCCCACGACAGGCAATGGGTTTCATGATTTCTGTAGGAAGGGGCATAAGCAAGTTTCAGTTCAGGAATTTTCAGATTCCAGCATCACAAACAGATACACTTCAATGCAAGAGTGAAAAAAAAAAAAAAAAGTACTTACAGACACATCCATTTTAAGGGCAATAAAAAATAAATATTGTACATCTGTAAGTTTCATTAAGAATGAAAATGCAGCAAGATTTGGGAGCCATGTCGGTAAAACAAGGGGGCTTCTTGTATTCTAGAAAAGCAGAATTTTATCCAAGCAGAGAAAAATAGATGCTGTGCTTGCAGTTTGAGGTTGGATAAAAGACAAGACTAATTATTCTCCTTTTTAGCCTGAATTTTGTTGCACTCAAGAGAGGGTATATAGAGAAAAATATATAAAAAAGAGGATATTAACCCCACACACTTCTGCCCATTCCAATAATTCTTATAACTCATTAGGTAAGCTCCACCGCTCTGTTGCTGGTAATTAGGTTCAGAGTTTGTGTCACTGTTGTAATGGGTTATTGATCACTTCTCAGAGAACTTCATAGTTCCTGCAGATTGAAAAAAAAATCCTTGTAATGAATGCTAGTCTTGATAAATTTGATTTTAATTACATATTACAAGTCTTGTTACACTTTACCAACGCTAAGCTTTAATTTCTCCTCAGTAACAGCTTTATTTTAAGCTTTCCTTCAACAGACATCTTTGTTGGCCATTTGGTCTGGGGATTAAATTTCTCACCTGTCCCAGGATTGTTGTGGAAAGCTATTTTATAATCTATATTTTCTGAGAGAGAGAGCACATGCCTGAGGATGCAAAAATAGCCTGCGCAATGCTGTCAGCTGCCAGAGCTGGGTGGCGGTCTGCAGGCGTGGGGAGCATCCCCTCCGCACGCTGTCCCGTCTTCCACGTGTCTGCTCCTGTCCGTTTCTCCGTATGAATGGCATCACAGTCCCTGGGGAAACAGTTAGACTCTGCTTTGCTTGTACCACTCTCAGAGCAGTGCAGCTCCTCAGACGCAGTGGCAGCTCCGCCAGCTTTCGTGCATCACCAGAGGAGAGCTCTCCCCAGCAGCTAGCTGCGCATTGCATTCAGGCGAGGTTCTGTGGCCCTTGCAGGAACCACCATCAATCTCTGCCTACATAATATGTGTATTATTATAGATTGCAACAGTGTGAAATGATTACTACATTTAATTAACACCTTATAAATTGCCGGTTAATTATTCTTCACATCTTTCAAGACACAGCTCTTCGTTCTGCTGCCATCTAACCTGGCTCAACATAAACCACAGAGCGGGGCGGGCAGGGAACAAGGGATGATTTTGTCACTCTGTGATCCCCCAGTTCAGCCCCATGGGAGCAAATTCAGCTAGTACATGGCTCAGAGCAGGGAGCAAGATGAGGGGACGTGTCCCCAGGACGGGCACGTGCCACCAGCCAGCAGGGGACAGGGGATGCCGTCACACCAGAGCCCTCGGGTCTGGAAGGAGATACTGCACTGCAGCAGTGAGGCAGCACAAATCAATTAAGTGCTGGAGGAAGATGGGAATAATCACAATTGGGGGGGGGGGGGGGAACCCAAACAAAGTTTAAAAGCACTTCCTTGCTCTCCAGGAGACTGCGACTGGCTCCTGACCCGCAGGCTGGGGGAGGCAGGCAAGAGGAGCTGCCCTTTGAGGGAAGGGGAGGCTCCTGTGGGAGTGAAGGTTTCCCACTACAACAATTCAATACTGCTTTATTCTAATTGCATCCAAATATTTATGCCAAACCTGCAAGCTGCCAACACACTAACAATAAAAGGAAAGGCAAAAGCTGTTTAATTGTTACCAGAATATGCCAAGACAGGAGTGGGTGAGTGCGTTGGGCAAGGTGGATGCACATTAAGCAAATCAAAATTTGGGTTTTTTTTGTCAGCTTAATGGAAAAGCAAAAGGGCTTTTTGCTCTTTAATGCTGCTGTGACTCTTCCTATACTTTAAAATGCTATATAATTATATACGTAAGTACATTTCATCATGCACTTCGATTTGAGCCCAGAGCTGGAGGAAAGAAAGGAGGTAACACGGGTCCAAACGGTAGCATCCGCTTCAAGCAGGGCAGCAGTTCTCTTCTCAAGGACCAGGGCTCCTGCAGCAGGAAGCAGCAGGACGAGAGGACCCGCCTGTGCCGCAGCCCAGCACACCGGAGTGCGTGGTGAGCCCGCAACGCCTGCTGACGCCGGGCTGGGGGAAGGCTAAACCACGCTACACCTCTCCGTGTACTCACACGCTGACGGTGAAAGATGTGGGATCAGGATGCTACCCATCCTGAGAGAGGGAATTTCATTAAAAAGGCGAGCCATTACAAAGGGAAAGAAGTACTAATACTGTTGAAAAATCCAATGTTTCTCAGTACAGGACCACAGAAGTCACAGTTATTTCAACACAGTTTTTCCTCAGCAAATACTTCTTCGTTTTATTTTATCCAGCCCAGCAAAAGCATAAGGAAGGGCTCCGCCAGGAAAGGAGTGTGAATGACAGGGACTGCTTTATCAGCCAGTGCAAAACCCAGGGCACTGAGCTTTTGGACCGTGCTGCCCTGCTGGGGTGCCCGGGCAGCAGCGCCGCATCCCCCCGCCGCAGGGCAACAGCTGAGGAATCTGGAATCTGCTCAGGAGACCGGGCGACGTCTGGGCTGAAGGTTTACCCCTGCACACTTGCATTGCCACAAAACCCGAATGCTCTTTTTAAGGCATAAGCCCGTAACGGCAGTCATAAATACCAGCCATACTTTTATGGCTGAGGTTATGGATGTGCAATCAGGCAGAAATAGTGCAAGAAAATCCTTTCCGTATTTCACTCCGTCTGCGTGTTCTTGCTATTTGTACAACATCGTCCTGAGGTTCTCATCCCCACCACATCCCAAAATGGCGAGACCAGAAATAAGGAATATCGACTTACTCAGAGTCAGTGAGACCTCCAAAAAGGTTAACTCCTGGGTTGTTTCAGGCAGCAATCCCTTCTCGTTTTGTCTTTTGTGTATGTCACTATACAGCTCAGAAATCACATAAAAGTCCCTTAACCCATTAAATCTGTAAGAGATAAGGGATGCACTTTCTCAAAAAAAAAAAAAAAGAATTAAAAAAAAGAAAATAAATCTGTGAGCTTCATTAGAGACAATTTCCCCCCCGCCTTTTTTTTTTTCTTTTTAGATAAGACCATTCTTGACCTAAGCATGGGCCTGATTCAAGCCAGAGGTGGTACCAATACAGACAGAGCTAGAGAAATCTTTAAATAACATACAGTATCTGGGCCTTCCTTCTGCAGTACAAATATTCTATTTCAAACAAAATATTTTATGCATTTATTGCAATGCTAAAAAGATCATTAAGTTGCGGATCTTGCTTAGAAATAGCTGTTTTCAAGAAGTCAGAACTCACCTCTCTGAAGTTATCTAGGTACATATTTAAGAAGTCTGATTTAAAACACTAATTTACATTTGTTAATTCAAGGTTATTCAAACTATTATAAAATTTTCAAAGAGTAAAAAGAAGTGAATAGCTTAAAAGCATCCTTTGAAAACTAAGATATTAGTTGCCTGCAGGATTTTCTTCCCCTAATCAGACCGCATAGAAGAGTTGTCATTTTTACCCAGCTCACTGGCAGATATGCTTTAGTTATTAAAATATTAAATCAGAGAGAACAGAGATCCGATTCAGAAAAAAATAGCTCAATCTGCCAAATTGCTACTTTCATAAATTATGTTGTGAACATATTTCGATAAAAAGGGCGTTATTTAAAGATGCGACCAGGTCTGATGATAAATGAGACCCCATTTCAATTTAATTCTGCAAGTTTTAACTCAATAAATATAAAAGAAATCAATCTGCATGGTGCATTTTCCTTTCCTTCTTAAATTTTATTTTTTTTTTTTGACTTTTGCTTTCAGGATAGATGTCTGCTATAAGAAACGGTGTTTACTGTACATAAAGATTTTAACATAATATCCGCAGAGGAAACAACTATCTGGGTGAACAGAGTAATACAGAAGAAGAGAGGAAATTATTGTAAATCTTTTACCAACTAGAGCTGAGCAAATAATTCATCAAGAATAATTCGGTCAACAAATGTAGCCTTGTTTTATGCTCACAAATCATTTATAAACATACTCTGATTTCCTTGTTTTGATTTTAGTTATTTGACTTAATTCAATAATATCATTATTCTAAAAATAACAACTCCAGAGATGGATTGTGACTATTCTACAACAAAACCATGTTTCTTTGTTTTATTTGACCAGAAAAAAAACATAAGGATTCTTCTTCCTTTCTTGAGTGGAGATGCATGCTGTGCCATTTGGGTGAGCATGCATATGATGACTTAAAGTCCCCTTCCAGCAGCCATTTCAGCCTGAAGAGCTCTCACTTGAATGCTCATGGGGAAAAGTCAGCCTGGCAGGGTAGAGCATTGCAGGAAAAACAGAGGCATTTACAAACTAAAATAAATACTACTGGATTTCTTTTTCAGCTCACTGCCCCACCAGGAAAAGTTTGAAGAGGTAAAAGGGAAGAACTGAAATTCTTTGCTCCAATAGGGGATTAAATGGCCATGTCTTCAGCAGATCCAACTTGAGGAGGATGAGACTCCTTGGAAAAAAAGAGCTGCCATTGCCCTCCACAGTGCTGCTTCTCAGATAACACTTGGAGAAGCACGCAGCATTTCTCACTTGCAGCGTGTGTCTGTCTGTGCTATTGTCCGTGCAGAGCCAAATCTTGAGGAGGACAACACTCACTGGGATTCAGAGCTGTCCTGCGGGTTGTGCATCCTCTCATTAGCCCCTGATTTTGCATTAAGCTTGATGATGATTGTGCTTTAAGAAAAAGGCATGACGATGGCTGTGCTTGGGTTGAAAACAGCTACACTGGGATTAAAAACCTTAAACCAGGAACTACAGCAGAGGACAAGATGGAGCAGCCTTGGTGCACCGCTCTGCAGCGCAGCGAGCTCGTGGGAAGCACGGTTCACGGCACGCTGCCTTGAGGACAGCTCAACTGGAATTTCCAAGCCACGCAGTAATCTCCCTCACAAGAAAAGGAAGTGCTGCTCCTGCTTTTCCATGAGTCCTCCTAAAGAAGGACCCAGTGGATGTGACCCTAAATCAGACAGCGAAGTCTGCAATGCACACGCGATGCGCGGAGCACGCTGCAGGCACTGAGGTTTGGCTCCACAGAGATAACTGTACCCCACCAAAACCATCAACAACAACAAAGAAAAAAGACAACAACAAAAAACACCACCACCAAACAGCAACCTCTCTTCCCCGCCAGCCAATACCCCTATTTCTATTTTCTCTGAGAGCACAGCAGCCTGTCGTGCAAACCAACCAAGCACGCTGAACTGCGGGAACTGCTCTGCAGGACAGCACTGTGTTTGCAGGGCACTTGCACAGCCCTTCTGGGCACAGGCCGTGCTCTGCGGCCACCGACAGCCAGCCGGACAAGCAGGCGGGAGCTGCATGTGCCCCGCGTCAGCCGGCTGGGGCTGAGCCACGGCCGCTGCCCAGAGCGCCAGAGCGACCGGCACGGCTCTGCCCGGCCCGGGCTGCCGCTGCGCAGGCAGGCTGCAAGGAGAGCTTTTTTTTCCCCCCTTTCCTGCAATCCACAATTTGTTCGGCAAATCTAACAGTTCTCACCCTGTTGAAAGGGCATTTAACTTTTGATTTTACACAGGCTTTTCATGCACGTTATTGCAATCAAATTTAATTCATTCACTTCTAGTTGAACTGGCACTCATTTCAGATTGAAGTGGTATCAAATAATAGCCCCTTTCAACTGAATTGCAGAATAAAAGTCCAAATCAACCCCTGTTTAAAGCAACTTCACATTCGGACCTTACCACATAGCCAGTGAAGAAGATGCATACACAGCAACACTAATGACATCGTTAAACTTTAAATTGGTTGATTCATTTCATGAGTTCATCACCGGAATGAAAACGTCACTTTCTCATAATATTGTTTTTACTATCATCATTGCCCTGTGACTTGCTGTTATACTGAATACTAAAACTTAAATTATAAACGTCTTCTCTTAATTAGCCAATACACTGATCATTTCACTTTAATTTCAGACCACAAGCTAAAAGAGGCATCTCTGCAATGCTTCCAGTTTATTTCAATAAACTGTATCGTAACAGTCTTCCAGGAGGCACATAAATCTCTAGTTTGGGTCCATTTGCTATAATATCTAAATAAGTGAAATGTTAACATAACATTTAGGGCAAAATAAATCAATTCTGCTTTAATTCCACATTTACTCAAATGCTTGGTTTCCAAAGCCCTGACTTGAGAGTATTATAGCATTTGTATCTTGCCTTGCAGAAAAGGAAGGGGCAGAGAAAGGACTGAAAGAATAAATCCAGGAATGGAAGATGGTAAACTATCAGGAACTGACCAAGGGACAAACAGACACAGATCCCACAGTCCATGATATCTCAATGCTGCAAAAGAAGATGAAGAATCATTAAAATCTGACGGCAGAAGTTACGCAGCCCTGGCAGAAACAGCCTCCCTGTTGGTGCGGGCAGCTGGCAGGCTGCTACCCCGACCCGTGGGACGAGCATGCAGGGCAGAGGAACTGGGAGCAAGTCATTAGCAAACAGGATCTCATTCTGCCTCAGATGAAAGACATCAGACAGCTAATCACGAGCTAATCTTTCCTTTCTGACTCCAGGATCATGTATGTACATACCCATTTTAAAACAAACTGTTAAGGATGTATGCTATGCTCCCTCTTCTTTACTACTAGCTGGAAAAACTTTACTCCTTCTAATTTTCCATCCAAACTTATTAATTTTCAATTTGTAGCCCATTTAATCTTGAACGCATATTTTCTTTTCTTTTAAAAAAATAGGTATTCTCCCACCTTGACTCAATCCCAAATGCACTTAGAGAGAGTGAGACTACCATGCTATCAAGCTGAACACAAGTTCCTGTAACACTTTTTGTAAGAAAAATCCTAGACTTCTCATCCTCCCAGAAGCACCTGATCCAAATAATTTCATCTTTTCAAATATAATTGCTGGAACTGCACAAAATACCCCAAATGAGGTTACACCACAGCCTTGCACAGCAGCTGTAACCTCTTGTAGTCTTTACTAGAACTGCCTCACCTAATGTATCCTAAAAAACATAAATAGATCACATAATCTTTTCACAGGTGGGTAATAGCTCAGTCATCCTACAAACAACCATCATAAGCCAGATCCTTCTCCCTCCCCATCATTTCCAGATGACGAGTCCCCAGGTTATAACAAAGTTGCTGCAAAAGCATTATTTTGCTTTTCTTGCTATCTTGTTTCCTCTCACTTCTATTACCCTAATCAATACTGTCATCTAATTCTCCCCATATCGCTCCTAGACCTCCTTAGTGATGCCAATTTTACTCGACGTTTTGACAGTCGCGGTCCTGGTGAGCACATCCCGGCGCCACTGCTGCCCCCCCCAGCGCCTCCCCTCACACTGTGCCCCGTAGCCAGCTCCTGCTCTACAGGTTCAATTGATCACCATCGTCTCCACTTCAAAGACCAATTTCCTACTGGACAGTGTGTCAGGTGCTCTACTTAAATCTAGACAGGTCACACCCATCCATTGTCATTGTCTAAAAAAAGAGATCTTTTATGCAAAAGGGTATTAAATTAGATTGCAGCACAATAGTAATAATAGAGTGTGTCGTGTCACTCTCCATTTGCCTCTGTGGCCGCGACAGCTCTCTTTCAGTCCCGAACACTTTGTGCCGTGCTGACCTGAGGCAGCCAGTTGTGCAGCTCCCGTTCTCCATTTTTAAAAGGAAAGTATTACCAGCAATAACTCTCCAGGTACAGGGCAGCACCTTCTACAGGTGTGGAATCATTAAAATCGCTGGAATTACACTTAAAATTCAGGGGACGACTCTCAGTAATCCACAGCTAGGATTACCTGGGCTGCTTGATAGTATCACATTAAGCAGTCAAGGCCCTTCTCCTGCCTCGGGTATTGTAATTTCCATGGCTCCGTCCTCGTTTGCATTGGGTAGCCCATCATGACCCTCACGAGCACCTTCATCCTTGTAAAGGACCCCGTGAGGATTCATCCTCACTCCGCAGTAAGAGGCTCAGAGTCACGATCAGGACCAAGTCTAACTATAAGCACCTCAAAACAGGCAGCCCAGCTCAGCTTCCAGTTCACGTGGCAGCTTCTTTCTACAGAAGAAAGGGAATACAAACATCCAGAGACCAGGGAACAGGAAAATAAAACACGCGGCCTCGGTTAGGGCGGAGGCTGGTGCCTATCTGAGCCGGCAGCGAAGCAGGGCTGGCTCCATCCGAGGCAGCTTAGATCATCTGGCTGGGCTGCTTTTAACCACTGATGCCTGCAGGTGATCTGTATTCAGAAAAGAAAAGCGAATGCTGAATCTCATGCCTGAGACTACTTTAGCCGCTTTCCTAACAGATGAATAGAAAGGGATCAGCTACAAACCAGATGAATAACTAGAAACACGTGCAAGAAAATCTGGAAAACGCCTGACTTGAGGTTGTCACAGGTCAAAAACAAGTGCTATTTAATATGTCTGCTGTGAGACCGTTTCTCACCAAAGCAGTAATTTATCACATAAAACCCACTAGCAAACAGCATTTGCAAAGTCATACAATGGAATATTTCTGACCTGAGCCATTACTGTACCTATCTGATTTTTCTGTGAGTCGCTGAATGTACAGCAGGGGGGGAGTGCAAGTCAGCACAACAGTGAATAGCTGCAGAGAAAAAAGGAAAATAGCCAATAAAAACATTCAGCAGTGCCACAACAGTGTTGGAAGAAGCCTCAGACTTAGATCCCTGCACCTACCTGTAAACAATTTCTTTAAGCCGCAGCTGCGAAGGAAGTGCCATATGGTGAAAATTCAGTCTCTCACACCCTGCTACGCTGAAAGTAAAGCCTTCTAAGCAGAGTCACATACTTCAAGTTCGGCTAAGGGAAGGGAGACATAAAGGTCAACCTGGAGGGCATAAATTGCGGGTTTTGTAAATGATGCAGGGAGATCCGGGAAGGAGGTTTAGCGAGCCTGAGGATGTTGACCTGCTGCCGGGAGGCAGGAGTGCTCCCGGTGCCTGCACAAGCGCGGTCCTGGCGGGCAGCTCCCTGCAAAGCAGCCGGTGCTCGCCAGCACCTGAAACAGAGCTGACGAAACCGAGCCGCGCTGGTTTGGAAAATCATCTGACATCCTGGGAAAAAGCGTGTAAGCAGCAACAGACCTGTAGGATATTGTTATTTGTTTTTCCATTTCTCAACCCAGCCCTTGTCGTACTCCTTAACGATGAAAAGTCTGTAGCTTTTCACAACGCTGCACATACTCACACTGCTTTTTCTGCGAGACGATCGGTGTTCACACCGTATCGCCAACCACTGCTTCTGCTCAGCACTTCCCAGTGCCTCTACCTTATGCTGTCAGGGGCGATTGAGGATATCAGGATCAATCATTGAACTTTCAGTGCTGCAAACACACATTTTAAATATTTTAAATAAAAATATTTCAGAGGCCTTCTCACACATACAGGAGGATACATTAGAAATTGTTCTTGCAGGCAAGGTTTACGGCGGCGTGGCTCCAACCAAATAACTCAGTGCTGAAGCAATTCATTGTTTGCCCTAGGGGGTACTGCACATGCCATGCTGAGAAACCTGGATGCACCGAGAGGCCAGATCTGCCCCATTTTCCCAGCAGCCTAACACAGATGCTGCCTGTTTGGGTTTTCTTCCTTGCTCAAGGAGAAAAAGAAACCAGGAATCTGCTGGGAAGAAGACTGTTGGCACCCTCAGGTCTCTCCTCCCAGCCCACGAACATCCCTGGAACCACAACGCAGCACCAAAAAAACAGTGCACGGAGATGCGCTGGGCATCCAAAGATAAACAGCCATGCTAAGTATGGGGGAGAGTTTTTTCCATCACTTCCCTCACACCTAAATATTTCAGCTGAATTCACAGCATCTGAAATGTAGATCTCCATGAGTATTGACATTAGCTCTTCTTAGAGAGCTGGTATCAAAGGGCATCAGATCTGCTCTTGAAACGCTGGGAGCAGCTCGCTGTATTTGAGTAGTTACGAAGCAGCCAGAAAGTACAAAAAAGATGTAGAGAACACGATGGAGATATTGGGAATTCAAACAGCTGAAGGGCAGACCACGTGGTGTAACTACTTGAGTAGAACGGTATTACTACACCATCAGGCTGAGCTAAAGGCCTAAAAAAATACATCTCTATAAACACGGCGTCTGTCAGTCAGAACCGTACGGAAGGCGTGCACGGACGCCTGCCAGCGCTCCCTCCCTTCCCCGAGCCACGGCGGCCCGCTGGCAGGGCAGGGATGGGGAGGTCTGTCTGACCCGGTAACGAACAGCACGCTCCGAAATGCAACAGAAATCGTCTACCGCAGTGACATTTCTGCAGTTCCTTGCCTCTTCATCAGCCAAATTCGTACCAACTTCGAAATGCTTCACACGTGGGTCAGTGGCCAGTCACAGAGTGGGCCACCGCCTGCCCTTTGGAACATGCAGCAACATCTGCTTGGTTTACAGCCTTCAGGAGGTTTGTTAGCTTTAGTAAATCTTCTCAAAACCACCATCCTGGGCCAAAAAACTTAACAGCTCCTGGAGAATTCCTTAATGGAGGAGCCTAAACTGGTTTATTTAGCTTCCCTTCTTTTCCACTCTTTGCAATTTTGAAGTTACGTCAATTTCTAGTTCCACTTTTTTTTTTCCTTTATTATTTTTCTATCTAGTAACTGCCTTCTTCATGCTCTGAGCTAGAGAAGATTGTTAACACAAGCATTCATGTTTCTTGGCTGTGGAATCCCGACCTTTTTAGTCATCTAATAAAACTATTGGTAAAGACTTCCAAATCTCATTCATGTGTTTACATCTACATTTTTTGTCTCTGTTGATTTTGTTTGCAATTTTCCTTATCTTTAAGAAATTAACCATTTTGAAGCACTAAAATATATAAAACTGTGTGTGGCTACTCACATACTATGTACAATTTACTGTAGCTCCTTAAAAATTCATGCTTTCTCTCTTAATGACTAATCTCTTAACAGCTCATTTTCTCTTTTCAAAAAAAAAATCCCCAAATTCTTCTGTTTCTAACATATGAAAATTAAAAAAAAAAAAGGCAAAACAGATCATTCCAAAGACAGAAAGGAAATACATAAACTACAAAACTCAGAGAAGACTACAGTACATTTCTAGGCTTTCTTTACGCCTTTGGAATCGACAGCCTCATTTCAGCCATCCCAGCATACCAATGACAAAAGTGGTTTTTTTATTTATGCCTGTTGCAGGAGACGTGGCATAGCTGGCTGACCAACCGCAACCCCTCCGGCTCTTGCAGCGTGCCTGGCTGCTGTCTCACCCGTGCGTTCACTGCGCACCCGGCACGGGAGCTGCAGCCTTGCCCGGCTGGAGGCAGCTGCTGTCCGCGGGCCGGCGGGTAACCAGCACACTGGGATGCAGAGCTTTTAAACCACAGTGGAAGAAAAAGCGATCCACCCAACGAATTGTGCATACAACTCAACAACTCCAACATCCACGCACCTTGGTGTAGGACTAGACAGTCGGCTGAGCAATGAAGTACGTGGGCAAGGCATTTCTTGTTGACCTTCATAAGCGATCGGCTTGTGGACTGACCAGTGAGTTTCATTAGCGTGGCTGTATAATTCTGTTTCTTAATGTTCACAATTAATTGCCCCAGCTTCCAGCACCATCTCTGCCTCACAGCCACATCTCGATCTCATGGCGTCCCAGTTCTAACAGAACGGAGCCACAGCCGGCCGGGGGGACACACGCACAGCGGTCAGAAGCCCAGGCCGATTTAACAGAAGGGAAGAAACACATAAACGAGCTGTGTAGCTGAGCAGGACCAGACTGGAAGCAAACGTAGCTAACAACCTCATTAGGAAACCCAGGCCATTCCTAGCACTCACAGAAATGTTTTGTGCCTTTTCAAAACTCTGCACTAGGGAAAACATCTGGAAACAAACAATTGCTCTTTTGCCACTTAACTTAAAAATACTTCTCCAGGAGTTCTTTACAGAATCATAAGAATTCTTGTCTGTCAAGCTACACAATACCACATGGTAATACAAGCACCATGCTGCTAGATAGTGAAACACAGCACCCAGCAAACACCTTCTAGCTAAGATATTTTTCAACTGTAGTCTGTCCTTCCTTTTGTGCCGGGGAGATCTGGTTTGCCTATTTCATTTTTTAGCATCACATCCACATATTACACAAACCTCTGTTGTTCTACCAGCTGGAGCCTCTGTCTTGCGAGGAATGCAGATGTAGACAAGGGACTTTGCAAATGTGCCGTAAGTCGGTTTTACAGCTGGGTTCAGACCCACATCTGTAAGCCCTTCTCAAGAAGAAAAAAGCAAGTGAAGCCCTCACAGTTCTGAAATGGGCACGCTGTGAATATTAATGTTTTAAACCTCAGCAATGATGACCCAGCAAAAACCAATGTCACGTAAGTGACAATGTAAAGCTATGTACATCAGAAAGCATTAAGTCCACAAGTACATTCGTAACTCACCATTTAACTTATAACATCACCATACAGGGCTGTCGGTTGTCATCTGCTAAGGGATGGCGCGATGAGCTGGTTACCCTGCATCAGCAAGAGCGGTGGGATCTGATGCTCAGTGTCAGGTCCGAGACTGTTACATGTGGAAGCACTGTGAATGACCTCATTTTTCTGCACTTGCCAGGCTGGGAACGTCGTTTCCAGATATCTGGCTGTACCTGACGAGCAACAGCATTTAACACAAAGCGTGAGCGTCAGGTCGGCACGCACCAGTTGCTGGAGGAAGCATGGAGACAGGAGGGACCTTGCAGCTCTGAGAACCTCGTTAACAACGTCCAGGCTGCCCTTCCGCCTCCTTCCCACCCGCAGAGGTGCGATGGCCCATCCCAGCTTCGCAGCGGCTGTGAAGACCAAAGTAACTTGTGCTGGTGAAGCATCCAATGCTGCCGACACGTCCAAGCACCCACCAGCACTGGGCCATCGCTGCGGCTGTTTCACACACATTGCACCAGCAATTTGACAAGTATGCTTCCAGGAATGGCTTGACAATCAAAATGCTGCTTTGGACTCTGGACTCCCTCCAAATCACATTAGGACTGCAAATAATGAAAAATAAAAAAATAATTAAAAAAAAAACTCAGTGCAGTCTTGGAGAGAAAGAGAAAGGGAAAAAAAAAGATCTTAATGGAAGAAAAATTAGGTAATGGTCACTTAATTCCTTAACTTCGACGTTCCCAGCTTTAATTAGGATCCGGGGAAATCAAATGTTGTATGTCCAGCTGCTTACAGGCTCCAGAAAGATGAAAATCTTCAAAAATTATGTAAGTAATAAATCCCCAGACTGCCAGCATTTCATTCAGTTCCTCTCCATAGATTTCAGTATACGCCAATATTGCAGGCATAAAATTTACTTTAAAACACATTTTGCAGAAAGTTAGGTTAATTCATTTAGCAATTCAATACATTAGGGAAGTGTGATTATTAATTAAAAATGGCATTCCTTGTTTTCTGTAAACACCACGTATGAATGCTGCTGACGGTACCTTGAAGCAACGCTGACATAAGCAAGGCGCAGGAGCTTGTTTAAGCGTGGAGCTGCCCTGTAGCCGAGCTGGGAAGCACGCATCTTGCAGCAGGTGCAGAGCCCCATCCAGGCTGTATGGGGTTAAGCATTGGTGGCTGTAGGGTGTGAACAGAACCTACATGCAATTATTTTGTGTTCAGGTTTGTTGTTGTTGTTGTTGTTTTTTATCTAAGAAGTGCTGATTTGACAAAGCTTTTTGGGGGTGAAAGTGCATCAGCTTCAATCACATCCCTTGCATACATGTTCTTCCTCATTTCAAAACACTATTTCAAAATGAATCCCAGTTTCTTCTTAAAATAAAGTTCTCATTTCTGAATTCATTCAGTATTTTGTCTCATTCCAATGCCATCATCACCAGTGTTCAGCTGTGCACCATCCTGGCACTGCCAGACTCGACACATCACGTTTTGGCACAGCGCAACTGTCTACACCATGGGGTTTGCTGTCAGCTTGCATTACCAAGAGCAGTAGCTGCAGCTGCCAGGGGTCCTGGAAACACAGGGACGAGCACGGCTGACGTGAGCTCCTGCCCACGCGCTGGTGGTGGGGAAAGCCACCAGAGACCGGCCAGTCACCTCCTTGGGAAACACTTGCTGGTTACCGAATACACTGAGGAAAAAGCTTCAGAAAAATTGTGCACAGGCTTTACTGCTCGTCCTCAAGAATGAGGTTTTATCTAAACCTGTACAGTGCAGAGAACAGAGGCTAGGAATTATGGCCGCTACTCCAAATTATCTCAGCCAAGATGATAAACAACACTGAATTATTAATTGCCTTAGCCGTGCCACAGATTTCAGTTTTAACCCTGAAATTCCATGCAGGACTTGGGGTCTGTGCTCTAACCTTGAGGCTCCTCAGTGCAGGATCCAGGTGCATGCAATATCTGCTGGGGAGCGAAGGGGAGGCGATGAACGTGTTGCCAACACTGCTGTCTCTCAGCTTTTGGTATCGGTGACATCCTTCAGGCCCCAAGGTGACTTTATTTCTGCAGAATCTTGGCTCCCTCTTCAAATTAATATATACATTTAAAGCTTTTGGAGGCGACGGAAGATGTTTCAAAGCACTAACTCAGGATACCCTGGAGGCTGATCCCCACCTTTTCCTGAGCCAAAATTAAACTAAATTCTAAAATTTTGAGACTTAAGTTAATCCTGTGTTTTGTTAAGTCCCTAGACATGATTTTCAAAAGCATCAACATTGGTAATATTTCTTCCTTTTTTAAAAAAAAATTAATTTAGAACTTTAACTTGGAAAAAGTATAAGAAAAAGAAAAATCCAATTTTCATTCAATGTTATACCTTTCCTTATATTTCACCCTCTGTTTAAACACTCCCAGAAATGTGTTGTGATATGATAAAACTGACACATTTCATTTCTTTTTCAATCTTGTGTTAAATCTACCACAAAAGACTGACCTTATTTATATCAGCAGAAAGCTAAGCCTACGATGGCAGGTATTCATCAAGATGATTTTCAAGATGCCATTTCTCTTCCCACAGCCACACGCACATTCTCATACTGACAAAGCTTTTCCGAAGCATCAGTTGGATTATCAGGTGGCAGATGCTAAATGTTACACCTTGATGCCATTTTATGGTCTAGGTGGAAATTACGTTGGTTAACTGACTTGCCTTCGTACTGAGCAGATGTTCATAATGAGCCCATATGACGTAGTTGTTACCACCACAGTATCTGCAGCGTGCTTTAATCAAATTGCAGCGAGCAGCAGGAGGAGACTTGCACCATTGTGCCTCAGATGAGAAGTCTTTCCTACTCTTTCATTGGCACTTGGATTAGGATAAGCAAAGGACCACTGAGCCTCCAAACTGTCCCTCTGCAGAATATAAGCTCTACTCACTCTCTGCTGGAGACAGACATGTCCAGAGCTAGGTGCCACTGCAAATATTACCATCTTCTGTTCCAAGTACGGGGCTCTTCTTGGGTCATCTTCTCTGAGGAAGACACTGGGATGAAGGCACATCTTCCAAGAGGTTCCTCCTGAACACTAGCAGAACACCCCACTGCACACACAATCCAGAGCAGATGATGGCAAGAATGGCAAACTTTCTATTACTCAATATTTCTCAAAATATACCAAACTTATTGATGTTTTGTTGGAATCTGGTATTTTTCTCTAGCTGAGGCATTCTTCAATCCACACTCAAAAAAAATTAAAGGAGAATTGAAGGTGACTTACTGCCTACAGCATGAGATATGCTTTCTTATTTTCTTTAAACACTAGAAATTCACCTTTTCCTTCCTTTTCAAAGGCTCTGTGCTCAGCAAACATCCTGCTGAGAGAGGCTGGTGCTTCCCAGCCATCAGAGGGAATTACTGCAGGGAAGCGTGAAGCATTCATCGCATGCTAAGTGCCGGCCCATAAAAAAAGGGCTGTGTCGCGCCTAACGAGTGCTTGCAATCAAAGCAAGGTTAATGCTCTCTTTAAGATCCAGACTTGTTAATTTCAACAATACACTTTTATTATCTATGGGTAGTAGTTTTTAAAATGAGCCTCCTCAGTCGTGGTTTCTAAAAACTGGTGCATTTCCTAACTATCTTTCCTAATAGCCTGTGTTAGCCACGCTTCATAGAACATCCTTGAGGAAACCGCTTGCTGCTGTTAAATCAACTGCAGGTTTGAAGTTCCTGGGTTCCTCATAGATCAGAATGAGTTTCTCATTAAAAAAAAATATATATATGAATTTAATTAAATATTGAGTAAAGTGCTACGGCAATCCATTCTGTGCTTTCGAAGGAGAAATTCGGTGATGCACAATTATTTTGTTCACTGAGACAAGGAAGAGTCAATTTTTAATGTGCCATGAAGGATTTATAAAGAATGTATCTTGCAGCAGAAATAAATAAGAGTAGACATCTTTATCTCTCTGGGATGATTCTGTGTCCATCTCTGCAGATTTCAATTTCTTTAATTATGTAGATAGAAGAGAAAAAGCAGAGAAAAAGCTAAAAGTATTTCAAGGCTCTGTACGAATACCTCGTGCCAGGATGAATGGTACATGCATCCAGCAACACCAAGGTGCACAAGCTGTCACGGGAACTAAGGCAGTGCTGAAGGAGTTAAGGCAGACAAATGATGACAAATTTGTCATGAAACAAATACCAGCAATGTGTGTGATTAAACAGTAATATTATATAAGAATCAGGAACAGGAAAGGAAGGGTAAGATTTTGAAACGTAAGTGAAATTATACCCACCCAAAACCACTACCGAAATTGAGGTTAATTAGCACCCTTTAATTCTTTCTATATATTGAAGAGTTTTTATTACAAAACAGAAAGAGTAACAACTGTGTGCTTATATGGGAAATTGCAGGGAATTAATGCAAATCTGTAATTTGCTCAAGGGGCTCTAAATACATCATAAGCTTCGAGAGCACAATTCAAAAGATTTACAGGCGGTTGTAGAGCCTCGTGGGGGAGTTAACTGTAGGTCCACAGTCGCCTCTTGTACTGGTAATTTACACAGTAAACTCTGATATTAAAGAGTAATTCCACGGGTGGTAAGAAAACATGTTAACTTTCAAGTTTCTAATGATTTTCCCTCCCTTTGAACACAGAAAAAAATGCAAGAAAATACCCTTAGCATTTCCAGTGCATTTCCCAGTGCTTTGGCCACGCCAGGCCAAAGTGTGCAGATGACAAAGCTTTCTGGAAATCAGTTCCTGATTTGTCAGTCTTTGTCCACTGAAGTTCTCTCCCGTACCCCAGTAAGTGGATCTGCTCCAGACAGAGAACACACAGCCTTTCTCTAGCCTGCAGAGCTGCATCAGCAGCAGTATATTGCCAGCAGAGATTCCCCATGCTAACAAATATATTGCAATTACAAAGACGCAGTTGCAAGCAGCACATTATATGGTACCCGGTTCCAAAGTGACGTGCCACGGCACACAGCAGCGGCAGCAGAGCATCGCGCCTCGAAGGAGGCCAAAGACTCGGCAGAGGCCCTTAGCCAGACGGTGCTGAGGAATGGTGGCAGTGCAAGGAGGGCAGAGTTTCTGCAAAGAAATACATCCTGAGAAAGGATTTGAAATGAATAAACTACCAGTGGCAGACAGAAAGGTACATGGTTCTTTTTGTGGCTTCTGGCTTGGTCACCTTTGTGCAAAAACTGACTCGAGTTCTCCACGGTCCCAGGTGCTGCGGCCAGCCCGTGCTGCTCTGCTGCCCGCAACCCGCTCCAAGCAGACCTGCTGCTCTTCAGGCTACACCCAAAGCTCTGGCAGTGTTTTCCTCCCCTAATCCTCCTTTATCCCACTAATTACCTGAATTAGTAGCAAGTGCAGAGACAGGGGAGGTCTGCTGGAACTTGCAGCTGATGCAGATCTGTGGTGCCCCGACGCACTGCTGCTCTCTTCCCCTCCCTCTCGCTGGGTGCTCGCATTGATCCTCTCGAGCCCACCGCTGCCATCCCTCTGACTGCTCCGTGTCACAGCACGAACGCTACCACGCAGTGATTTTCACTGTCTGATGAATTTGGCAATAATAAAAAGCCGTTTTAACCACCCATTGTTCGTGAGTTAGGTAAGCGTGCACAAGAGCCATTTCATTGCCCCCTGAAGCACCACCGCAGATGAGACCCTCATGCAGCATTTCCTTCCAGCCCCCCTTAGACTTGGCCACCTTTGCAATTAAGCTCATGTGCCAGAGCAAGTCCTGCAGAAATTCTACCACCAGGTTCCAATTTAAGACTCTTACAATCAAAAAGCTGCTTTCCAAATGACCATATGCTGGTATAAATCTGCGCGCTCCTTGAGGACCGGGCAGAATGTACTACATATGGAAAATGGCTCTACAAAGTCAGGAGGTTTTGAACCATTAGCAGCTTTCAGCTGGCGTTGGCAGGACACAATTACCAAGATGTTTACTATGGGCTTGCAGTTTAACAGATTGGATCTTACGTCTCTAACCAGAATGGAGAAAAGGGAGAGACGGGTAGGGGAGACAGCTCAGAGATGACCAAAGAACAATAATGGCAGAATTTTTACAGCTACTACTTTTTTTTCTTAGCCTTTTTTAATTTTTCTTTTCCTAAGAGAACAGTTAGCCCAACTCTTACAATTACAGCGGCACAGAATCTCGTTTGCAGGGCACTGCAGAGAAGCTGATCCGCATCCTCACAGAGCAGGAGAGACTGATGGGGCTGGATTCTGCGCTCTATGTTTGTGCAAGTCTGCTATTTAAAAACTGGAAATGTTACCTGAATAAGCCCAGAAACAGAGAACCTCCAGCACATAACAATGATAGCTTTGATACAGTCCTTATATAGGTCACGTTGTGAAGGAAGGCACGTTCCACTCCACACGCTATGAAAAAATAGCACTTTTCTGACACACTGCAATGACTTCTGAAGGATTTAATGGCATCCCCCCTCCACACCTCTCAGCCTGTGAGGCACTGATTTCAGATCTGCTGTCAGTAGGAAAACCGATTTCTTAAAAGTAATGATGCTTTCTTGTACGCTCTCTGTCAGTAAGCACCTCTGAAATGTAAGTTTGTAAAACCATAATCAAAAATTACCAACCTAAGCACAAATACTATTTACTGGACTTTAGAATATGGCTTAGCTGTATTTTATTTCTACTCCTTCCTCTTAACAACTGAAAGTAATAGAAAATATCTACTGACCACAGCAAGAGGGCCAGGAGAATTTCTGCCCCTCAAAGTCTGGGTGAGGAGGGCTCCAGACAGCCCTGTGAGATTGCTGTAGAAATCGGCATCTTCCCAAGACCAAACATACCCCGTCAGTAGGATTTCAGGCAATAGGAGTATCAGTCACCAGAGGGGACTGGACATATTAATGCATCTGCAGTGCCCTACTAAACTAGGGGAACCAGTTACGCTGTTCGCTGAATTTTTAAATTTCCATTTTTCTGCCAAGTAGTTTAATTGCATTTAAAGTGAGCTTCTTAAAACTGTAGAAATCAAATCTGATCTAATCAGCTTACAGTCACACCAAATGAAAGCTATTTCAGGTAATTCCAAACGTACACATGCCTTGCATTTAAACAAATGCTTAACCTTACCTAGCAGTAGTTGAAGCCTAGCTGAGCTAGTTAAAAAAAATAACACAAAAAAAAACCCACCAGGCACGTGCTTCACAGTGCAGCGATCAGTACAAAAACTGTAGTCGCTGGAATTACAAATATACATGTATTATTAAACAAATATATCACCTACAGACAAGTCCAGACAATATGGTCTCAGACATTTCAAATAATTTCAAAGCTCTTTCCTACAGAGAACTCTATGACTTTCTGAAGCGAACAGCAGAAAAGCATCCAAATATAAATTTAAAAAAACATTGAAAGCTTGCTTTGGTACAGCTCTGTTGATTGCTACTTTTCCATAACTAATACATATTGCAGCAAAGACAGGAAATTCTGCTTTTTCAGCAATTTCAGCCATATCTTACCTTTCACACAAGAAATGTACCACGCTGATGTCACCACACTCTAACAAAGCCACTGATGTATTATTAATGTTAAGAGGAGACTTAGTCCCAGGCCGCACTGAAGTACATCTCTGAGCCCGCAGAAGCTTTGTTTTCCTACATCTAAACAACGGCAAAACTCATATCTTAACTAAGTGATGCAGACAAAAACGAGACCTTCACCACTCCGATCTTCAGCCTCCACCCTGGAAATGAGATTTACCACCAGCACCACGTCAATTCAAACATTTAGTGAGCAGCAACCTGCTATAAAACTACCTTTGGGCTTCTGGGTTCCAGACGGTTTCCAGGCATTGCAATTTAAATGCAGATTTGGATTTTGCTTTGCAAGGCTGTACTAATGAAAAAAATGTATAGACTATAAATAATCTGTACAATGCCCCAAAAGCTGATCTGATCATGTTACTTCGTGGGCTGCCCAGGCTGGGCAGCATCTCCTGGCCAGGCTGGGGTGGGAAGCCTCCAGGAGCACAAGGAGGAGGCGAGTGCCATCAGTGACGTGCTGGGGGTACGGGGGGACCTCAGGAGCTGCGGTAAAGGTGTGCCCGTACCTTTGGTCAATGCAGCAGACCGAGGGTCCAGCTAGAGGCAGCTTGGTCCGCTCTCCTTCCCGCCCTGAGCTGTGGTTCCAAGGGGTCTGACTACCAAGTCAAACCGATGGGAGAGCCAGAATGAAACCCACTGGTGCCCCTGAGATGCTCCCTGCCACCGCTCTTGCTTGTTGAGGGTGACCACACGACACTCGGGCAAACACCAGCAAGTCAGACCAGCACTAAATGCTGCACCCTGCAGTCCTCCATGCTTCTCCTGGTGTTTCAACCATGTGCTTCTACTGAGTTTTAAGAGCAATACAACGCCACGGTGATTTATCGCCCAAGAGTTCACTGATGGTTAAACTTTTATAAGCCATAATATGGCAGGTCCCAAGCTCCAGTGAAATTATCAGCTACAAAAGTAATGACTAAGCTTGCAAATAATTTAGACAAGGAAATCAATCAATTCTGCCCTACGTAGTAATGCTCAGACCTCAGCTGGCAGCGCCAAGACTGCGTGTTCATTGCTACTCCAAATCACCCATCACTGGAGACCCACCAGCCAAAAGCAGTTCATTAATTTTACTAGCATTTGCTGGATACTTTCTTAAGCCTCAGACTCCACCGTAGGAGAACATTCTTGGATTTCTCAGAAACAATACAGGTTTAGGTTTTTAATGATAACTTGCATTGCATTTTATATCAATCTTGGATGCATATATTTTAAGTAATGATCTGCACTGCAAGAAATTCAGTAACATTCACATGGACATTGCTGTCTGCCGCTGGTGCTGGGGAGAGGATGCAGGGTGCTGCACTGAGCTTCTGCAAGGCACTGGGAGACCATGCAAGAGAAAGCATCTATTGTGCTACATATTCGTTGCTAGAATATGAGAGAATTGCACGTTAAAAGAAAGAAGCTTTTTGTACATTTCACTAATGAAAAATGGAAGCACAAAGAGCCTAAGCAACTTGCTCAGTGTCTCGCTGGGCGGCTGTAGGAAGCTGGAAGAGAAGCCCAGCACTGCGACCCACACGGAGCGCTCATCCTGGCCCTCCCGGCCCCGCTAGCAGTGCCTTGGGCTACTCGAAGACGTTTGTCATTTTCTCCAATTAAAGTTTGAGCAATTTCAAAACACAGGAGCTTTTACCATTAATATTACCCAGACTGAAATATGTATCCTGCTAGACACAGGGAATGAAGAACACAAAACTCAACAACAAAAAAAAACAAACAGCTTTTTAGGCTAGAGATGCAATACCTGAGTGTTCCCTGAGTGATTTATGGCAAAGCAAAGCGCTCTGGTGCTGGACCTGTCTCACACAGTATTGCTGCTGAACCGAGCCTCTGCACACAGCGGTATGCTAAGCACTGCTGATAAGGGGATCTATTTTCACATCTTAGGAGAATATCAATATCTGTCCTTCACCAAAAAAAAAGTGAATGATAACTCTTTGCCTGATGCCTGCATGATGAATTTTCAATGGGAAAAGCCTTTCGAGAAGAAGAATTGGCCTCAAGCGAGCCATTAATATCGGCGCATTGCAGCTGTGTCAGATACTATAATATTTAAATGAATAGAATATTACTTTTTGTACTTAACCAAAACGATTATGTACACACATACCAAGAATAGCACTGCACAGACTACACTGCAATTTTATGCTCAGGGACAGCTCAACAAGACAGCTCAGAAATCATTGCTGCAAACTTTAAAAGCACAGCCTGGCAGGGCATGAACCCCACATTTCCCAACAGCAGTTTGTTGGCTGGGTGCAAATACAAACTGAAGAAGAGGCATCGGCTACACACTGCTCTCACCTGAAATTCAGCTTAGGATTTTAAAGCTTCTCCTTAACGGGAGCTGTTAAAATGGAAAAGTGTAATGATCTGAGAATGTTACAGCAGAATTGTCTTTCATTTGTATGAAATGCTTGGCGGTAATGCACTTATCTGTTGGTATATGAACGCGCAGGTCCCTACGAAAGTTTAGCACGGCAGCCCAAGTTGGATGGAGCCGGGTTATCTATCGCTTCTTGGCCCCTGCTGGAAGAGGGAGCGACAGCCTTATGGAAGCCTGAAGCACACTCTTAACAGCGCAACACAGAGGCTGCGAGGAGCATGGTAGACTCCCCGTAGCTATTTTTAATGCCATGCTCTTATTTTTCCAGTCATCCCTTCCACTGCTAGGAAAAAAAAAAAAAAAAAGAATTGTTTTGCTTAGTAGCAGCAAGCTCACACAGTGGAATCACAGCAACCTCCAGCTGCTTCAAGTCATACCCGCAGCGCCCTATCGGGCCCTGCACTGGCACCGCAGCACGCGAGAGGAGGACGCAGGGGCTCCGCGGAGTCCCTTGGCTGCCTCAGCGCTTGGCCGGACAGCAGCAGGCACCAGGGCCTGTCCACGGGGACGCTCCAGCCCCTGCGCTGCCCCGAGACCACGGTTGAGGGGCAGGCTGGCGCGGAGGGAGAAGCAGAGGACCCAGCCTCGCCCTCAGGCCGTGCGGGCTGGCCGGCAGGGCTGGCACGCTCCCCGCCGGTGCTGGCATCTGGGGGAGACCTCGCGGACTTCACGCACGCAGACACCAGCAGGACCGTTTTTACAAACTGCATTTAAACACACACAGACTTCACGACCTCTAGAAATCGCTTGGGACCAGTCACGAAAAGTTACTTTTCACGAGAAAGATGGCCATCAAAAAACCCTCGAGAACACCGCGCGGCCGAGCTGTTCAGGGACACCGCTGCGCTTCCAGCTGCTGTCCCCGCGTCAGCCCTGCCGCGCGCTGCTCCCGCAGCCTGCTGCGTCGGTGGGAGAGGAAACGCCAACCGCAGGGCCGCTGGACACCCGCCCCGCCGCGCCACAACGCAGGAAACAGCGACATTTCAGAAACAAGCGCATAATCCCTTTTGCTACTTGATGGGCTGCAAGGCCAGGTATGGCATTGCCCGCGTAGTCTTCAGGTGCAAAAATGGAAAATGTTCCTGGCAGGCAGGAACACAGGCACTGCCTGAGCTGAAGAAGAGCCGGGTCGGACTCACAACAAACTGCTGAGATTTGATTCACTGTTAAAAAGGACGCCATAGCGTATAGATGCACGTGGCGTTAAATACAATCACAACTGCTTACCCTGAATCAATACCTTCAAGACTAGATGTGGTGTTGGGATTTCTGCAGGTATGGCAGCCTGTCTGTGGGGATCACTGGGTAATCCTGGGTAACCTTCACACTCTATTCATGAAGCAGAAGTGCTTAATGACACATCACAGTATCATTTCTCAAAAAACTTTTTGAAGCATCAAATATCTCATTCTGAACTGCACAGCAAGCAGTATGAGCCTTTATTTATTTTCTAAAAGGGAGGATGACTTTTAACTGGCTGGTAATCTTTCACTCCTTTTGTTTAGAGGCCAGAATATAAGAGATGTTTTGCTACTCTGTAATGATCACTGGTATTAACCATCATATAAATGACAGCAATACAAAATACATGATTCCCCGTGATGTTTTCCTTTGAAGCAGAACTCAGGATATGAACGCAGCTCTGCTCGAGCACTGGCAACGGAGCGTGTATTTTTAACCAAGCGCCGTGTTGTGCTGCACGTGATGAAAGGCAGAGTGCAAAGCAGGCCTTGAGCACCTCCAGCCAAAATGAAAGTCGCAGCCCTTGGAAAAGCTGGAACAATCTGCTGCAGAGGAAGCCACAGTCCTTTGTGAAGAGCTATCGGTAAGTTATTAGAATGTAAGTTTTATACCCCAAAATAAGAATGTGAGAAAAGACCTTCTGGATTAGACCAGCAGTCCATCCAGCACTCTACTCTGCCTTTGATGGTGGCAGTGGAAGAGGCTATTTAAGGAGAGCATGTGAGCCTGGCCCTTTTTATGGTCTATACTCGACACAGAAACCAACTTTCAAGATCAGAAAATATCACTCCACCTCCTCAAAAATTTGGTGAGAGTATTTTGCTTTGAATTGAGCCAAGCTTGCTTGGAGTAAACCAAAACATTGGAAGTTAGTGACTTGCGGGGAAAAAATCCCATTTACTCTAAAAGATTCGTATCAATGCTAGCACATAACAAATCACTTGGGAAAGCAGAGGGTTCTCTACCTGTTGAAGACTTCGGATGAAAGCCAGGTGCCTTTATTTAAGATTTGTTTTAGTCAAATACAAGTTACTGCAGTCAATACAAGGGCAGGAGGCAGAAATGTATAGCCTGTGATACACACAGGGGCAGAGCAGATGATCAGATGGTCCTTTCCAGCTTTAAGCTTTATGAACTGTAAATGTAAATCCACTGTTTTCTTGTCCAGTTACAAGTGAAAGGAAATGGACATGCTGCTTAGTTGTACAATATTCCTACAACTGTACATATTCATTTAAAATTTGTAATAATCTATTATAACTCAGAGAAGAGACAAAGGGTCAGGGAAGCAACACAAGAATGCAATAAAACAGAGTAAGAATTAAATTACTGAAAGTAATTTCTACTTCTCAAGAGCCAATGTAATGACAAATTCATAGGCACACACTAATATTACACAGAAGCTAAAGACTCTGAAAATACATCTTCATCTTTAATTTCTCTTAATCTAAATTATCTTTAATCTAAATGAATAAATTCTTGGAATTAGGCTCAGATCAGAATTTCAAGCCAACAAAACCTCACATTGTCGAGATCGCGGGCTTTCAGCTGTGCAGTGTGCATCCTTGAGGAGCCATGGAACAACCGCAAATGGTCAGGAAACAGGAGAAAACACCCAGAAATTCCTTCCAGCCTTTGTTCTCACACTTCTCCCATTTCCTCACTGCTTCTCTTCCCCACTTCCTGCACACAACTGCGTCTCCTCTGACCAGTGTAAAGCCTGTAACTACTCTGAGGTGCTGAGGATGAGAAGGAAGGAGGCTGCAGCCTTGGAGGAACCTTCGGCGTGTGGGCAGAAGGATGTTCCCGGTGGGGAGCCCAGGAGGCTGGAAACATGGGGACCACGGTCCCAAGGCGATGGCTCAGGCTGGGCTTGGGGCTCCACCTCAGACAGGGGCTGCACGGGCGGCATTGCTGCCCAGCCGGAGCAGGCTCCCAGGGCTAGGATGGCTTCCAGAAGGAAAAGAGGTCTAGGGTGAACTCAAGGGGAAAACAGACTAAAAGCTGGGGTTTGGGTTTCAAAAAGAAAGAGTGGACTAGCTTGCTTTACTGGGTAATATTTGAAAGCCTACAGGGCTGCAAAGCTAAAGTATGTGCTGCCGCTTTCATTGACAAATGGTTCATATTGCCTTCTGAGTTGAGTTTATGCCCACAGTTCAGGTACCATAGGGTTAGGCTTTCAAAACCCAGGAAAAAATGGTTTTCCAGTGGTTCCTTGAAGACCTATAAAAAGTGAGCCAAGATCTATCCATGAATCAAGTTCTTGAGCACTTTGTTTCTCCTAAAATTCATATAACGCCTACACAAAACCTGGGCTTAAAAACAGCCAGGGGAGCCACTGCTATCATTTGATAACTACCTATTAGCCTTTTATCCCTCGCAGGGATTTACAGGATCAAGAATAAAATGGGTTCCTGAGGATGCTATTCTGAACCCTAACCCGAAACCTAACCTTAGCCCTAACAATACCACAGTGATTTACAGCTAACATAAAACTCAGTCTTCAGGGACATAAGATTTAATCTTAACTGAAGGCTTTCCATGGTCAGCCAATAAACTGGTTTCTGGAGCAGTGACAATAGCATCATCCTTAATGCAGACAGCCCACAGAACTGAGCGGAAGCCACTCACCCACATGGATATCAGCCCTCGTCCTGCACCTCTGAACCTTCACCCAAAATCCTCCATCTTCTGCCATTTGATTTCTTAACCAGAAATCCAATTCCCACCTGAGCTGCAGAATCCCCTTACAGCTGCAGGCAATTGCTCCTTTTGCAGACATTCCTCAGTTAAACCTCGTGGCCCCTGAAAGAACCAGTAAAAATGTTACCCACCTAAATGTGATCTTTTCTAAAATTAATACGTATGAATTCAGAGAGCGCTCTTCCAACAAATGTTTCCTGTGCCTTTGTGGCATTTTTATAACCTGCATCTCAACTGCCTCTCTAGTGCATCCTCCCGTATATAATGAAGAAATGCCAGAAAAGACTGTAATACTTAACAGATGCTCGTACTACCCTAATGAATAATTTCAACATTAATTCAAAAATCTTTAAAACAATCATGAGACTATCATGCAGAGGATTATCAGCAAAGGAAAGGGAGATTTAATGTATACAGGTAAAAGCAAATTTTTTTTTTCATGAGCACTACATACTAAACTGAGTTTATATAGGCCTAATATGTAATAGAAATTTCTTATTACAGGCATGGTGAAGACTATATGTCATACTCAGATTCTGATATTTAAAGCTAATTTGTGTAAATGTCATTAGTTTTGGTGCCCTAACTAAATTAGTTGCAGCTCGAATTCGGTAATCAAACCCTTTAGTCAGATGCTGAAAGCTAAGTATGTAATCAAGTAGTATGACTAACTTTACTCATAGAGACTTTAAAAAATGAAGGATTGAGCCCCTGCAGCCAGTCGGGTGGTTTACGGAGGAGCTCCCTGGTGTTTTCCTGAAATTTCCGAGTACAATGCGTCTGGGAAGCACAGGACTGATCTCCTTCCAGAAATCTGCTTCTACCCCTGCATTTCATTGAAGTCATCTCCTTTTCATTCTTCAGATCAGATAACAAGCCTAGACAGAGATCCAGGACACATATGGGCTGCTTCTCCAAAGGATGCATTTTTTTTTTCTCTCCTTATCACCTTTCCCCAGCCTAATACAAAACTATCATTAACTGCCCATTGTTCCAACACAAAGTCAGGGGAAGAATTGCTGTCAGGTGGCTCAATGGATTCCAGGGAGAAATGATTTCATTAGAACCAAAGGGGTGGTTTTATCAGTGGACAAGGAGTCTTGGACAAAGATGCTTGGCCACTGCACAGCCCTTCCATTACATCCCAGCTGCATCTCTGCTCAATGCCAAGCCGGTTTCTTCTGCAAGGTAAACTGACAGACAGCGGCTCTGAGGAATCATCTGAGCACCGGAGAACAGCATTAGGCACAAGGACACGCCCTGTCTCTGTGTGTTTTGACGAGGGATCGGAATTATGACAGTGATGTTGATTATTGGCCACTGTCAGTCAATGACAGACACAACTACAATGACACCAAAGATAGCACGTGGTCACCAATAAAATTTATAAGGATTGATTCGTATATACTAGCACAGCACTAAATACAATATGGACCTCAAATTCAAGGATGCCTTATTAACTAGCTAGCCTATGCAGCAGTAAAACTTGAAATTGCACTGAAGCAGAAATGTAATCTCCACAGATTTTCTCCATCCGCACAAAATTCTGGTTCAACATTGATTTTTTTTCATGTTGAACAAACATATCATGAGGCTGAAATGAGATAGGTAGATTCATTTGGAGTCTTTCCTGCTTAAAAAAAAATCCTAGAAACAAGGTGAGAGAGCCCTATAATTACATAGCCAGGATTAAGCCAGACCATTTGCAGTGCTTTCATTAAATTGCAGCACAGCTCCCTCCTGACCTTCCTCCAAGCCTCAGTGTTCACAGCAGCAAGGGGTTTGGCTGCTCCACCTCTGATGGGGCACCAAGTTTCAATACAGGCATGAGCTAGATCTTGAGACCGTGCAGGGTTTTTCTGATTTTAGCTCTCAGCCATCCTGTGAACACGAGGAAATGGTTTTGCACAGTACTTCTCGTTTCCCCTCCTCTCCTCACGTCACGCCATCGCCGTGCCACTGGCCAGTTCTCCTGGGGCAGGGAACAGCCCTTGGTCCAGCTGGAGAGGGAGCAGAATGAAGAAAGTTCCCTGGGTTTGCTGCCACAAAACCCCATGCAGAAGCTGTAACGCAATATTTGACAGCGATTCTACACGATTCTGCTGTCAGCACTGAGAAAGTCTCAAGTGATGTAACCTCACCGCTACTGCCAGCACCGCGTGGATGATGTGCAACGTAGGTTCAAAGTGACTCCAACTCGCGCTCCGCTGAAGCTTACTGCTCTGCTCCCATTTTGCTTTTGCACTGCCCAGGTATCGGTGGTTCCTCTGCCAAGAAGACGGGGGAGATGAGGCCCAAGCACTCACCAAGTCTCCCAGCGCGGCAGCTCCAGATGCTGTAAATCTCCCTCCAGCCAGAAGCAATCACGGACCAATTTCAGCGACATAGGTGCCTACGCTTTTTTCATTGTTTACTCTTAAATAAACTGTTGTTTATTTACTCCAGTGAGTAAATTCATCAGAAAAGGAAAAAACAGAAAAACCAACAACAAAAAACAACAAACCCACCCTAGAAGGCAGCACAC
Source organism: Chauna torquata (assembly GCA_013399475.1). Classification (NCBI taxonomy): domain Eukaryota; kingdom Metazoa; phylum Chordata; class Aves; order Anseriformes; family Anhimidae; genus Chauna; species Chauna torquata. The sequence continues at coordinate 20,562 of VXAL01003402.1, read as the reverse complement.
GTGTCTGACCTGAGGATTGAAAACCGCCGAGCGCTCTGAAGAGTGCAACGCAACTGCTGAGGAAAGGGAGCGAGGACAAAATGCACCCGAGCTGGCGGCCTGGAGCAGCCTTCGTGTCCTTGAAGGGTCTTCCTGCTGTATCAGAAATTGGCTGGGTTCCAAACAGTGTTTACCTAATTCTGCTATTTCAATTACTGCAAATTCCAGACTAGGCAAAGCCCTTGTTACTACCCGCACACAAACATACATCCAGTTCGCTGATACACTACATTTACAGCTGACCCAACAAACCCAGCTGGGTAAGAAGCGCTGCCAGGATTTTGCTGCGGCTCTCCTGGCCAGGTTTCCACCCCTGACCAGGACACGAAGGATCCCGTCCTGCCAAAACGTCCCCGCAGCACCCCGCCACCCTGCCCAGCCGATGCGCTCTCCACGCTCCCCGGCTGCAGAGCAGGCTGCTGGGGGTGCAGAGGGGGATTTTTCACTCTCTCATGAAAACTACCCACAAAATGCAGCCAGGCCCACCTTCTTCAGAATATACCAACGCAGCATCCCTCCTTACCCAAATGAACAGGCTTTAAGCAGAGCGATCCTCTCTTTTGTCATTGAACTGGAGTTTTAACACGTCTCTGTTGTAAATGTGCCAAACACAAGAGTATAATTTATTAATTTCCTCTACATACATTTTGTTCCCTGTTTTCTTTCCAGCTATTTTACTGCTGTGAAAAGTTAAAGAAGCAAAAAAAGTAAAGAACATCCCTAAAGGTTAAAACTTTGAGCTAATTTCAACTTCGACATACATTAGTGTATTTTTCATTCATTCCTTCTGGTGACATTTCAGGCTTTGTTACAAATCAATCAGCTTCTCCAAAAGCACTTGGAGGAGCAGGAAACTATACTGGATACAAATCCTACAACATCCATTATTCTTGCTATTTCACTCATTATGATGAAAAACATTTCAAAGGTTATTTTAAAAGAAGCAAAGATTTATTTGAATTTTCGGAACAGATAAAGGATTTCCATGCAATATTTCTATACAAGAATAAAGTTTAGCAATATAAATGAAATTTATTTTATAACAAATTTGGTCAAGAGTTTAAAAGGACACAGCTTGTAGTAACCTGTTAAGAGATATATTCAGTGCTATATAACACTATCCAGTATGATGTAGAAATATCACAAAATAAGTAAAGTACCTAAAATCATGAAAGGCATGCTTAAGGATGGCATTCTGGAAGCTTCCTCCAGTATGATATATAACACACAAGGCCACTATGTTCTGCTGAGAACAGAAGAACAGAAGTTTTAGTGCTTTGATGGGAGATAGCTGCTTTGATTTGAGTACAGGAGAACCATGACTCTGCCTCTGGCTCCGTGCTGACACACAGCCCATACATCTCGGGCGGTACAATCTCAAAGTAGCGGATAAAGCCGTGACAGCAACTAACTGCTGCTAACTGGTTCCTGTCCCATCAGCAGGGACCTGGCCAATCCTGAGGTCTTCTCGGCCGCTGCAACACAGACAGCACAGCCCGCTGCAAGAGCCCAGAAGGTGCGAAGAGGTGGTGGAGTTTGTCAGACACCCACTTTGTCCTCCCCAGCGGCTCGGCAGCAGCAGTGCTTCTCCAGACACGAGCGAGGTGAAGGCAGCGAGCACCCCGCCGCCCTCTCTCGTGCAGAAGAGTAGCACGGTGTCCTCGGGGTGGGCTTGCGCGGGGCACATTCACCGCTGGCTTCCCTCCGAGAAGCCCGAGGTACATCTCCCACAGCTCACAGCTGGGTCTTGCTTGAGAACCAATGGGTTCCGTGTTCTGATCCATTCGGTCCTGCATTTCACATTAATCAAGGCAGTCTCCTGAGCTGTGTGAACGCTCTGAAGTATATATGCAGGTTAAATACATGCATACTGCCTTCCAAAACGTCCTGCAGGGGCCGAGGAGAGCACACTGTTAAAGGGTGACACTGGAAATATTTTTCTTGCCTTTCTTTTATCAAAGCCTGCCTGCTAATTTATTTTAGTGCCCGAGCTGGAGTACTGTAGCTTCTGACAGGAATGCTGATAGCTCCAGCACCACCGTGCTAAGAATGCCCCCCTTGAAATAAAAGACGTACGTCTGCTTTATCTTTCCAGCGTGATCCGCAGCAGTGGCAGGTGTCCTCTGAAATGGGGCAGGGCAAGGGCAGGCGGCAGCACGTGATGTGTCCCAGCGACGCGTCAAAGAGAAATGGCCACCCGGCTGTCACCGCTGACCTGCCCGCCGCAGGGGCCCGCGACGTGCGGGTGCCGGCCAGCGCGGCAGCTCGCCTGCCCTGTCCCGCAGCCCTTATCTCCCTCCGCAGACCCACGGCTTTCCCCTTCCCTTTCCACCCTCTCTCACCACCGCATGCTGAAATTGCAGCAAAAGCAAATACTTCTGCAGCCTGAACCTAGCGTGAGCCCTCACGGGCAGAAAGGGAACGGTTGCAGATAACCGGTTATCTTGATTTGCACACACCATGCTGCCGAGGCGTTTTAATCAGGGACCTTAATTGCTCTTCTTTGTTTGGGAAGCTCACGGGGATCAAGTATCAGTCAAGCTCGGAGAGGTACACGTGCAGGGGAAATGACAAAAAGGGGGAAAAAAAGCCCACAGACCTGCAAAGCACCAACCTGGCAAAACAGCGCGGCAAAAAGCACCGCGCGGCCGTGGCGCTGACTCGGCAAACCCACAGGCCAGGGGGATGCTGCAGCCCCCGCGCAAGGACAAGCCTCCGGCTCTGCCCCGCTCCAGCGCAGGCAGCGGCCGGCGCCACGACCGAGAGCACCCAGCGCACGGACTGACCACAGGAGCCGTGGGAGGAAGCCGGAGATGCCGCTGGATGGATAATTTCCAGCTCGCAGCCTGGCACTTCTGGTTACCGTTATTCAGATGACGAGGAAAATACGAGCCTCTGAGTAACAGTATTCTCTACCTAGGCTTAGGCGCGGAGTCTGGGGAGCACAACGGAGGTTTCAGAGGAGAACATTTTCCACGAACGACAAGCAACCCTTTCTAACTCTCCATTTGCTGCCTTTCTTTACAGCACAGGCTACAGATAAAGCTTTCTTCGGCCCTCAGACGATGCTTGATAATGAAGCATAACGTGACACAAGGTCGTGCATAATGACGCTTTAAGTTGGCAAATGGGAAGGCTACGTTCATGTTATTTTGCGTTGCTTCCCTAGCCCTAGTTCCTTTGACCACTGCCACACGAGTGGTTTTTAAAAACGGCATCAGAATTGAATGCAGATAGACATTGCTGTGAGAATCTAAAAGATCCAGTCCTGCTGCAAGCTTTCTTTAAACTGGCAAAATTTATGCTCTCATTTCCCAAGCTATCTTTTCCCCTTATCCAAATTAAAATGAGACAGAAATTCAGGGCTCAGGCAGGGAAGCTCTTATTAATTTTCCTGGTGATGGCAGACCATTCAGAATTGGTGTGATGTTAATATTGTATGAATCTGACATTTAAATTGTTTTGCAAATATATCTTTTAGAAGAGATGGAAGACTATAGTCATTAAAGAACCCACACTGTCCTTAAGGAATCCATACACACATTTCATCAGGGAATGAAAGTTAAAGCCACTGCCCTATCTTAATTTGCCTAATTACATACCTCCCTAGAATTCTCTTTATAGCTTCAACTGCATATGATAATTTCTTCCTATCCACTCCTAAAAATGCTGTTAATTGTCCTTATGTGATGTTAATCAGCTGCAGCATCCAAGCCCAGGCCTAATTTGTAGCAATCGTTTACTTAGAGAGGTGTTAACACTGCTAGATTGAGAATTTCAGATGAAGTTCAAATTTTTAATGTAAATTAAGCTACATAGCAGAGATGATAAAGCTCGACAATTATTAAAAGCTCATTTTAGAAAAACCCAATACCTGAATTAAGCTATTTGAAATTTAGATTCGGTGATGTTGGACATTCAGTTAAATGAGATGTGGAACAAATCTCACATGTTGTATTTTGAACACTTTGTCTGGCTTCATTTTACTTACTGAAAGGAAGAGAAGTTTTCTCTGCTGCCAAAAGAAGACTGCTCTTTGGTCAGCAACTAGAAGGGCAGAAATGGGGCTGCATCTTTCCAAGGCTGCATCTCGACAAAATCCAGCATGCTTCCAGCAGGGACGGCTGAGGTAGGTGTGCGCGAGCCCGTAGCTCCACCACCAGCAACGGGTAACTCACGTTAGAGTTAAGCAGATTCTCAGGCTCTTTGCTAGAAGTGAACCAGAATTTAAAAACTCTGCGCAGATGCCTCTAGCAAGTTCCGGCTTGTCTTTATACTTTCATCAGAGCTATTTCTGTTACAAAATGTTATGCGCATAGTAATTTTTGATTATGTAGGAAACAGCTTATTTGATCAATTTGCCCTATTTTTCTGTTCATGAATTTAGTGAGAGGTTCATCATTTTCCTGAGCTTATTAGAAATGATCTGCCAGATATAATTGCAGTAAATAAAACTTGCTCTGGAGCTCAGGCTGGTATGGCTCAAAACAAATGTTTGCAATTACTGCATTTGTGGAGCGTGAGCTCAAGAGAGAAAGAAGCCGAGCAAAAGGAAATTAGTCCAGGGTTTTAAAAGACACCTAAGGGAAGTGAGTGCCCGAGGGCCCTGGGAGCGGGTCATCTAAATCCTTAAGGGCATTCTGATAAATCCTGCCGTACTTTAAGATTTCTGGTTCCGAAGACAAAGCATTGACAGAGATGTGCAAAGGGGCTGTCTCGACTGGCCCGCGCCCCTCTCCTGTGTTGTGCCAGGATCTCATGCAGATCCTTGGATGCTTCCCCTGCGTAGCAAAGCTGCACTATTTTCCTTATATTGTACTATTTTCTGTAATAGCTTGAGGTGTCTTCGGCATGCTGGTAATCTGGCACCTTCTCCTGAAAGTGTAACACCTTTTCTAGCTGTTGATACTTCCGTCTCAGGTTTAAAAAACATCCAAGTTGTGCATAAAACCTACGTGCAACCTGCAGGCTCTGAGGACAGCTCTCTTTAGCAAAGTAACCGGGCATGACGGGGGAGAGCGAAGCGGAGGCATCTGCGTTTCATGTGCAGCCAGCCAGGACGTGAGGGTGACGGTGAGCCCGCAGGGGACGAGTGGAGCAGCCCAGGGGCTGCCCCGCTCGAGGGAGCTTGCGCCAGCGCGCGTGGGACCCCAGCACCCAGCCCTGAAACACGGCTGGAAGCGTGGGCCCAGAAGTACCTGCAAGGAATAACACCAGACAGCTCGTGTGCCGTGCTTCCAGGTATTCTGTGGACTGCTGTGAGAATATATTAATTATTAACGAGTCATTTTAAATAGGGACAATTTGAGTGTGCGAAACCAAGGAATAGTGTCTGTACAGTAAAAAGCAGTATTGAAAATCCAGGCTTTCTGGTTCAGACTGCCTTCCCTCACAAACCTCCTCACTCCTGCCAGTTTCTGCATTTGTTTGCAGTGCTATTTTAATGAAAGAGATGGGAGCACTGACGGGAACCACACACGCGGGGCACGGAGGAGCGCAGACACTCTTGAGCCAGCCGCCAATGACTCGTTGTACAGCTCCACGTGATGAACCTCCTTCAGAGTGACCTGCATGGCGACCACAGTAATTAGAGAGCCTCCCATCTGCAGGATCTAGCGACAAAGGCACCGACAACAGAAATGGAGGGAGAGCATTTGTGTGCCCGGCGCCAGGTGAGCTCGGGGTGAGCACCCCACTCACTGTCACCCGAGGGAGCGACGCAGGGCACCGCGGCTGTCAGCCTCGGCAAACAGCAAAGGTACAGGCAACAGTTTTCACTGACGTTGCGTATTGTATCTGTGGGTACCACGAGCAGGCTTAGTGTCTTTGTCGCAGTTCTCTCACTGCCTGGTTTTCCTCCTAAGATATTACGTGCCATGGCCCAGGTCAGAGGCTCGCACACCAGTGCGGCCAGACGCACACGCTGACGTTTTCACCTTCAGAAACACCCGGGTGCATTGCACTGTCAGAGCAGGGACATGGTTTGACACCCGATAACATGATCCTACAAAGGAAATCCTAATTTCCTTTCAAGGAAAAATTAACGGTGGATTACTTGATTATCAGACTCAGCTTTCCCTTAGGACCATGAGACCAACCCTTGTGTGTGGAGATGGGAGCTGATAATAACGAGTCTTTATCTTGAAAACATGCCCCGACATCTATCTCAACACAGTAAAGTAAGATTCACACAAAGAGGAGGACGATTTCCTACAAGTCATGTTCTGCAATTAAACAAAAAACAAACAAACAAACAAAAAATCCTTTAGTGTTATTTCTGATAAATATCTCCATATGCTGAACAGAATGACTGGAAAATACTGTGTGTACTTTATTGTCTTCCTAAAGGAAAAGCCTCAATACATATCCTACAGCAAGACACATATCTGAGGTTGCATATCCTGTCACTAAGATCACAACAATCCTTTTTACATTAAAAAATAATGAGCTTCATCTCATTTGCAGATTCTTAAAAGCACAGAATCCTATGGTCACTTGGCAATATGAATGCACATCTCATAAATAGTAAATGAAAACAGAGCTCTCTTACCTTCACACAGACACGGGACTGAAAGCTGTGTCGTCCCACTGGGAAATATATTTCCTTCAGGAAGCTTTCATTTCAGAACTTCTAAAAATCCTGATCATATAAGCTTGTCTGAAGGAAGAGAGAGAATTAAACTGGCCATTTAAAATGTTTGTTTCTCTACTCCCGTCTTGATAAATCTCTCTAAAAATGTAATCCTTTCTTTCAGTGGAGAAATGCCAGAGTTCTTGGTAAAACCCAAATCAGTCATTTTTATGGGAAACCTGCACAAATGTCTGTTTCACCAAAGAGCAAATTTGGGAAGCATCTACAGTTAAGCACAATATAGCAAGCCACTGAAATGTGTGCCTAAAGGCAGCTGCAGCCAGAGAAATGAGAATTGTAGTACAAAGCTTTGCCAAATAGTAGCCTTCTCTGTTCCTCTCCTTTCTTCCTAATATACTTGTTCATCTTCTTTTGTAATAAAACCTCCACAGGACACATAGTCCTATTACAGATGTGTGTGTTCTGCCAAAGTTTTGGTCCAAGGATGAGGTTACTGCAACAACGTGCCCAGGACATCAAGAATAAATCTCTTTGATTTAAAAACAAATCCACAACTTTAAAGAAAAGCTTTTAGTACTTGATAGATATGAAACCAATTAGTTGTTATAGGAGCAGGCTCTACGGAAGCTGCTCTTACAGCTGTCCTAGCATTCCTTAGGAGAGAGCCATAATGCTCCACTATGTTCAGTTAAACGCTTGCAAAAACCACAGGAAAGTCAGCCTTTTCCCTTATATTGTACTGTTCTGCTGGATTTCACCATGGCCTGTGCTCTGGCTTTCTTCAAGGGCAAACAGCTCTCCACAAAGCCATCAGGATCCTTGTGTGTGTTTTCAAAGCAAAAATACCTTTTTTCAGTACAGCACTTTGCCAGACTTTGACAAGTACATCTGTGCCCACGCACTTCTCTCCAAACACTTTGGGTACCTATGTACCCTTGAACTTTATCTTAGAATGTGCCTAGAACGTGCCTTTTCTCTGCTTTTCCACCAGCAGTACGTGCCTGGCCTTCCCGGCCGGCAGGGCTCCGACCAGCCTCTCGGGGAGCTGGCCGCCCCTCGGCCCCAGCCTGCAGCCCCGCGCCCGAGCGCTGCGCTCTGCTCACGGGCAGCCGGTGCTGCCGGCGGCCGCCGCTCCTGCTCGCAAGGGGCTCCCACTCGAAAGCCAGGGAAAGCACCCCGGTGCAGACAGAGGGAGGTCTGCTCGCCCACCACAAGCATGAACAGCACGCTTACGCAGCACCAGCTTAAACCTAAAAACTTTAAACTGGTTTTGAAGACTAACAGGGTTTTGTGATTAACCGGTCCGGAACTGGCACTGAGGAAATTCGGGTCCGGTTCTCAGCCCGGCCACAGACCCCTCCCACGGTGCTGGCCACACACCTGCCCTGCTCTGGATGTGCTTGTTCTCCACAAGCAAAACAGGGGAACATCACAGCCTCCATCTCTAGTGCGCACGTGGCATCCCGAAACGCCAACAACAAAGTCACTGTCAACAGCCTCTTTCCCGTTAAATAGCAGTTAAAACTTAAACAAGACACTAAAACCTGCCGAAGCTGAAGGAGGCTGTGGCTGGTGGCAGGACAGGACGGCCGGGACACCGCAGCAAGCCGCGGCTCGGCGGGCTCGTCCCGCGCGGCTCCGCTCCTCGCGCTCGGCGCTGAACGCTTACCTGCAGGCGGCACGCTCCGGCTGGCTGACTTCGCCTTATGGAAAAACATCTTTCTGGAGTAGCAGCTGTTTGTACAGAATAACTGTATTTATTCAGTAAAACAACTGGAAAACTGCTCACAGGTGAGGTACAAAGTGGCGTCCTACGGCAGAAGTTTTTAAAGTTGGATGAGAACAGCCCGAGAACCTGTCACTCTCATGCAATTTCGACTGGATGCCAGGAACAGCAGAAAAATGAACCATTGCTTTAAGTCATTCTGGCTGAAAGAACCCATATTTTCTTTGGTGAAATCTTAAATTGATACTGCCTTCAGGCTCCCTGTTTTCTCTCGCCCCATATTAAAAGACCACTGTACTCTACTCTACCCACTTGGAGTTACGTCCCTGCAGCTGGCATTTTGGCAGAGCTGTGCTGCGGCCGAACGTTCCCCAGACGCTGAGCTGCGGGCGCAAGGACCAGCCTGCGACCTGCTCTGGCCGTGAAAATCATAATGCATTTCAACAAGACATGAACAGAAGAATGAGGCTCGAAAGTCTTTGTTCCTCCACAGTTAATAAAATGGAGGAGTGTTGTGCAGACATTAATTAGCTACGGCTCTCAGCCCTGAACTAAAGGGCATAAATTAATAAATTGCATAAATAAATGGCATAAATACATAGCAACAAGCGCCTATTGCGGAAGAGGAGGCTACCTGGGAGCAGCGGGGCCGGGCGCCAGCAGCGTGCTGGCTGCCGGAGCCACAGCGCGGAGGAGAGGGGCAGCCAGGCGGGACGCGTGAGCAGGGCCAGGACCAGGCTGTCCCGCCGGAGGTACAACGGGACGCGAGGGACAGCGTCAGGAAAAAGCCGGGTACTTCTCTTGAGTAGGTAACAAACCTGCTGATCCAACAGGAAACGAGTTATGCTCAGCACGTCGGAAAGTCCCATCAGTCCGATTCCCTCGCTTGTCAGAGGGCAGGAGGGAAACACGGGAGTTTGGATCTTTTCACCTTATAACTCGAAGGACTGAGAGGCACATGGCTCAGGACGCTCTAGAAACGTCCAGACCAAGGAGAAGCAGGGTGTCTCACGCAGGTTCTGTCCCAGCCCGGTGGCAGCGGGCTGGGATGTCCCGCCGTCAGCGTGAGTTACCTGGGGAGGAACCATTGCTGTCATCGTTCACGCAGCTGTTCCACAGACACCGCTGCAAGCCCATCTTTAAATGTTTCCTTTCAAAACGCATGTGTAAGATACACATAGGAAATTCTAAAGTATTGCCCCTTCTCCGAACACTGCACACTGCAGCATCTCACTCCCATCACGGCCTTTCTCCTGCGCTTTAGCTAAATCTGTGCTCGACCTTGTAGCACGAACAGTCTCAGATAGGGCCATGATTAACCAACTTCCAGGCCTCCCAGACCCTTCAAGCAGCAAGAGGATGTTGCTTGGCTGATTAAATTTGCTCTGCAGACAGGAGAATGCTTTAATGTGAAGAGCAAGGAAGCAAGTGTGCACCTGAAAATTTCTACATGCCCTCCAGACATTCAGGCTCAATTCTATTGCCTAAGCATGTTCTGATGCCTATGCAGGGAAAGAATAATGCAAAAATCCAAATGAAAGGCTTGAGATCAGGTGCTGTACAACCTGCAGTACACAACTCCATTTACACCCAGGTACCCGCGGGAGTGGCACCTGCTCTGCACGAGGTAGTCCCATTCTACAGTTCTGGCTAGCTCTAATTAGAAGATTAGTCATTGATATCAAGACAGCACATATAGAGAGGTTAGCCCAAAGACGTATAATCCTCTGTTGAGTATTGATAAGTTATTTTTATTTATGTAGGACACAAAGCACTAACATTGACATTTATAATGTGTTTGGAGTATTACACAAACAGAAGGATTTTTGCCTGCTTAGCACTACATATTATGCATCTGTCCTACACCATGGCAGCTTTCCCTGCTGCTGGATTTTCACAGTGGTAGGAAATAACAGGGATAAAGGGATTAAAAAGCAATGATTTTCTGTAAAGCCTTATAGGACGTCTGCTATGATCTCAGCTTACTTGCCTCATCTGTACCAGTAAAACACTATCATAGTAGACAGATTTATGGATTAAATGCAGACAAATGTGTAAAATAAATATTTTGCTCATAGCTTCTACACCCTTTAAAATATTCTCTGTGATTATAATAGCTTCTGAAGTCTCTTTCCAATGAGGTGATCTGCAGTTCAGAAGTTGAAATCAGGGAGCTCCTTCTGGCTTCAGTGCAATGTAAAGGTCACGACTGAAGTATGGCGTTTAGCAATTCCAAATAACTGTATCCAGATCTCAAATACGCCATGCTTTGTCACAGCTGGCACTTAAGGTCAAACCGAATTTAAATGATATTTATCTTAGTATTAGTAGAGCTACAGTTCAGGCTAAGCCATGTGAAATACAGTTCTCAGACTCTTCTTTGTATTTCCCCCCAGCCTGAGGGACCACAGCCACAACGGATAAGAGAGGGAAATCCCAGGTAAGAGCTGAGCCGAGGCAGATGTCCATAACAGGCTCAGCAACTGCACCGACACCTCCTGAACCACAGCTCCAGAGGAGACCCGCCAGGTCACCCCTTCGTCACCTTCCTGCAAGCCTGCATTCATCTCTGGCCAAGGTGCCAAACACAGGCACCTGTGAGAAACCAGATACCGCTTCGTGCGAGCACGAGGCCACCACGTGTGACGCTTAGCAAGCTGCCACTGCCGCCCTCCGCTGAGCACCAGAGACGGCCGCCCATCTGCATTCATAAGGGAGAAACTGACTTGTGGGGACCGACGGAGCAAGCGGTGGCAATGGGTGCCCACCAGCTCCGACACCCACGTCTCTGAGGCTCTTGCTGACGGCACGGTCAGAAGCGCAGCCTGCAGCACGCCGGCTACAGAGCGAGGCGCTCGGCCTCTCGTGCCTCGGCCCTTCTTACATCCCTACCTGTGCAGCTTCTCCATCGCCAGGCGACCACAGCCATCTCAGGAGCACTCTGCATTCCCACATGCAAGGCGGAAACGTGAGTGATCTTCCCGACAGCATCTCCAAACCACAGCCTGCCTTTGTGGGAAGCCAAATCTCCAGGATTTAGTTAATTGTGTCAACATATGCTTTAGCAAAATGCAGCGTGTTTATTTCTACGTCTCTCTCTCCTCTTGGTTTGTGATAAACCATGTGCCTTACACCATACTCATAATCAAGTCTTTTAACATTAAAACAAGATGGTATTTGAATTTAAAATTAATTTAATATTATTTCTATTGGAAATAGAAATATCACTGTACCTGCTGTAAAAGAATGCTGCCTGCCTCCCCAACACACACGCAATAGCACAATTCATTGATTTAGTGCGTAGGTCGCAAAGTTTCCATTGTAGCAGATGAGAATGAGAACAAGCTTTTGGTTTTAGATCACCGATTCATTGATAAAAATGTAGCCTGTCATCTACAGTAGCTTCAGATCCTGCCCACGCTTGGGAAGGATGAGCGACCTGCTTTACCTTTACGCTTTCTGAGCACATCAAGTACTCGGTCTTTCTAAAAAGCGCCAGACAGACATGTGCAACTTCTCCCCACAGTGCTTGTGTCCTTCCCATGCAACTCCAACATGACGCGGTTCCCCAGCACGATGCAGCTCCTCAGCGCGGCCCCATCCGCATGGAGCCCAGCGAGCCAGCAGCTCAGCCCTGGGAGCCTCTGCTCAGAGCACCAACATGGGCATCAACCATAAATAACTGCTTTTTGCTGAATAGAAACCTTTTTCTTGAAGCTAGATGGAAAGCAATAAAGGATTTTTTCTTTTTTCTTTTCTCTTTTTTCTTTTTTCTCTTCTCTTCTCTTCTCAAACATGCCACTATACAGCAAACATACATTAAAGATTTTGTACCACTACCCACTTCAAAGTTAAAGGGTTCCTCTACAGTTCACATACTGCAGAGTATTTTTCATTTATTTCACACAGAATCAGAAACAAAAACCCACGATAACTGAGATGCTATAGTCAGACATTACTACACAGAAATATTGAGAAAAAATATCTTAGTTTTGGCCAAATAACTTCCCTTTGGGGATTTCTCTGTAATAGAGTGAGTCTTTAGATCTACAGATGTCAGTTACCAGGTTCATGAGTTTCAAAGTTAATTTCACACTAAGAAGGTTTTCAACAAACAAGATGCAGGAAAAAAAAATACTTAAAAAGAAATACTGAATTCCTTGAGATGGCCAGAATATTCTCAGGAGAGGACTAGGTGGGGAGAAAAAGGGGAAAGAAAGTATGATTTTAAGCTGGGCATCCTGAAAGCAGCAGCTGAGCTAGGTGGGAAGGAACACTTGATTTTGCCATTTGGCATTGCAAGCAGTTCTGAAACCAGCCCCAGAATTGTGTATATGATGGTGGTGCTTGGGCACTTGGCAAACCCAAGTCAGTGGCATTAACGAGCTGGAACGGGTGTGGGTGGCTGCACTGGTTCTCACCCACGCAGGTCAGAAGCAACTCAAACTCACTTGAAGGAACTGGAGTCAGAGAGTCACACCAGCCCTGTGTGTATTGATAGCATGGGTCGTATCGCTCATGGCTTAAAGCCTCAGCTGCCAGGCTGGGATTCAAACACAGCATCCCTTCTGTCTGGCCCCTCTGAGATCGGCTGCTGCAACTCAGTATTTAGCACGGACAGGCACCCGCCTTTGCGCAGCAGAGCCGCACGCACTGCAGGTAACAGCTCTTCATTTTGATATTTCTTTGGAGTGCCACGAGAGGATTTTCTACGCAACTCCTTTTGTAATCAGTTTACTGTCCCCATAAAGGAGAGCCATATCTCAGAGGTGCTTGAGACTGTATAAAATGAAATGTTAAATGTTGACCTGTGCAGGTCCTTGAGGCAGACGACAAGAATCCAGCCTTCCTCCTGAAGGCAGAAACAACTACTTCATATCCTGTTCATAAGGGATTGCAAATTCATCTCCAAGTTGGCCTCCTCTCAACTGTTTCCTCCCGATGCATACAGGAAAGAAAGGGGAAAAAAAAAAAGCAATACAGGTATTTCTCCTCCCGACCGGCAAGAAAGAGCCATTCACCCTCCCAGCCGCCCAGTCCCCAGGCAGCCGCACGCATCTGCCCCTGCCCTGCGCTCACGGCTGTAAGAGCCGCCAGGCCAGCCCCGCTGAGGGCTGCGCGCTCAGCCCTGTCCGCGCACGGCCTCTAAACCAGGAGCATTTACAACAGCGGGCTCGTGAGGGACTGCATCCAGAGAATTGCTTCTTGTGTCAGAAGATGCAAAAGAAAGCTTTCGCGGCTGTTCATCCATTAGCACGTGTCGGGAATCCAGGGGAAAGGGGTTTCACACTCTGTGTTATCACTTTTACTCCCGGAGTAAATACAAATTGCAGGCTTGCGGTTAGACTCTCCAATTTTCTTTAAGGGGCTCTGGCTTTCCAAGAAGCTTTGGGGGGGTTCCTAGCAAAATGATGAAATGAGCTTAGAGTCCCTCCTCATGAAACATTCACATAGCAGTTCATCTGGGAAAAGATCCATCAACCAAAAGGCAAAGCTTCACAATTAATAATACATTAGAGAAGTGAGATGGAAGAGTGTGTGAAGTGACTGACCTGCTTTAAAAACACTGCCTGGTGTCATTCTAGCTCCTTATTATAGAACTCCCTACATAAAGACATCCGGATGCACTCGTCTGCCTGCATACTGACAACTGTCAGTGAGAGGAAGGGTGAGCCACAACAACCGCTGCTATTGACGAGCTGGTTTATTTCTCCTGAAAAAAATGCAATTCCAATCAGCAGGTAAAATGATGCCTCTAGGTCAAAACAAAGACTCCAATTCTCGGGTTTTGTGTACCAGTGCCATGGTGACTGGTGCAATTGCTGTTCACATGGAGCTGGTTTTTGTAGTCCATGTACACGTGACTGCATACACACTTTTGCACCTGCAATCACTTACACCATTTGTGCATGCAATTATTATATCTGCATGCATAATTGGGAATGCATTATGCAAACAACCAGTTATTGATGTAATTGGTCATTGGCTTACAGAGTCGCTCACTGGCAATTTGCATGTGCAGCTCTGGTACCTTTCTGAATAAATCCAGCACACTCATGTAATTTTGAAAATAGATGCTCAGCATCTAAAAAACTAGGTGAAAAGAAAACCTAGCAGCGTTTCACCTCGTGAACAAAAAGTGTCAGCTGAGCGAAGAAACCTGTTGGCGCAAGATGCAAACTGCAATACCTCTTTCTCTGCTTAACTCACGAATGAGTCTTCAGCAGTAATCATTTCCCTTCCAAAAATTCCAGCTAACTGTTGCTGTTTTTGCAGATTTATTTCAATCTCACGTTGGTTAGGAGCTATTACTCTTGAATCACAGTGCAACGGATATTCACCTGTCCGGTAGCAAGTCTCCTTTTTTTTTTTTTAAAAAAAGTTTATACTACTTCATAGAAAGACGTATTAGAGTCCAACAGCATAGTTCAGGGTAATGGATTATGCATACACTCAGGAAGCAGCTTAATAGTAGGATGTCTGCTTCAGAGAAAAAAACGCAGTGACATGCACGACAGGTCACCGAGAGCTGTATTGTTTTGTTATTGTCCAAAGTACACTATTCAGACCCTCTGAAAGGTTTCACGACCTGGTGCCCATAGCGCGCTGCACAGACACAAACCGGCAGGCAGGTGTCTGTCCCGGAGCTGCCGGCACAGAGGTGCTCGCGCAACGGGGCAGCAAACGCGGCGTGAACACAGCGACAGACGTCACACTCACTTTGCCACACTTCTGGAGATGGAGATCAACCAGGAAGACTGCTGAAGAGTGAAGCTGATGTGAAGAGAGTGGAAGAAGAAGGGGATGAAGCCAGAGGGGATGGAAGGAAAGATTAGAAGGAGGAGGCAATCAAAAAGGACAATGTACAGTCCAAACGGTGCGAAATCTCATTTTTCTGTGATCCTTTTTAAGGCCGCTTGAGCAGGAGTGTTACCCAGCACTGCCTGAATACTGCTGACTGGAAAGCATTTGTGGGGATTTTACCTCAAGCAGCTCAAGGGAGATGACACAGGAGGGAAATCTGCTCCCCTTCGGCTTCATCTCAACCGCCCCTTAGCCCAAGCAGTCCTGCAGCAGCCGCTTCTGGAGCTGTTGCTACCACACAGCGTGCCAGGCTGGGAAAACAACAGCTTCTACCATCTTCACCACGCAAAAGTGTTCGTTTGGAGTCTGCAGGAGCAAATTTTTTTTAATTCCCATCTCAACAGTATTCTCATTCCCAATGTTTAAATGTTGTGAAAACTGTCTAGAAATGAAGACATCAGACAGCAAAATTTTAGTGGTTGCTATATTTTGTTTCCTTTTTGCTTGCCATATAGGTTTTAGGTCCATCGGGTTTATGCTTTTCAAGCTTTTCTATGAAATCAGAAGAAATCAAACTTTTTTTTTTTTAAATGAAGCCAGCATTTTCTTAGCACAGTGTCATTCTAGAAGCTTGAATTTTAAGACAGACACAAACCACCAGTCATTATTCCTACAAAACTATGAGTCTTTGCAGCACTCCCCAAATACTCCCAGCTGCTCTGCAAGGCAAACCTCTGAGGTCAGAGATGGGGATCAGGATTTAGCTTCTAACAAACAACCCTCATAACAGGACAAACTTCACAGGACCCAGTATCGAAGCTTGGCATACGGCTTGTGCTGAGATGGGATAATTGAACCTGGTGCCAGCGATTCCATGTGGCTCTGTGCGGGCTGTGAGGTGTCCCCCATCAGTCCGCACGGCCACGCTCCTGTCCCTTCCCCGGGCAGGAGATGACGCCGGTCCCGGCTGTCCTGGCGGGGAGCCGCACCAAGGCAGGGATGCTGCAGCTATTCCTGCTTGCTTGGCAGTCTGAAGGTGTAAGCTCTGGTGTAAAAGTTTATTTATGATCATTTCACAAGTTCCTCACAGATCCTGGCAGAGATAGGGGCCTGTGTGTGTAATTTAAAACAGCAGAAGCCTGGAATGGAGACAGAGTTGCCTGCAATGACAGACAAGTGCTTAGCTGCTTGTGAAAATCAAATACGGAAAATGCTTGTCCTCTAGCAAACCTCTTACAAACCTACGGCTCTCTTCTAGTGTTGCACATACAGAAGAAGGGTTCAGCAGCACTCCTAAAAACTCAGATGAGCCTCGTTGTCAATGGCACTGCTAGTGTGTGTGAAACAAAGCATAAACCATTCCCTCAAAACAGTCACGCATGTTAAAAGACCAGGAGGAACACGGCCACGACAGGGCTACCCAGCCTGTCTGTGCATGTGGCAAAAGTAATTTTTGTAAAAAGGTGCGTGATGACGGCACGCAGCTAATCCTGTGCGCAAGGATGGATCTACTGCACTGAGAAAGTGAAAATAAATTCCCTGCCTGAAACAGAAAAGAACTGAAACCATTCACAACACAGAGTGTTTTACAAGAAACATCGGCTATGACATTACTTCTACATCAGTAATAAATGACAGATGGGAAAAGTAACATCTGGACTGATGAGAACACAGCCGCTGTAGAAGGCAAAGCGGCTTCTTGGATGACATTTATGAGTTCCTTCTGAAAATTCAATTTCCTTGCATATGAAAAACTTCACTTTTAATGTTATCCAAATGACCTTTTGGACTGAGAGGAAATCTAGGACATTAACTAAAGACCATATTTGCTACGTATTTGACTTATTTTTAACTCATTTTAAGTCTTCCTCACTATAAATTGTTTAACTGGTTTTGAAATCATTTCCTGGGAAGGTACCACACTGGCATTTCCAGCAGCACTCTAGGAGAAGCATCAAGGCCAGCTTGCCGTGGACACCACTGCCTTTCCATCCAGGCTACACTCAGCCAATTCTGCCTACAGGACTATGATGGCTTCATGTAAGGATTGAGGGTAAAAATCATCCCATTTAGTTGCTGGCTGCTTGCTTTGTTGGGGTTTTTGTCGATAAAAGCATTAGGGCTGTTGAGGTGTGCAGAATTCCCACTATCTTATGTTAATAAAGTGCATGAGGAATGAGGCAATATAGCACCCTCCCACCACAGCCTTCACTTCAGCTGGTTAAATGAATAATAAAAAGAAATAAGAAATGAAGATTTGAGGGTATGAAGAAAAGCTGACGTATAAGGCTGCTAAAACATCAGTTGGCCTCTGCCATCAAGCCCCCCCGAAACTCTTTGTCTAACACAGAGTTGTTAAGAACCACGCATAGTTTCAGACAGGATATGTGTCCTTGGAGCACCGCGTGCCTGGGGACACCGTGGCTTTGTGTGACCCTGCTCTTCTCTGTCCTGCCATGGTCAGAGCCTCTGAAGACCACAGTCAGCCACGGAAAAAGAAACATAGGGAAAAGTACAAGTCAGTAATTCCAAACTGAGATAACCAAAAAAAGAGACAAAACAGAAAACCAGGAGTGAACAGGAACTGAACATATCCAAGGGCTTACACGGACAGTTGAAATTCTTGAATTTCAGGCTCAAATCACTCTTAGGGTTGACGTGGTATCCTATTTTTCTCCTAGCTAATTCATCAATCTCTCATTTAAGCAGCCACAGAGGATACATGAACTTAATTTCAGTGACTAATACTGCTTTACTTACCTATAGGAAAGTTTTCCCTATCTCTAAATGCCTCAGTTGGAAATGGGCTGCACTGAGCCTCAGGGTGCCGGGAGTTACTGCAGCACAAGTCACCGTTACGGCAGTGCTGCACAGCGATTTCTCCACGGATGAAGGTTTCCCTCTCTAAGGAGAACAGAAAGTCAAACGCAGTGCTTGTTGGCAACGTTTTAATCCTCAAGGGCCACTACAGCACACAGCACTTCGGCGTTACACCTTTATCCTTTCTGTCACTTTTAATGAAGTTCGTAAAACATTTAAAAACAGGATTCAAATGGTAGGTGGAAGTTACCTGGCAGCCTTCCCTGGCAGGTCCCCACTCTGCCTTAGGACACGGAGTTGTGTAATGACAGTGGTATTTTTCTTTGGTATGTCAGCCAAAGCAGCCTGCAGTCAGTGTACCAGTGGTGCCACGTCTTCTGGAGCTCATAAATAACTTCCAACAGAAACCAGAAAGGGAACGTGAATGTTGCAGCAGCTGTTCACTCTGAAACCTAACGATGAATTAATTAGCAACACAGTAACCCACACCAAGGCGAGAAAGCAGAGCTCACCCACAAAGCTGTGACTACAAGAATGCACCTGATTTTAAACAGATGAAGAGGGGAGGCTTGGGCTATAGGAAAAAAAAATGGGGTCAGCCTACTAACTCCAGTGCTTTCCTGAGCCAGCCTAGGCTCTGCTTTAAAAGTAAATACAGAAATCCAGCACAAACAGATAGATAGACAGGTAGATAGACAGACAGATAGACACATAGATAGATCTGTAGATAGACAGACAGATAGATAGATAGGTAGGTAGATAGATAGACAGAAGATAGATAGAGGGTGCCAGTCAACAGCAGGCTCAACATGAGCCAGCAGTGTGCCCTGGCAGCCAAGAGGGCAAACCGCATTTTGGGGTGCATGAAACACAGCATAGCCAGCCGGTCAAAAGAGGTGACTCTCCCGCTACATTTAGTGTTGGTGCGGCCTCGCCTTGACTATTGTGCGCAGCTCTGCGCTCCACAACACAAAAAGGCTGTTAAGGTCCCTGAAGGCATCCAGAGGAGGGCAACAAAGCTGGTAACAGGGCTGGAAGGCACGTGCTGTGAGGGGAGGCTGAGGGCACTTGGGTTGTCCGGTCCGGAGAAGAACAGGCCAAGAGGCGACCTCATTGCTCTCCACAGAGAGAACACCTCCTAGAGAGGCGGCTGGTGCCCCATGCCTCTCGATGTTCAAGAAGCATTTGGAAAACGCCCTTAATTAAATGTTTTAACTTCTGGTTAGCCCTGAAGAGGTCAGGCAGTTGGAGGAGAAATCTTTGGAGGTCCCTTCCAACTGAACTATTCTATTCTATAGGCCCAACATATAGATAGATCCCAGGATCCCAGGCTGGCTGAGGCGGGCAGGGACCTCCGGGTCCCTCCGGTCCCACCCTGCTCCCGCAGGGCCACCCGGAGCAGGGTGCCCAGCACCGCGTCCCGGCGGATGCTGAAGATCTCCAAGGAGGAGACTGCGCGGCCTCTGGGCAGCCTGTGCCAGGGCTCCGGCACCCGCACAGCACAGAAGCGCTGCTGATGGAGCCTCCTGTGCTCCAGGCTGTGCCCACCGCCTCTTGTCCCGGCGCTGGGCACCGCCGGGCAGAGCCCGGCTCCGTCCTCTCTGCACCCCCCTGCAGGTGCTGACGGACACGGATGAGGCCCCCCGAGCCTCCCCTTCTCAGGCTGAGCAGCCCCCGCTC
>VXAL01003401.1:100706-118023 GCA_013399475.1 Chauna torquata | reverse complement strand
TTTCCTTTTTTTTTTTTTTTTTTTTTTCCCTAGCACTAGAGGGAGTAATGAATTTTTACTTAACTATATTCTGACTGATGTGATGCTTTGCCAAAATGTTTAGAAAGTCAGTGAAGGAATAATTCAAGCTTCACTTCCTTTATCTCAGATAGAATCTAGAGCTGACAGCCTGTTGTTCTGGCTGGTTGCACTGGAATCTGCAGCTGTTCTCCTACACACAAGGATCAAATTCTCAATTCAAGGAGCCTGCTTGGCACCCATTTAGCACTACTTACTAGCTTCAGTGAGTTCAGGAATGTCAGAGATGTAAACAGAAATTGTAGAATCTTTCTGCATATCACTGTCAGGAAATTTTAGGGATTCAGTTCTGTAACTCAGGTGAGATGATCTACAGCTCATCTGTGCTGAAAGAAGATGGTTGTTTACCCATTCCTCCTCCATTTCTCTTTGACTCTCAGCTATCAGATCATGCCCTCTTCTTTTGCAATTCTGGTGTTGCTTGGAACTTCTGTATGTAGATGTAGTTTATTAATCCAGCAGAAAACTAGCTTTTTTTTTATACCAGATTAGCTTTCTACCATAGTCTAAGTTTAATTGACTTTTGATAACCTTGAGTTGTCATTTCTGCGTCCAAAGCAGAAGCCTATAACAGCTGGATATAATCAGTATATAATTAGTAGTAGCATGCCTTAAACTTCAATATGTGTACAAAAAGTAGTGTAACCAACAGCTGTCTTCAAGCATTTTCTAACACTGTGATGACATAGCTAAACACAATGTATAAGGACTTTACATATGTACTTTACCAATATGACCTCCAAAGGTGCAAAGCTGGGTCTACTTGCAGGTAGGAGGCACCCAAGTTTTGAAGAAAAACAAATATAAGAACAAAGTGCTGCAAGCAAGCGGAACATCCAGATTAACGCACAATGGAATGACATATACAATGACTAGCAAAGTCAAAAGATGATACACAATATCAGGAGAAAATGACATCCTTGTCTGAAGTGAAGTGAGGTGAGAAGCATAAAACAGTAACGGTGACTAAAGAAAGACAGAGAAGGAAGAAGGCAAGTCCGCTTCAGTTCCAGCTTCTGTCAAAGAGCTCTCAACTCTGATCAGCTTGACTTCTGCAAATAAGATCATCAAGGAGACATTAGTGTCAACCGTATGAACGCAACTCTGGGATATTGTATATTCATAGGTAATTCAGTATTTAACTTAAAAATGAAAATATTAAAAATTCTGTATTTGTAGTAGTGATGATGTTTGAGAACTAAATATTAGCACAAAATATATCATTAATGAATGGGTTTAGTGAAGTCTAGTTTTAAAGTCTGAAAATACCTTGTTTTGTCAGTTTTTTAAATAGGTCCATCAAAGTTATTTTTGATATGGATCTAAAGATATCCAGTTGCAACAATTCATATCATGGAATTGCATCCTAAGGATTCTATAATGAAGTGGATTTTTCAGAGTGGTCCAGCACTTTTTTGTTTGTTGTATGTTAGTTTAAAATATCCAGTTTATGCACCATATTTACAGGACTTGATATAATTTATCCCGTTTAGCTTAACTGGAGTATCTATGCAGGAAGACCTGAAGCGTAAATTGTCTCTACAGCCAAGGGAGATATCTTCAGAGAACAATTCAGGCCACCTATCTCTCCAGTGATTATAAAGGTAGTGCAAGAGGATTAGATTTTCAGCTTACTGCAAAAATTAGCGGGATAAATCCAGAACCAAAGGGATAACTTGATTACACATTTAACTTACCTATTTGTCATACATAAAGGTAAACAATAATAATAATTAAAAAAAAAAAGAATAAAAAATGGGGAGGGAAAGAAATGAGAAAGAAGTAGGCCATGTTTACCCTTCAAAGCAGGCAAAATTAATTAATCTTACTCTTGATAATTATCAGCAAACGTATAAATATGTACACAGTTCTATTTAAGAAGAAACCATCTGATTCAGTGCAATGCAGTCATGTCCTCTAGAATTTTAAATGCGTAGCAGCCCGCATTTTAAAATTTTCTTTTCAATTTCTTTAGTATATTGATTTTTTCGTATATTGAATCAATTTAGTATATTGATTCAGCTGACTGGTCCATCCACTTCTCTCTCTCCCTGCCTCCCCTCCTCTGCCCCCAAAGTCTACCCTCCACCACGCTGTGATCATGTTGCTATTTTCTGTAAGTTATAGAATGTTCATGTTCTAGTATTGTGGTGGGTTTGCCTTGCCTAACAGCCAAGTGCCCACCCAGCTGCTCAATCAGTGGGACAGGGGAAGAAAATAGCCTCTCTTCAGAGAGATAAGGGAAGAAAATAAAAAATAAAAAAAACCCTTGTATTTATTGTCAATTAAAATACTTTCAAGAAGTGATTCTGTGATTCTGTGATTCTGTAGTGAGAAATAAAAAAATCCAAACATTAAAACAATACCTTTTCTCCCTGCCCTCCTGGGCTCAATTTTACTTTTTCACTTATGACTCCTCTACTCTTCTACCCATCACCACTACCAAACAGTTCAAGCAGAAATAGAGTGCTGGTCAACACATAGCAATTTCTCTTGTTGCTACTTTTTCTCACATTTTTCCTCTGCTCTGGCATGGGTCCTCCATGGTCTGCATTAAATATGTGATCCACACCCATGGAACACCTCCTCTCCCTTCTTTCTTTGACCATGATGTTTCCTCTGCTGTTTCTCAGTCTTTTGTTCCATCCTCCTCTTTCCCTGTGACATTTTCTGCCCTTTCTTAAATATATTTTCACAGAGGCAGCACCGACTTGTCTGATGGACTCAGATTTTGCCTGCATTGGCTCCATTGTGGAGCTGTCTGGAGCTTGCTGCTGGAGCAGCACAGGACAGCCCCTGACTATTTTTCATGGAGGCCACTCCTGCAGCCCCACCATTACGAAACATTCCTATGTACACCCAATGCAATTATGCTGTATGAAACCTTAGGGATGTTGTGGCACCACTGGATCAGGAACTAGAGTCTATCCAGGGGATGGACTAGTCAGTAGGAAAAGGTGATAAGGGGCAGAGAGAAGGTCTAAAGTCCATCCAGGAGATGGGTCTAAAGATGAGATCCAAATTACCATACATACCATATATATAGGCAAGGTGTCAATCTAGGAGGGTCATCCATGAAGTAGGGTGGGAGACAGGGCTAGAGACATGTACAACTATATAGCTTAAGCAGACCTGAGCCCAGGAATGAGCTTGTGGGCCCATGAGCAGGAGGTGTGGCTCGAGGCATCAGACCTATTCAAACTTATTGGTATACTCAGGCTCTAAGTTGTACAAGCTGCACATGAACATGAGTTTTTGCTAATTTATTCCCAATATTTTGCTCAAAATTATCCACAGTAAATTGTTTTCATTTCAGGCAAGATAATATTGTTAAAACCAAACTATATAAAGTTGTAGTAGACAGGGATATATATTTATTGTTCAAGAAATCTGACTTACCTTTCATAACTAAAAACTCAAAGTAATTTTTCAACACTGACTCTTTTTACAGCTAACATTTTCCAGTCCTTTTATTCATTATTAGCTATGTTAGAAATACAGTGTTTATAATTTCAAAGTTTTGTCTAACTCTGTTGTTTTAAACTATTTCTGTTTATTATGGTACGGTGAATGAGTTAAGGTTAGATGACAGGCCTCCTAATCAGTTTTAGAAACGTTGGTATTATTTTATCCTTTTCTCCTTGAAACAAGTTTGGACAATTATTTGTCTGTTATGTTCTTAAATATCTGAGGACTGTGCAACCTAGCCACCTGTATATGTAATAAACTCAATGTTTTCCTTCCTGCAGAATTTGGAAGGGAGAAACTGAGGTAAGACAATTTACTATATTAAGTTATTTATTCCAGGTTCCAAGATCCCAGAGCATTGACAAGAGCTTCTGAAGTTCTAAAGGCAGTGATTTCATTCAGAGGCCTTTTGAATTACCCCAAATTTCTTGGCTAGATTCTAAGTAGATTATTTTTAGTCAACTTACATGTCATTAAGTGGAGAGGGGAGGTTTACATGAAATATCTTCTTCATACCTTAAATCTATTATTACTGAGAGCTGTTAAATAGCTGCTGTGTTCCCTCAAGGAATTAATTTATTTAATGCAGTAAAAGTAGACTCATCAAAATATTCTAATAAAATTCAATAACCATAGCACTTATAGAACTTGATATGACATTGTTACACAGTGTTTGCATTATAATCATCAGAGGCAACAGAAATGCACCAGAATGAAATAGAAGTAAATAGTCAGTCACAATGTCTTGTTGACAGTGAACCTGTTGTAAAGTACTACTGAAAATAGAAGAAAAGGAATGGAGCCCCCAAAAATCTTGTTTGATGTAGATTTGGTATCCTTGTATAATATAACATGGTGTTTTGAAATATTTTGTTGCAGAAAAAGTAGCATCCAAATGTTATGAAAAACCTTTCCCTGGCTTGTTATCTTTGTTGGTATCTGTGCCATGGTATCCCTTATAGGCTAAAAACTGATCCTTCAGTCAAGCATGAACACGCAAAGACACACAGAAACTTACTCTTGATAAGGATATATTGAGAAGATTATTTGAAAAACCTCCTCACAACTTTATAACTAGACTGCTAGGACTAGTAAAATACAGTGGGGGAATAAAAGAGGAAGAGAACAGAACTGTCTTGAATTTTAAAATTTATTTGCTGACATGTCGTTGCCCAAGATAAAAACATCCTTATTTTTAGCAGCATTTTCTTTGCAGCTAGATGTGTGCACATGCCTGTATTGGTTCCTCGCATTCAACAAAAATGACCTTTAATGTACAGCTCATGAAAACTCTAAATCCAGAGAGGAAGAAAGGCAGAATATCTCAGTAGGAGACCAGTGTAACTGTAACCAACAAATTTAGTGACAGCAAACTTAAAAGGTCTGTGAAAACAGTAACTCAGTAACAGCTCTCAAGGTAAGGTGCTACAGTAATTTTATTACTTTAACTGTGCACACATTAAAGAACCATTACAGAGCTACAATAAATAAAACACCAAATCCTACATGCAATGCAATGAAATTTAAGAGTGATGGTAAAATTTAAAAAATTACCAATAAAGTAAGAAAATAATGAAAGATACAACTCAAGGCAATGTACTCCTTGACTAAAAAACAATTGGACTTTTAAAGGTAAGTACTTCCAGAATATTAACATGGATGTAGATGTTGATTTTTTAAATTTATTTTATTATTTTTTTATTATTTATTTAAATTCCTGCTGTTATGATTACTTCATGTTTTGTTTCAGGGATAATTTTCTGAGAAATTATCTGCCTCATTAATTGTCCCAGTGGAGTACAACAAAAGTGACTCAGATCAGTGGGCAGAATTGCAATAGCTGTGTTTTTTTTTTCTTTCTTTCTTTCTTTTGTTTTTGTTTTTATTTTTCATTTTGTTTTGCCAAGAACCTAGAAAGCATTGTTTCCTGTTAGTTACAGAAACTTTGGAGTTCCAACTATATGATGCTATTTGGTTAGTGGGAGACTTTTCTGACTAATCTACATGAACAAATAGAAGCACTGAACACTGTTTATAAGGTTTCGTAACTTGAATTTGGAAGTATATCATTACAAAAAGTTCTGCAAAGCTCTTATTTTACTATATACATTACATTTGATTAGAGAAGGAATGTTGTAGACCATTTCCAAATGTGAACTTTAAAGCCCATGGGAGTTTCTGAATTATGCCAAGCTCACAGGCCAAAGTGATCTTCAGAATACTAAAAGCTACCTGCAGTATATTCTTCAAGAGCAGAAAAGGTCTACCCTATGGCTGATCTTCTAACCTCATGGAGGCTCTAGGTTTAGAGCAAGCTTTTATATCAACAGGGGTACAATGAACTTTACCATTATTCAGCCTGATTCAATATCGTTCATCTGACACAAAATGGTTATTCAGATTCATGTGCAAACATTTTCTCTCTCTTCAAGTTTAGCAAATATCTATCATCATAGTTTCTGTTGTTTAATATAGCTATGTTTGTGTCATTCAGGCAAAGGGCACAAAGAAAACAAAAAGTAAATAAATACACAAAGCAAACCTTGGAAAATAAATTGTGGGATTGGTTCATTTTCTATTTCTAGATAGAATTTACAAATACATATATTATCCAATTGTACTTTTTTGGAAACTAGACCTCCTAAGTCTGTATTTGATGTGATGGGCAACTATTCTACTCACGTTCAATATCCCAAGAGTTGATGTAAGTAGCTGTTTGGATAGGCATAGATGTTCCCAAAACTATATGCTGTTCAATCCAATATATTATTATGAGATTTTCTAGAATGTGGACACCTCTGCTTAATACTCAGAATATCATATTTACCTTCAGTGTAGCTCTATATAAAATAGCAATAAAAATTAGTGGCAGAGAGAGAGAGAGAATAGTAAAAACAACACCAAAGGTCATTCAAAATTGATAACAGTAAAAAATGTTAGAACTGAAGGGGGAAAAAAGCACAAAACAAACAAACAAACAAACAAAATACTATTAATCTGGAAGGCATGGGACAAACCTTTATGTTACAGAATAACACAGAATGTCACCTGTGATACTGCTCTTACAAACTTGTGTCATATGTTTATATATTTTTCCCCTAGCCATAAAATTGAGAGAGGCAAAAAGAGTTGAGGTTCTCACCTGATCCTGGATACCTTGCAATTCTTCATAGTAAAGTTAGAAAACATTAGAAATACATATGAGCAAATGAGGATGTAAGCTAATACTAAACAGTTATGAAGAAAACCTGAAAATGAAAATATGTTTATTTCTTAACAACAAGATGAGAATACTCATGCTGATCTCGGAAGCAAATTTTGTAGATAGTATTAAAGTTGCTGTATGACTATACTAAAATTCTCTGTCTCCATCAGACAGTTCCACGGGAATCTTACCAGGTTTACTTAGAAAATCTTCTCACTGATTTATTCCAGAGACAGTCTCTGCTCACTCACTATACTGTCAGTCTATTGTCAATACTGATAAGCATACTGTTTTCCAAATGCTGAGTCATTCATTAATACCAGCTCCTTTTCCTAACAAGAGAAATCATTTAAAATTTTCATGATTTTTATTATTGTTGTCAGATATAATAAGATATTAAAAAGAAAATATTAATCTTTAGTGCAAGACAATTTAAATCAAGTGTCAGAAAAGGTGAAATGCTTATTTCCACATCACTCACTGCTAAACTTTCAATGTTCACATCTAAAGCAATTCCCTTAGGATGCATTGAATTGCAAAATCCATGAACCGGTAAGTTGCTTGCAGTTTATTTCTGTAGGTTTCTTGGTAGCACTTCCATTTGTAATTCCAGTGCTATCCTTATATACAATGTTTCCAAATCCCAGGAACATCATAATATATCCACAGATAGTTCATTGACTTTCACAAGGTTTGTACGATCCCAGTCATCATGGCAGGGCTTTTTTCCCCTCTTCCTGTCTCTTGCCTTTATTTGATTATCACATATCTATCATCTATCTATTCTATCTATCAATCTATCTATCTATCTATCTATCTATCTATCTATCTATCTATCTATCTACCTGTCTTTACGAAGACCTTAAGTTTTAGCTGTGGCTTAGCATTTTCAAACCAAAATAACCACAAAATCAAAACATCCTTCCCAAAAGCCATAGGATATGATTTTTGCCTCTTTCACAACTGTACAAATCTGAAGCAAATTTACTGAATTCAGTAACATGTAATCACTACAGAGATCAAAATCTCTTCCATAGTTTGACGCATGATGCTACACAATCATTTAAATTTGTGATGTATGCTGCACAGCCTGACAGCTGAGTTTCATGTTATATACATGTTGTATTTCTGTTTCATTGATAGATTCATGTATTTTGGATTTGTCCTAGTGTAACTGTATGGTATCAAAGCCAGCATTCAGAAATAAATCTGCAATTACACAGATTCAACTCAAATATTACCAGCACTATGCTTCCAAAGATTTAAGACTTTCAGTTGGCTTTTGTTTTCATGTTATTTGAAATTTAGGCTTCTTTTTTGTAGTTAACAGTGGAACATAACAATGTACCTGAAGTGACTGATCTTTCAAGCCTTTCTCACATTAATCATCTTCACCATATCAATAGCTTAGATGATTTCTATGGGACTAATTACATGAATGACATATCCCCTTGGACTGTTCTCATATTATTTCCTATTGGGGAGTAAGTGGAATTATCATGAGATGGTTTTGATTTCATGATTTTTTTAAACATAAGAAAAAAAAATTAAATTAGGATCTTTTTCCAAATTAACTTTTTAAAGTTTTATCTAGTGTTAATTGTTAGCATGAAACAGTAGAGTAGACCATATCGTTTTTCTACAGTTCAGCAAGTGAGTGATGTGTGTCACCATTTTTGTTATGCAGAATTTTATGTAGCTTGATATTCATATCAATAGCTGGTGACAAAAATGACCTAAAACAGATGCCAAAGTATAGAAGAGAGTTTCTGTGGAAAAACTCAGCCCTGAGGTATTTAAATTCAGTAGGTAATGATTTAAGAGGTGAGAACTACATCGGCAGGAAGGACGGAAGTTGTTACTTCACTTGATTAAGAATGGTATTGGTGTTGACACTTTACCACATGCTCAGCTGTATTGTGATTCATTTCTTTATGCCACTGGGGAACACTTTCGCTACAGACAAAGAGAAGTCATTTTGAATGTCAAAGTACATATTAAAAGACTCAAAGTAATATATATATATATTAGTCTTCACTCTTTGCTTCAATGTAAGTGGATCTAGGACAAATAATCAACTGTTTTGCAAAATATTGCCAAACTGTTCTAGCTTTCCTAAAATGATGCTAAATGGTGACATTTCGGGCCACTTTCTATTGAAGCTTTGGGGGAATTCAAAAAGCTACTCTTGCTCAAAATGTCAAGCTGTGAAAATCCATCTGCTCCTGAACTTCTGAGTTCTGGAGAGAATCCTGTCCCTAGTTACAGGCTTCCATAGTTGGCATAGACACTGTACCAATTTCCACCCTTCTTTTACACCCAAACTGACTTAGCATTGTTGTCCTCCAATCCAGTGCTGTGGTCTGCTGTATATAAGATACACACACTAAACTCTTCCTGTATATGCATTTGGAATCTTGCTCTTCTGTTCATTTGTAGGAGGTATATCATTAAATTACCAAAGGAACTGGATGCAGCGTCAAATATGGTAAAAATAAAAGCTGTCTGTAGTGTTGCATAGCAAAAGAACTTCCTTTTGTCACCTCTCTATAAAACAGTGTCTTGGTAAGTTATAGGAGGTGCGGCTTAGCCCAAATCTCTATACTAATAGAAAATAATATCCTTGACTGTGCAATTGAAGACAGTAAATAAGGCAAATGGCATACAGTATGCTTCAGTGAGTAAGCAGACACATAAAATACTACTGTAAAAGAAAATTTATGAAAGTTAGTATAAAATACCAGAGGTACTGAGCAGCCAAAATAGACTTTAACACAGCAATGAGGGGTTTTGTTTGATTGATTGATTGTTTTTTGAAAGACTGTTGACAACCAATTTTGTAGTATGGTACTTTGTATTGACATCACGTTAGTTTGACTGAAAACAGATAAGTCTGAGTCAACAACAATATAGAATTAATAAAACACATCTTCCAGAAAAAAAGAGTATAAGACTACTTTGTATTCATATTTCCAGCTTATTTTCCTTTTCCTTGTATTTCTTACATCCTCCTTAGTCACATTCACACAACTTCTCTCATACAGAGTCAGCGTGTCTGCTGCTGCTGCTGAGCAATCAGGTTGTTCTCTCTGATCCATTCTCACTTACCACAAAGGAATCCCACTAGAATTCAGTGAACATGACCGTTAAGCATAAGGCCTCCAGTGTCAGCTGCTGAGTTGTTACCACATTAATGAGTTAAAGCTCAGCTACATTCTCAGTAATGGCCAAAGGGCATACAGTGCCAGCTGAAAGGTGGAGAAGTAAGTGATAGCACACAAGACACATAAAGCTCAACTTTGTCATTGCCTAATTCTAGGACACTGGGATATCTTCCAAGGGCTAAAATGGCTTTTTGAATTAATTCACATAATGGCCTCTCAGTTGTCTTTGCTGCTCCTTTGTCCCTGCCTACTAAACTGTCCAATTTGTGTAAATATCTGAGGAGTCTTTAACCTATTGTTGTGTCCTAGGACGACTCATATACCAGGACAAACACAGTGAAAACAGATGCAATCACTATATTATTTTGTATAGTGTAGGCAGTTTTTTTGTGGACCTCTCACAGGGAAGGATGTGCATTTAAATAAATCATTTGACTTTGAAAACACTACCAGTTTAGCGTTTTTACCACTGTTGCTACTCTTTGTCATGAACTAGAAACTTCATCAGAACTATTAAGGAATATGTGCCTTAAATTACAGAATTGTATATAATCCCACCTGTTTAGAAACTTATAAATATGTGTTTTTCTCTTGGGTAACTAAGACAGCAAATTGTTTCCCTGAGAAAATGATTTAAAAAGGCTCCTGTTAAACACATGAGTTAAACTCAGTAAAGAAACAGAGGGGATACTTGCTGTCCTCATATTCATGAAATTCAATGTACCTTGAAATTAAGAGACACAGTACGGAAAGCTGACATTCTAAGTAATACACAAAATTGCACACAAAATTTAGGAATACGTTCAAGGGTATTTAGTAAGTGAAAACACTTTTTGTGAAGAATTATTATGATATGATAATGGATTGCTTGATGTAACAGTGTGCTGTAACAGATTGAAGATGTAAAATAAGAAAATATAGACAAAATACATCTAGCTTTGGTCATAAGATATGAGAAAACAAAATGTGTATCAAAATGTTATCCTTTAAATATAGACGGTAAGTTTTCCATAAGAATAAGTATACTTTGTATTAACATTGATATGACATAATATCATACATCTGTCTTTCCAGCTTGTGTATATTTGCAGTATGTTGAATAACTTTACAAGAAGGAAAAAGAGATATAAATCTACACAAAAATTTTCAGTCAAGACCTTTTAAAGAATACAAAAACATAGTGAAAATCATCAAATTGTGCCTGTACTGAAGCAATGCTAAAAGAGCATAGGAAGTAAATAAGTATATGTCCAGAAAATATATTTTTTGATTACAATAATTCTGAAAAGAAAGGGGTATTTGAGTCTCACATACTAAAGACTAGTAATACCCACCTGTATAATGTGTAACTTAAAACAATGTCACATTTTATCAGAGTGGTGATTGCTAAATAGGTACACTGGCTAGATATGCTTTTCATCTGAACATTTCACAATTTTGTGAGTTTTAGAAAATGCAGGTGTATGACGGCTTCTTTTCTCCTTTTCTCCTCCAACTCCTTTTGGAATCTGTGTCTTTCTGTGTCTTTTTTCAGTGTTCCTGACAAGGCTCTACGGATAAACAAGAAATTGGAAATGGGAGTATACTGGAACTGTACACCAAACAAACAAACAACAACAAAAAAAACCAAACAGCAACAAAAAAAAAAACGTGTTATGGTTACATTTAATGGTTAAATATACAGCAGATAGATGAAGTACAAAAAACTAGAAGAATTAAAGTTTCTTGTATGTTATGTCAATTACATTAGTTGTTACAAATGCTATTTGTCTGCCTACCATTATGATTATAATGGTTCTTTCTGGGTTTGATACTGGGGAAAAATGGTAGGTAAAACCAAATCCTTCCAGCATGAACTTGGAACGGCATGTTATACACATACAGAGTGTGAAACTTGCACCTCTGAAAATCCCTAAGCACATGCTGAGCGTAATGGTGTGCCTGAATAATATTTAATCATGCAAGTAGAGGAACTAGGAGTTTGCAGCATCTGAACGAATAACAGTATTGTTGTCATTGTTAATGACAGCAGAAATTAATTGTTCTATGTGGTTTCACACTAATGGAATGCATCATATGAACTACAGTCATAGAAGCAGAGTACTGTTTAACATAACTTACCACAAACTGTGTATAGCAAGTGAATGCTTATCAACAGGAAACTAATAAATAGCTCCAGTCAAATGCACTGTTCATATAATAGCAATTAAGCTCACCATAGGAATAATAACCAAGTAGAAAACAAGCAGAATTTTTAATGAAGCACTTGAATAATTCTTAGCCTAAAGGTGGAGTTCTTAAAGCACAGGCCAAATTCTCTTCCTATTGCATGCAATGAAAATTTACCACTATCTTTAGTGAAAGTAGAATTAGGTCATTATTACTTTTGAGAGATTCACCTCTAAATGATTACTAACATTTATTTTACAGATTGTCACTAATAGACTAGATATCAGTGCTGTTCAGAGAAGAAAAATATTTGAAACATGATTTTAATTCTATTTACTTGAAACTACAATGTTCTGCATTGTATCTTTCTCAATATAAATTTTTATTTTTGTAATGTTAACAGTTCAGTGCTTACAGCACATAAATTTGTGACTGATCAGTCCAAATTCCAAGATATCTGAAGGATAAATCTGTCCAGAGGATATAGCTGTTAAATACAGAGCTATATACGGATCCTATAGCTCAGGATCTACTGCCTCAATTTCTATTTTATGATCAATCTGAAAATGGAAGTTAATGTTGCTGCTGTTCTTTGTTGTTGTTGTTCTTTGCTGTTGTTACCATTGTCATCTCAGGAGCACCTTATTTGTGATGTATTTTTGAAATGCCAGGTTGTGCAAACACTCAAATTTTCTTTGGCAAGACTGGTACATCTCTATAAACGTGATAATTCTCTGGTCAGTGGGAAATAATGTCATTATTAAGAAATTCCAATTTATTTATATGACAAACATTATTCATCAACATAAAGAAGACATATTAATTACTACTTTAGTAATAATCTGTTCTGATACAGATTTGTATGTAAAAGCACCCCCAAAGGAAAAGAACATTTTTCAAATAACACTTCGTTGGATTGCTATTAATATATCCTCAGAATGTTTCTTACCACACAGCTGCCACTCTGACATTTCAAAAGCAACCAGAACTTTCTATAAATGGTTCCATTATTCCCAGCTGTCCACTGAAATTTGTTACAACAGCCCTCCTTCTGAAAAAAGAAAAAAAAACTCTTAATGTGGGAAAAGCTGTCTGTTTGCCTACTTTCACAACAAATAGGAATTAACACTTAGAGAAGGTATGCATGATGTATGGATTGTGTTTGAAGCAGCATAAAGTAGGCATTACTCATATACTGGATATTCAGTCAAGATGAAAGATGTTATATAAATGTAAGTTATTTATTATGATCATTAATTTTAATTATTTTTCCAATAATTTGTGTATCATTATCTGAAAAATTAGAAGATACAACATGAGAACATATTTTCAAGAGACTCATAAAGAGAATAAAACCAGAAATACACTAAAGCATAGTGTTTTACATAGCTATAATATAAATTAATTAAATTGTAATTGACAAACATCCATCCTAACTATAGCTAGTTTCTAAAATCCAAGTAGTATGAAATGTTTAATTCTGGAGAGATAATTGTGATAACAGATTAAGAGCTAAAGGTAATCTCCTTTAATAACTTTTCAGACTCCAGTAAAACCTTGCTATTCTCCAAACAACTACCATTAATAATTATTAATTCCATTCATTATGCTGAACAGAAGAATTTTCAATCCCCAAACTGAAAAATGAAAGTGGAATATTAGTAAAAAAATTAGTTAAAAAGTATGACCTTCTAAAGCGTACCAATACATATATAAAGATTTAAGCATCATGAGTGTTTCTGTGACTTTTTTCCAAAGCCTGTCACTTTACCAACTCATAAAATCAACATAAATAATTCAGAAATCCTAATGTTAAGATTTTCTGAGCACCTAAACTGCCTCCACCACGATGCTTTTAGCTTTCTGTAAAGGAATGTACACCCATAGAATCCAAGTTTTATTAGATAACAAAGGGCAAAATAATTTTGGATATCCTGCCTTGTTTTTTGATATTGCTTTTTGATATTGCTTCCTTTTTTATTGCTCTAAGCCTCTATCCTCTGCCTGGTGAATTTAACTGGAGAACTTACTCTGATATGAAACAAAATAGGGCTCCTCGTTCCACTAATCAAGAGAAATCATGTCTCTTCCTTTGAAAGGAACATCCAAGTGACTGTTTTTTCTCCTCTTTCTCATTATGACTCTGGTAAACAGGATTTTACATAATTGGGAATTAATTGTGGCTTATTATTTTTATTAGAGGGAGAAAACAATTGATGCTTGGAATAGGTTACACTGAGGTACACAAAGCACTTCTTCAGTCATTAGAAAAGTAATTTACAGCTAGCTTTCTAGATTTTGGTGCAAAAGTAATGCCCATTTCCATCATGTCAGGACCCTGAGTTCATTAATAGGCCTCTGGCCATACCCCTGGGCTCCATTTAAGGTCCCTGGGCTCCATTTAAGGTCATGTCTGGGCTTTCAGTCCCTGCCTGAGGTATGTTTTAGGTGTGCCTACCTCTAGCTCTGTCCTAGACATCCCTGTGCCTGGCCATGGATCCTTTTGATCTGAGCCTTGACCTGTGGATTGGCTTTCTGTCCTGGCCTCAGCCCTACTCCATCACTACAGACATGCCTTGCAATCAGTGGGTTGTGTCTGGCACTGATTACCATCACTGGGCTTAATGCAGACCTGCCTCATCACCACAAACTTATGTGGTGATCTGGACTCTGGGCTGGCCCTGTCTGCCTTCCCTGGACCAGCCCACCTTGCCTTGCTTACGTACAGTGGGACGGCACCCTTGCTGTCAGGGCTCCTACCCTGTTGGCCTTGATACTAAGCTCAGTTCCTGAGTTGCTCCTCAAAATGGGAGCACAGCCAGAGGAGTGATTATTCCCTTCAAAGCAGCAGTCATAAGACCATACCTAGAGCACAGCATCTAGTTTTAGGTTACCTAATACAGGAAAGACATTAATAGTATGAAATGTCAAGATCGTTAAGGGGATGGAACACTTCCGTCAGGAAGAGCTCGAAGAAGCTAGGCTTTTTCAACCCGGAAAAAAAGATGGCTTGGGACACCTAATAGCAGCCTTTCAATACCTGTGAGGAAGTTATAGAGAAAACAAGGCCAAGATCTTCACAGAGGTGCATGGCAGGAGGAGGCCAGACAAGGAACTTTAATTAAATGAAGAGGTTCTGATTGGAATCAGGGAAAAAGCCATCATCCTAAGGGCAATTAAGCCATGGAACAGGCTTCCTGGACAGTTTGCAAAGTCTCCATCTTTGGAGGTTTTCAAGACCTGATTAGAGAAAGCCCTGAGCAAACTGGTCAGCCTCATAGCTGACTCTGTGTTGTGGTTTAACCATGACAGGTAGGCAGCTAAGCACCACACAGCCACTTGCTCACTCTCCCCAGGTGAGATGAGTGAGAGAGTCAGAGAGGTAAAAGTATAAGAAATCATGGATTGAGGTAAAGACAGTTTAATAGGTATAGCAAAAGCTGTGCGCGCAATCAAAGCAAAACAAGGAATTCCTTCACTGCTTCCCATGGGCAGGCAGGTGTTCAGCCACTTCCAGGAAAGCAGGGCTCATCAAGCGTAATTGTTTCTTGCGAAGACAAACACCATAACTCTGAACGTTCCCCCTTCCCCCAGCTTTTATTACTGAGCATGACATCATATGTTATGGAATATCCCTTTGGTCAACTGAATTACCTTCCTGGCTGTGTCCCCTCCCAGTTTCTTGTGCTCCCTCAGCTTCCTCATTGGCAGGGCAGCATGAGAAGCACAAAAGTCCTCGGCTCTGTATGCACTGCTCAGCAACAACTAAAACATCAGTGTGTTCTCATCACTATTTTCATCAAGAATCCAAAACACAGCATCATATGAGTCTCTATGAAGAAAATTAACTCTATTCCAGCCAAAACCAGGACACTCAGATTTGATCGGAATTATTCTATGATTATGAGACACTCTGCTATCAATTTACAAAGTATTGTCCTGTTGTGATTTGACATCCTGGAGACTGCATTGCATGACAGTCTTATCTTGCTATCCAGAGGATACTGGACAGATAGATACATACACATATACAACTGACTCAGAAATTTCACTGAGTCCGAAGTGCTTGTTCCTATACTGGGGAACAGTCAAAATGTGATAAAACCTTGAGTAGACACTTCCTGCCATGTTACTCTCACACATTGCACTTAAACATAGTTGATGTTCCTCACCTCCATTCACAAACATATGTATTCAAATCCTGAATACTTATAGTAGTGCCCATGCTTTGTCCCAGTAGCTGGAAACTGTGCTAGAAAAGAGAATTTTTTCCCTCCTATACATTGACCTCTTCTTTTTGACAGAGATACTTCTTAAGATATTCTAGCCAAGAAGTTAAAGGCTTCATGATCATAAATGTATTCATTAAGTAAAGCTTGGTCATGTAAGCAGTCTTTCTTACATTTAAAACAGTTTTGCTCAATGATTTAATTGTTAAGCAGCTCAGCTCAGGGATGCAACTATAACCTGCAATGCCAAACTACTGGACCAACATAGATACAGCAGCAAAAGACCGAGCAGACAAAGGAGTTTCTTTGCCTCCTCATACCTAAACAGATATTCTCTACTCTGAGATATTTCAAGTGTTTCTAACAAACATTTTTCACAAAAAGGGAAAAAAAAAAAAAAAAAAAAAGCTTGCCAGACAGTTAATGAGAATGATGCCTTCTTTTTCTTAACATAACACTCATAGTGTGGTATGCATGCATCTTGCATAGCTTGTGGAAGCATACAATGATATGATATGGTATATGCTAAAGTCATGTTGAAGGGTTGTCCCAAGCAGACAGAATAAAACCTGATCTGTCCTTATAATGTGACAGATTTATAGGGACAAGATGCTGAAATCAGCTATCCTTTCTGTTGGTTTCCTCAAAAGAGGTTTTTTTTTTTTTTTTTCCAAATAGCACCTGGGGACCCAAGCAGAATATAGGAAGTGTGGATAGAGGAAAAAAGGGAATAAGCCATACTGGCAGTGTGGAAAAAAAGACTGAAATATTGTTATGAACTGTTATATTCATGTAAAACCAAAGGAATTCTAAGTTGGACACAAGAAGAACAAAATACTGCTATGCTTATTTACTTCATTGAGCCAGATTGCATGTTAAATGCTTAGTCTAGGGTGATGACTTGGATAAATTGTAATGGCACATGATAACAGTTCACTTTTAAGTTTTTTATGTGTAATAAAATTTGAAAGAAAGAAAGAAAGAAAGAAAGAAAGAAAGAAAGA
>VXAL01003401.1:75204-93000 GCA_013399475.1 Chauna torquata | reverse complement strand
TATGTATTTGTTTTGGTAGTTGCTTTGTTTCAATGCAGATTAAGCCTTGAGTGATTCCAGGATATTTGAGTTTCTCTCCTGCCCTGGCTAGCAAAAACACCAGAAGAGGTCAACTTCATGAATCAGTTCATCACATTAATGCATACAACAAAACATTGCTCCTGTGCAGCCATATTGCCATGGGCTCTAATTGTCAAGTCCTATAAGCCAAGGAAGATTGGGTTGCCAGTAGCTGGACTGGAGAATTCATAAAAAAAATACAGTGAAAAAAGAAGGAAGTGACAGAACGTTAATATTTTTTGGTGTTTTGGACTGCATTTGGAATATATTCCTGGAATTTTGGTTTTGCAGGCTCTTTACTGTTTATTTCATTCTACTGTCTTTCCAAAAAAAAAAAAAAAAAGTAAGTTAGAAGAATTGTTAGTGTAGGAGAATTTAAGGTTGTTAAAGGATGGTGTTAATCTGATTTTTATTATTCTCTAAGTAAAATGATGATTACAAAATGAGAATCTAGGACAATAGTGAAGCCAAACACTTTTGGAGAGAGGTTTAAACTGTTTTAAGAACGTGGTTCTGGATGGAGTGTTTTTTGTCTACAGTTGATATTTAGCACCTTTTCAACAATGAAGAACAGACAACTGTAAAAAGAATGAAAAAAACCCGACTACATATAAAGAATTTGGTTTCTGTTGAAGTCCATTTCCATAATGGACTCTGCTCAATGCAGAACTAACACTGCTTCAAAGCGGCAGCTGAACAGACTGCTAGTGATGTTTAGTGTGCTGGTGGAATGGATAGGTGGACAATATGTTCTAGCTGGAGTGACTTGAAGAAATGAATTCATATACCCATTCATGGTTTTCACCATTCTGTTTTAACAGACAGTTATTAACTTGTATTCTGGGAAACTTCATCAAATGCACAAAATAAACACAAGAATAAAAGCATAGTGTTAGATAATACTTCTGTATTATGGTAACCTTTCCTGATATCCAGAACAGTGGTAGGTAAAATTTCAAGTCTGGAATACTTTTGAAGGCAAAATACATCTTCAAGGTAATGGAAAAAGAATATTTGCTTATAAAAAACATCATTTGACCTTTTGTTTCCTTCAAAAAAGAAAGAGCATATCCAATGCTCCCAAGATGTTGCATATGTAATAGTAATCTTCCAAAATTTTAGCTATTTCTGCAGGGAATTCAGAGGCTAGCTTTTTGTTTTTGTTTGTTTGTTTGTTTGTTTTAAACTAATTTTACATGAATTATTAGCACTAGGTTCTTCTTATCCTATGGTTTTGTTTAGCTCATAAAATGTTTTTAGTAGCATATGATT
This sequence comes from Chauna torquata, assembly GCA_013399475.1. NCBI lineage: Eukaryota > Metazoa > Chordata > Aves > Anseriformes > Anhimidae > Chauna > Chauna torquata. Next base: position 91,668 of record VXAL01003401.1, on the reverse strand, counting down.
TCCACAAAGAAAACAGATTTTTTTTTTTATTTTCATTGTGTATTTGTTAATCCATTTTCAAAAAGTATTATGCTAATTATAACAGTGTGCTTTGCATTTAACATCTGAATTGCTCATTTTCAAGTTTTTTTTTTAATTGTAATCTGTTAATTATTTGTTTAATGGAGTGTGTAATTACCTACTTTAAGTTAGAAAACTGTTTCCATTTCAAAGCAAGAAGGCTGTTCTTGAAATGAAAGTATGTAAATGCATTCCTTCCAGATACAGTATATAACTCTTCTGCTTCAATAATTGTTTCATTTTTGTCTGAAAATAAATGTTTGCTACCCTCTGTCAGTAGTTTTCATTGACACTGTGTTCTAGGAGATCGAATCCTCACATAAGAAGGAAGCATTTCATTAGAGAATACGTGGAGAAGGATTAACATTGAAGAATGCATTTTTTAACTAAAACTGAGCAAGAAACAGTTCTCTAATCCTGAGATTTTTTTTTTGTAACATAAAAAGAAAGGAAAAGGCAAATTATTCTTGTTTTGTGCATTACAAATTTTTGCAAATATCAAACGGAGTCTGAAATCTGATTTCTAATCTAATATGTAATTAAATATTGGAATTTAAATGTAGTTTTGAAATAAAAATTAGAAAGGGAATGTAACCAACTGGCTATCTTTGACATTTGCTCAAATGTTTACCTAGCTTTGGATAAACCAGTGATCTACCAAATGCACATCTAATTTTTCTTAATAAATTTTTGTGACTAAAACTACCGTACTCTTTCACTGCTGAATAGGAAGTCACTGAATTGAAGGACCTAAATTTGGGATTCCTTCTGTCAACCTCACTTGGAGGGCTGCATACCTCCTGCCGGTCTCAGAGTATCTGCAATTGATGGTGAAAAAACAAACAAACAAAAACAAAAACACCAAATCAAACAAACAAATAGACATATGATGAATTATAGACAGTAATCATTCAACACCTCAGAGTTCGCTAGTTTGGTAACTTGAATCATTCATTTGAGAATGGACAGATTCAGCATGAGGAAGTTCCATCTGAATGTGAGGAAAAGCTTCTTTACTGTGAAGATGTGAAGAGAACTGGAACAGGTTGCCCACAGATCTTATGGGGTCTCCTTCTCTGGAGACAATTCAAAACCTGCCTGGATGGGATCCTGTGCATGTGGTCTAGGTGACCCTTTTTGAGCAGGGGGATTGGACTAGATGATCTCCAGAGGTCCCTTCCAACCTCAACCACTCTGTGACTCTGTGACTGTGAGGAGGTTCACTTTCACATTTTCCCATAGATTACTGAAATCATTAACTTCCAATATATAGGATTATCTATGGTGATCCTTTATCAGTCTTTCACCGTTAAATTATTTCTTTCCATTGCATAACAAAGACTTAATTGAGGTAAAGAGATAGCACACTCCTATAGTCACTAGTTTCATAAAGCCTCTCTCCACTTGAATGAGCATGCAGTTTTCTATTCAAAATACAAAAGTCCAGTGTGATGGACAGAACAACTATTCCGCACTATTGACTGGAAGTCTTAAAAATTGTCTCTCAAAATTTCTTAATTTTTATTTGCTCTTTGAAATAGGGGTTAATACTGTGATTATTGAGTTACCTGATAACCTCCTTTCTAACTACAGTACTGGGGTGGAAAATGATGGAGACATGCCTTTTCAATTTGTATTCACTAATTTAGGTAGCTCCTGGCTGAAGATTCAAGGTATTTTGGATTTCATTCCTGTGTGTTTAACTTTTCACGTACATGGAGACAATTTAGAGTTATGGATTCTCCTAGGCCTCTGGGGATCATCTACATTTTCCTTAAAAAGCAAATTTACTCCAGTCTCAGATCCAAATTTGCATACAGGTTAACTGTTGGGCATGAGTTTAAATGAGCCATGAAGTATTCCTGGAAAAGAAAAGCCCTAGGTATTTTACTCCAGCTTCAGTGTTATGTTTACAATTATCTGAAGACTAGATATTGCTCACCATTGCTGGATTTAAGTCCTTCTCTGGGTTTTGCCTCAGCTTTGTCTCAGGGAATCATAGACTCATAGACTGTCTTGGGTTGGAAGGGACCTTAAAGACCACCTAGTTCCAACCACCCTGCCATGGGCAGGGATGCCACCCACTAGATCAGGTTGCTTAGGGCCCCATCCAACCTGGCCTTGAACACCTCCAGGGATGAGGCATCCACAACTTCCCTGGGCAACCTGTTCCAGTGCCTCACCACCCTCTGAGTAAAGAATTTCCTCCTAACATTTAATCTAGATCTCCCCTCCTTCAGTTTAAAACTGTTCTCCCTTGTCCTATCATTATCTGCCTGTGTAAAAAGTGGCTCTCTTGCTTTTTCTAAGCCCCCTTTAAGTACTGAAAGGCTGCAGGAGGTCTCCCCAGAGCCTCCTCTTCTCCAGGCTGAACATCTCAGCCTAGAGCTCTCTCAGTCTCTCTTCAAAGGAGAGGTGCTCCAGCCCTCCGATTGTCTCTGTGGCCCTCCTCCGGACCAGCTCTAACAGGTCCACATCTTTCTTGTGCTGGGGGCCCCAGACCTGGAGGCAGTACTCCAAGCGGGCCTCATGAGGGCGGAGTAGAGGGGGACAATCACCTCCCCCAGCCTACTGGTCAAACCCCTGTTGATGCAGCCCAGGATGCAGTTGGCCTTCTGGGCTGCAAGCACACACTGCTGGATCATGTTGAGCTTTTTGTCCACCAGAACCCCCAAGTCCCTCTTCACAGGGCTGCTGTCAATGAGTTCTTCTCCCAGTCTGTACTCATGTCTGGGATTGCCCCAACCAAAGTGCAGCACCTTGCTCTTGGACTTGTTGAACCTCATTAGGTTCACGTGGGCCCATTTCTCAAGCTTCTCCATGTCCCTTTGGATGGCATCCCTCCCTTCTGTTGTATCAACTGTACCACTCAGCTTGGTGTCATCTGCAAACTTGCTGAGGGTGCACTCGATCCCACTGTCTAAGTTACCGATAAAGATATTAAAAAACACCAGTCCGAAGACGGACCCCTGAGGGACACCACTCATCAGTGGCCTACACCCACACGTAGAGCCATTGACCACAACTCTCTGGCTGTGGCCATCCAGTCGATTCCTTATCCACCAAACAGTCCACCCTTCAAATCCATATCTCTCCAATTTAGAGACAAGGATGTCATGTGGGACTGTGTCAAACGCCTTACAGAAGTCCAGGTAGATGACATTGGTCGGTCTTCCCTTGTCGACTGATGTGGTCACTCCACCATAGAAAGCCACCAGATAGGTCAGGCATGATTTGCCCTTGATGAAGCTGTGCTGGCTGTCTCAAATCAGCTCCTTGTCTTATATATAATATATATATATATTTCTTCATATATCATGACAACTTTCTTGCTCCTTCCTCAGCATATCCATCTATCCTTTCCCTTGGTTTTTATACTGAGAGATTTTTTATACTGAGATGTCAAAGAGATTTTGTGTTGATCCTTAAATCCCTATCTGCATCATTCCTTTTCAAGACAGAGGGTTACCTAATGCAGACATAAATTGTGATATTGCTTTAACTTCACAGTGGCATATTTTATTGGATTGTTAGCAACTTTATCAATCAATCCAGGTGGTTTTCTATAGCAATAATATGTCCTACTTATTAGTTATATTTTAAGTTACCCTTTGGTTTTGGTATTTTTAATCACTATATCATTTAAAAAAAAAAATCTTTGGAATATTTCTCATACTAGCTTTCTGATGAATAAGATTCATTAACAACAGTATTTTGAGATCTGTTGATGAACCAGTTTTTACTTTGTCTAATGTTTGTCTTTAAAAAAAAAAAAAAAGTTTATTCCACAGGCTTAAACCAAGCTGCTATGTCACCTGAAGTCAAGACAGGCGCTGGCAAAAATTCAGTTATGTTATAGTATTAACCAAGATTAATATTTTAAATTCAATAATTTCTTAAAGACTACTAAAATAATCTCTGCTATCATGCAGATGTGCACTTAGTTATCAAGAGAAAAATATTAATCATATATTTGCATTCATGTACAAGCTGTAAGACTTTCAGTGAAATGAATGAGGAACAAGAAGGCTTGAGATCCTCATACATTTCCCAAGTAAGTGATGCAGAAAACCAGCTTTATAAAGTTTCAGCAGTAGTACAGCATTTTTAAGTGATTCAGAGGAAGTGACAAACAGAAGTGCTTTAAATGTCAAAAAGGCAGCCCGATCTGATAGTCGTAATCAGATTCTCTCTGGAACAAATAAGTGGCAAATTTATAAACAGTACTTGTCAACAACTTATATGAGCAATGATTAATAACTGGCGGCTGCAGTACATGTGTGAATTGTTCATTGTTTTCTAGTGGATTTTCTCTGCAATGTTCTTGTCTTGAAAAAAATGTACTGTTATTTGAGAAAGCAGGTTGGCCTCTGGTTAAATTTCTTCATTTTTCATGCAATCAAGTGGATCTCCAGGTGTTAACTGAATTCACACTTACTGAAATAATCACAATAAATTATGAGAGGATTATACCTCTAAAATGCTGTTCTGAAGAGAGAACATCTCAAGTTACTGCCCCAAGAAGAAGGAGAGCTGTAAGCTTAAGACCAAAGGCCATTCTCTGCGAGGGTCACAGTCTGACAGAAATGCAGTTAACCCTGTTCAGCTAACAGGTGGGCAAAGAAATTTTTACTTTCATTGCTCCTGAAGATAACAATTTTATGTGACATGCAGTACCTCCCTTAAAACCAAATTGATTGACATTAATGGTATTTTTAGCATCTAATTTTTTATTAATGAAGTTCTGAATTTAGATTGAATTCTTTTTGTCAAGAATTAATGTAAACATTAGCTTTTCATTTCTGGATCATCTTTCTGAAGTGCCAGAACTTAGCAAATGTTCTGCTATATTCTGAATTTTTCCCCCAAAATATATTTATAATTAACTACTCAGCTATTCCTTTACTATACTCGTGCACTCAAACATCCAGATCTAGTAATCTGAAAATTTAATTTAGAAGAGTCTTGCTTCACAGCTCTTTTACAGATGGCACAGGCAGCATTCAAAGTCCTTAATGTCCTCTTCCTTTAGTTCAAGTTCAACATAAAAAAAAAATTAAAAAAACCACTTTTGTCCTATTAATATCAATATCTACTCTTTGTTTTGTTATTTTTTGTTCTTTTTCATTTAGTTCTTTTTACCTTCTTAAGTTATTGACAGATCAGTATTTCCTTTGGTCTTCCTTGTCAGCAATCTATAATTTTTTTTTTTTAATTTGATCTTTTTGCGCTTGTTTTGCATTTGTACATGTCTAAGACTTTTAGTCTCCAACATGAATGCTGGAATAATTACCACATCTCATGCCATCTCCTGATTCCAAACAAATCACACAAATGTGTACATTCAAACCAGAAGTGTATCAAGAAACTTTTATTTCTTTCTCATACACTATTATCAAACATGTTAGTCTTGATCTTACCCGAAAGGTAACTAAAACTCAAGAAAATTACCTAAGATAATTTTCTCTTCGTTCTTCCCAGGTTTTTAAGTCAATAGATCTATTCAGAAGTACAAATTACATTGTTACACCGATCAGTAGCACACAGGACTTTATTATTTGGCCGATTCTGTACTCTTCTGATTCTGTTTAACTAGACCCAGTTAGAGAAGAAGATACAGAGGTGCTCACTCAGGTAATGGCTATTCCACCCCACTTTAAAAGTATTAGCCTTCTAATTTCCTTTTCAAGTATCTACCATTTCATGTTCAAAAAGCAAGCCTTTCTTCAGGTAAACATATTCTCAAAATAAAATTTCCTTTTAATGTTCTCCTGTCTTTGCACACCCATACTGTTGTCCAAAATTTGTTCATTCTTTTCAGTGCTGAAATTCTCCCAGATAAGTACCAAAGGCACATTTAGATTCCTAACTCCATAAAGGTGGTCACAACTACATTTTTTTCCTGAAATTATAAGAAAAATCTTACAAAAACAAAAATATGGATTTGATAAAGTTTGTGGTAACATAAAATTTGCTATAGCAACTGTATCGTTACAGTAAGCACACTGTAATTGCTACTGCAATTTATCACTGTTAACACCAAGGCTATTTTTATAAATACCTGTGAGTCTATTTCAGCAGAGGCTTCAGATTCTCAGGTGCTGGTCTGAACCATTATGGGTGTGGACAAATAAGGAGTCTATTGTTTCAGCTGAGACCCTGGCTTGAGAATACAAGTTACATTGAATTCAGACTCCAGAATTGGGTTGGAAAGTTTTCCTTTAAAAATTTTAATTCACATAATAAAAACTGAAGAAGCAGTAATTCCATGTCAGGAATCACAGGAGAAAAAAACAAAACCGCTGTGATGCATTTCTGAATCACTGACAAAATACAGTTGCATTGTAAAGTCAAAGTAACCCAAAGCAGTTGAGCTTGCTATTGAATTTGGACCAAAGTTCATAACATCTTTCAATTAAAAGAAGATGGAATACCATCTTTACTTAAAAATATTTAAAAATGTATTGTTATATATGGCTTCGTTAATATTTTCTCTATATTTGTGGCTAATGGTGTCCCCCAGGGGTCAGTACTTGGTCCATTGCTATTCAACTTATCCATCAATGACCTGGATGAAGGGACAGAGAGCACCCTCAGCAAGTTTGCGGACAATACAAAGCTTGGTGGAGTGGCTGATACACCAGAAGGCTGTGCTGCCATTCAGAGAGTTGGAGAGTTGGACTAAGAGGAACCTCAAGAGGTTCAACAAAGGCAAGTGCGGGGTCCTGCACCTGGGGAGGAATAACTCCAGGCACCAGTATCGGTTGGGGGCTGACCTGCTGGAAAGCAGCTCTGCAGAGAAGGACCTGGGTGATCCTGGTAGACAACAAGTTAACCATGAGCCAGCTATGTGCCCTTGTGGCCAAGAAGGCCAATGGGATCCTGGCCTGCATTAGGAGAAGAGCGGACAGCAGGTCGAGAGAGGTGATTCTCCCCCCTCTACTCAGCCCTGGTGAGGCCACACCCGGAATATTGTGTGCAGTTCTGGGCTCCCCAGTACAAGAGGGACGTGGAACTTCTAGAGAGGGTCCAGCGTAGCGCTACGAAGATGAGTAAGGGATTGGAGCATCTATCTTATGAGGAAAGACTAAACGAACTGGGCCTGTTTAGCCTAGGGATGAGAAGATTGAGAGGGGATCTTATCAACTTGTACAAATACCTGAGGTGACAATGTAAAAAGGACAGGGCCAAACTCTTCTCAGTGGTGGCCAGCGGTAGGACAAGAGGAAATGGGAACAAATTAAAACACAGGAAGTTTCATCTTCACATGAGGAAGAACTTGTTTACTGTTAGGGTGACAGAGCACTGGAACAGGCTGCCCAGAGAAGTTGTGAAGTCTCCTTCTTTGGAGATATTCAAAACCTACCTGGATGCAATCCTGTGCAATGTGTTCTAGGTGACCCTGCTTGAACTGAGGGTCTTTTAAAAACGTTTTATATAACCTTTATATAACCCTTTATATAAACCATATTTTCTGTTGTTGTTGTTTGTCTTTGTTTGTTAGTTTGTTTTTGTACCTTTAGGAATAGAAGCAATATAATTTCTTACAAAAAGCAAACGAGAACTCTTCAGTGAGGGTGCCTTCAGGAGTGCAGTGTTCAAGCAGGTAGAAAGGGGAGAAATACAGCAAGAAGGCATACAAGTGCACATACCTGCAGAGTAACAGAAGAAAGAAACTTTTCCCAGGAATGCCAAGGAGTTGGTTAAAATTCACTACAGTCTAGGAGGACTGAAAAGGTAGTTGAACTGAGTGAACAGGACTCAGTGAACAAGAACCCAGAGGGCAGAATCATGTACAGATTTCTTTAGTATTACTTTCCATCTCTCCCACTGTTCTATGTTATCTGAGTTTTAAAGCTTTTTGTTCTAGTTTTCAATTACAGAGCTTAAAATAATTTGAATGGTTCTGATGTGCTCACTTTAAGAAAAAACTGTCAGCAGCACAACCTGATTGGGGCTTTACAGAGTACCTATTCATATCTTTGCTTCACTGGCAGAGTTTCACTGCACCTCCTTACATATTCAGCCTAAAAACCAACCAATCCACCAACCAACCCAAACTAGCACATTTACACATAAAACTTTTAAGCTATATACCGTTAAACTGTAACTGACAGACTACAGTATAGTATTACCTTATTATATGTGTCTATGAAATACTATTAATTGTAGCATATGTTTGCACCTGAGAATTATAGATGTAACACTGATGTTACATCTTTGTTCTCTAGGAATGGAAAAGGATATGTCTTATTACCATAGTGACAGGTTGTCCACTGGATTTTGCCTCCAACGAGAATAGCTCATTGAAAAAGTGTCAACTGGCCTTCGATTAATGATCCTTTCACGTTTGCTGAAAATATATCATTACAAATGACAACTTATCACTTTATATTTGCTCTTTGTCATGAATTTAGGAATAAAAATGATTTCACATAGTTTTTCTTATTTATTTTTATTTTGAAAATCAAAATGTTATCATAAAGTCAGACATTTGCATACAGAATTAGTTTGATAAGTTTCACTGTCTTTCTCTCTTCAGAATTTGATTTTTCTGACTTTTTCTTATGATGTCTTCATTTGCCACTGGACACTCACAGGCAAACTACTACAATACCTGGAATTCTTAAGTATTCTCCCATTTAGCTATTATTCATTCTCACACTCCAAACTTTCACAAGCTTGGGTTGTAGCACTTCTGTATATAAAAAACTATTTTGTTCTAAGGTACTCTGTACACTGCAGATCTAATCCCAAGACTGAAACTAAAATTACTTGTGAATAGTTCGAAGTATTTAATATTTTAAATTTGAGTTGCTTAACTGAACATATGAATAATACGATACATTTCTATTATGTAGCAATGCTTAAATCAGTTGCTGATGCAATCGCTCAGATCACAGACTCTAGAATTTTTCCATGACTGCCTGGCAACATTTGCATCCAATTCATTGTTACACAGAATGCTGGAGTTTTAAAACTCTTGTCAATACATCCATAGGAACACTAAATAAATGAAAATACTATCAGAATGAATCTACTTAAAACTATACCATATCTGCTGACTTTAATTTCTATTACAGTAATGTCCTAGTTTTACTGGTCCTTGTAGCTTTTAAGAAATGTTTGTCCTTCATATTTAAACAGTTGCTCTCTGTTCAATTATCATTTAGTAGAACCCATCAAAATATTAACTTCTGAGGCAAAAGTATTTGACTACAGTAGCTGTTTTTCCATAAAGAAAAACGGATTATACCACCATTATGAATGCTCATAGCTTTTTTGGACTGGCAACAGTAACATTTCCTCCCCTTCTTACCTCCAAAACCTTCTTCTGAACTTCAGCGAGAATGAGGTAACAAAATGCCTGTAGCCGAAGATTCTCCCTTTTGATACTCAGCGTCAGAAGGACTAGAGTTCTTTTACTGGTTGCTTTGTCTTGTTCATGCTCCTGAAAGACAGTTCAACACACATTGAATTTGACACTTCACTTCAGGACAAATCTGCAAGTGTGGTTTTTGCATTCTCTCTTCTATTCATAAATGCCTTGAAAATAAGTGTAGTTCCATTGAGAGTCAGCACTAGAGGTTGTGAGAGTGACAGCATGTTTTACTCACACACATACCAATGTGACAACAAAGTCCATTTTTAGAAAGCTGCATAGAAACATCTCTGCATCAGTGTCAAATTAGAGATACTGTTCTGAAATAGTGATTACGACCACACATTTGGCCTGTGTCAGCTGAAGGAGCTGTCTGACTTATCTATCCATCTATTGCTGCCTGCTGCTCAAATGAATGTCATCTTGTCAATGGGCTCGTCATTACATTCAGCTGGAAAGTTTGCAGACTCTCAGCTCTGTGAGAGAGCTATTATGGTATTTAGGGATGACTTCAATGCTAGCACATTCCTTTTTAAGGAGCATCAAATTTCTTGGCAATCCATTTTGTAGGACAAAAGTGATTCCTTGCTGTGTCCAAGTCATGAGTCCTGTACATTGTTTCTTCAAGGAATAATTCCTTAATACATTTTTTATGCCTTTATAAACGGTACTTTTCCCTTCCAGTAGCTCTGCCAGCTTGTGTAGTTTAATTGTTTCCAAAGGTACAAATCTGTCTGAGAATGTGTTTGCAAAACTTCATGTATAAAAGACAGATTTTATGGCAAGCTGAGGTACAAGACAAAACCATTTAGAAATACTTGATTTTTTTAAAAATTCTTACCTAGTGGTAAGAAGTATAGACCTAGTGGTACAGATTAAAGTTAGTGTTTTAAAAACAAAGTATTTCCTAGAAAGTCTACCACTTACAAGGTACCTACCAAGGTTGCCAAGGTTACAAGTCTTTTTTGGTCTCTACATTTTTTCGGGCAGTGGACAGCTTCCTTGTGTTATCTGAAACTTATGGAAAACAGGTTTTTTTTTTTTTTTTTTTTTTGGTGTACAAATATGAGCAACTAAAAAGAATTTCATGTTTAGATGCTTGTGTACACTCATTTTAATTTTAAAGACCTTGTGAAAAAAAAGCTGCTTGCCTAAATAGTTTATGGCATTTTTCTATAAGTCATTACAGTATTTAGTTTTCTGCTTTCTGAAATTTCGGAGAGTTTAGAAATATTTTAAGGATAAGAAAACTCACTGATTTGCATGTACAAAAAAGATACATTAATTAAGAAATATTCTTGAAATAGAGGTACATGTTAAGGTGAATGGTGTAATGTGATCAAGAGATGGACAAAAGAGAAGAAACCTAGGGGTTTTGTTGAGTTTGTTTTGTTTTGCTTTGTTTTGTTTTGGTTTGGTTTTGATTCTGGACTCTGCTGTTGATTGCTTTATTGAACCATAGTCTTGCAACATCAGATGTCAGAGAGGTGATATGACTGAGCAGAACTGTTATAGTTAAAAGGCATAATAAAGTTGAGCAGATGGAAGTAGAACTGGCAGAGCAGAATAGAGTCAAGAAGAGGAAATCATTTTCCTTCTGGTTGCCATCCTCCATGGAAAATAACTGGATTAATAGATGTGATGCAAGTAGTTGAGGACTTATTTGTGAACAAGTGTTTTAGGTCCTCATTAAACATATTTATTAAACACTCTTCCTAAAATTAGAAAAAAGGATAGCTATACTAAAATTAATTCCCACATCCTTGGACAATGATGAATTAAATACAATAATACAAAAATAACAATGATGATATATACAATAAATTGACCTTTATTTTGCTTTTGTCTCAGAATTGTAATTCAATTTGTTTTTATTTTTATTTTGTATGATGTTAACTAAGCCGAGGTTATGAGATAGCTGTGGAGTAAGTGGAATTGAAAGAGTCTGTAAGCTATGATTGTAACTTTGCAGTCCCTTTCTGGAAGGAAGTATGGCCCATAGCTGTATTTGAAATAGCAACTCCCTATGATTTGAAGCATTTTACATACTATTACAGTTTTCTGCCCTGTGTATGTCTTTTTCTGTGCTGCTATTCTGTAGCTGCAGCTGTATAAACAAATCAAATTGTGAATCTTTTTCTTCACATGAAAATATTTTCATTAGGGCTAATAGTGACACTGAACTAGTCATCTGATACAGAAGTGGAGAAGGGGCTTTAAGATCTCTATGATCAAGAGTACTGAGAGTGGGAATTGGTTTTCTAATTGAGAAGAGATTGTCTGAACAGGAATATTAAATTTTTATACCACAAACTACTAGTCTTTCCAAATACCCTACTCTCCAAACTGAAAAGAAAAAAAGAGAGAGAGAGAAAGGAAAGGAAAGGAAAGGAAAGGAAAGAAAAGGAAAGGAAAGGAAAAAGAAACATCCTGCATTCAAGTTGAGCTCAAAATATCCTTATAACTGCCACGTAATTATATAAGAAAGGCGTTTCTGTATATTAATACTGTGCCCTGTTTTTTTTTTCCTTATTTCAGTGAATCACAAAATGCCATTTTATTTTTGTCAACATCAAAACTGTTTGAGGTATAAAAGAGTAATCATCTGTAGTTTTTATATCTGTGCTTCCAAATCAGGATAAAGTATGAAGATGATGAAGTCTAACACCATAATTCTTAAGATAAATACATAATATAGTCAGACAAATTAATAATCCTGTAAAAAAAAAATAAAGTTTTTAACCTTTTTCTCTTTGCTTTTAGGATTACTGAAGGTGAGGCCACACCAGCAGAGCAGAGCAGGACAAACTTTTCCTTCAACCAGCTAGTGACGCTGTGCTTGATGCATCCCAGGATACAGTTGACCCTTTCGCTGCCAGGGCACACTGTTGATTCGTATTCAACTTGCCATCAACCAGAACTCCCAGATCCCCTTTCACGGGGCTGCTCTCCAGCTGCACATCTCCAAATGTACCTGCACAGCCTTTAAGCACCTACGTCTCACATGCAACTGGAAAATTATTTGGCTCCACTAACAGTTATCAGTAAATTAACAAACATAGTATTTTGTAGATGAAACCCTTGACTTACTGAGTTGTCCATATTGATTCAGAAACAAAAGGAAAATAATGCAGTGCCTCTGAGCAGCAGCTAAGATGTAGTTATAATCCTAGAGAAAAGAGTATTTTGTGTTGTGAAAGTAAGAGATTGCTTTTGATCATGTTAAATGTTTTGATCACCTAGTCATTCAGTCACGTGATAAAATGAATAAGAACATTTGATCAGCTTTCGCTAGGTGACACTCTATAAAGAGGAGTGGCTTGATAGCCACACTGAAAAGCACAGGCTATTGCAGTAATGGATAATCATGAGAATTTCTATTACTTATTCTGCATTTGCAAAGATATAACTGTACTCAGTGTTCTAACAGCCAATTAACTTCTTAACTTGAATCACAGTAGGGGCACAAAATTCTGCTGTACATAAAATCTTACTGACTTTGTAATTATGTTTTATGGGATCGAGAATCAGAAAAAGTCACTTATAGGGCATAATTTAGAGATTGTCATTAGGAGTTCAGGCATATTTTGAGGTGTCTAAGATGCTTGTTAGCTAATTCAAGACCCTCAGTTAATGAATGACAGCAGTTTTCCCATTTAGGCTTAGTAAAGATACAGTTTTTTTTTACCATTTATATTCTAAATTGCTTATGATGACAAAAATAGCAATATTTTTTCATCTCCTACCTACTGATTTTCCCAATTCTATGTTATTTTCTTACCATCTCTGTCTTTTTCATCTTTTACGTAATACAAACATCATCCCCTCCTGACATTTTCCCCTTTGTACTACTAGGATTGGCAACAATACTTTTTTCTTTCTTTCTGAAGGAAGGAATGGCAAGGAGAAACTTCCAGAGCAAGATCACAAATCTCTTACAAACATGAAACTCAGAGGCAATACACAAGCATCAATCTTTTGGTGACCAAGTTCTTGTTCTTCAGAGGCACAGAATCAAATTGAAAAGTGCTGTGAGTCCTGCTTCTCTTTGCAATGTTGGAGTTATGTGACCCTCCCCTCTCATCTTTCATTCATATTCTGCACATTTTACATATTAGATTCAGTAAGTAGAATTAATTAGGCAGCTCTAACACCTCATAAATCTGCTCTTTCAAATCCTAGTGTTCGTATTTTAGCCGGTCGGAGGCACCAGGAAATTTGCAGGTTGCATTTGCACCTAGATCAGAAGGTCCGGTAGCTACAGTGACACTGGGTAGTATCGAGGAAAATTACCTGGGCTTTCAGTAGAAAAAACAGGTGGAATTCTATGTAATCCTATGAACAGAAGTGGCACGTGGAAACCTAAGTCAGTATTGTGTTTCGTTTTTTACTGACAACTCAATCTCTCAGTTGTCTGAAAATTACACCTTCTTATTACGTCTGGCTCCTTTCTAGAAGGATCTTATGGCTAATTGTCTGCTTACTACTGAGACTAGCATTAGGACAGAGCAATGGAAAAGAATTACATGTTAGGCTGACCTATTCTGTCGACAGTACAGATGCACTATGGGTGTCAGGATGAATTACAAAAGCAAATTTGGGATTCTGCACCTGGGATGTGGCATTCCTGGTTATTTTGTACAGACTGGGGGACAAAAGGCTGAAGAGCAGCCCTGTGGAAAGGGATCTGGGGGTTTTGGCCAACAGCAGAATGAATATAACTCAACAGTGTGGCCTCACAGCCAAAAGGGCCAACCATATCCTGGGGTGCGTCAGGCACTGCATAGCTACTTGGTCAAGGGAAGTGGTTATCCCATTCTACTCCACACTGGGGCAGCCTCACCTCGAGTACTGTGTGCAGTTTTGGGCACCACAATATAAGAAGGACAGAGTGTCTACAGATCACAGAGTGTCCAAAGGAGGGCAACAAAGACAGTGAAGGGGCTAGAGTGCAAGACTTACAAGCAGTGATTGAGGTCACTTGGTTTGTTCAGCCTAGAGAAGTGGAGACTGAGGGGAGACCTCATCGCAGCCTACAGCACCTCACGAGGGGAGCGGAGGGGCAGGCGCTGATCTCTCCTCTCTGGTGACAGTGAGAGGACCCAAGGGAACAGCATGAAGCTGCAGCAGGGGAGGTCCAGGCTGGATGTTAGGAAAAGGTTCTTCACTAAGAGGGTGGTTGGGCACTGGAACAGGCTGCTCAGGGAAGTGGTCATGGTACTGAGCCTTCCAGAGTTCAAGAAGAATTTGGACAATGCTCTCAGACATATGGTCTGATTTTTGGGTGGTCCTGTGTGCAGCCAGGAGTTGGAGTTAATGATCCTTATGGGTCCCTTCCATCTTAGGATGTTCTATGATTCTATAGGTTGTGTGAATTTAAGCTTTTTATGAATTTGGACTTGCTTTCATGCAGAGGCTTGAATATCATCCCAGGTCTACAGTAAAATATACATTAATTTCAGGTTTTGTAAAACAGTACTTATAGGTCACAACATATGACTAATATAATAATACAAAAATATAGTTTTTGTATGTGTACAGTTCTTAGTAATGTCTTCTACAGTTTGTTTTAGTAAAGATTGTCACAGAACATGATACATGACTTTTAAATGTAATTGTAAAATTTGCAGGCAGTGCTGTCACTAGCATAAAGATCAAAATATTGGAGGGCATTCTACAGTTTCTTAGATCTTATGACAAAGAAATAAGTACACCTGACTGACAAAGGAAAAGAAGTATCAGAGCTATTGCAAAATCTCCCCATAAAGAAGAATTTTTTGATAACATATGAATTTCATGTTGTATATTCATTCTGGAAATCTGAAAGGGAAATGCGAGCAAAAAAACCCCATGAAATCCATTTTTGTCTCTGCCGAAATAAGGCTGCCCTTGAAATAATTTTCAGAATCTGCTCAATCATGTAAAGCAATATTATAAAATACATTAAGAAGGGAAGTAAGTAAGAGTACTAGATTTCAATGAAAGAGTATGAGCGTATTTAGGCAGATAAAAGTAATATTCAAACTGAAACTGAGTCAAGACACTGAAGTTATGCTAGAAGGTAGTTATGGGACATTTTGTTAGTTTTAGGTGATTCATTTTCTCACCATCCCCATGAAAGGGAATTGACCAGTCCTATTATAATTAGTTAAAAATCAGTTCTTATCTAATAATTCTGGTGGCTAGAAGTACGTATACGTTTTTCATTATTAGGTTCAACAGATAAAACAAAGAAGATTCCAAGAAGTAAAGGTTGCTTAATATAGAAGGTGTGAAAAACGAAGAGTTGTTCAGTAAACTGTAAATGCTATGAGGCGTAAGCTCATTACTTCTGCTGCAATACAGAAGAACTTCACTAATTCACATGAATAACTTAAAGACCCACAGTAAATGACTGAAGTTTATGATAAGACATTAAATGAAATAAATGGTAAAACTTCCTTGGGCTTTCAATTGTAGTTTGGCTGGTATCAAGGCAAATGAACAAGAAAAATAGCAAGAATAATTGCAAAATAACTTCTAGTCATTTATATGATGTTTAGCTTCACTATTTGGGGGTATGGGTTTGGAGGTTTGGATGATGCCTTCTCTTTTTTTTTTTTCTCTTTCCCCCCACAGATTTTAACTTAAAAACACATTTTTTTTTTTTTTTTTTTTAAAATCCAAACAAGACTTTATTTAATCTTTAAAACCAGTTCTGTGTTGGTGAGCATAGATAAGGCAGAATTAGTCTAATTATTCTCTCTTTGGGTGGAAACTATGGAACAGAACTTTATTCAGTTCCAAAACAACAAGGCACATTTATTTTTGAAACGTCTTCATCACACTGCAATTGTTGTTTTATCTCTCTATTCAATAATTGAATGATAATCATAAACTTGATAACGACTTTTTCTGCCACAAAAGCATACACTTATAAAGGACGAATGCTAAGGAATAGGAACCTACCATATTGAGTCAGGGTTAAAACATTGACTGTTAAAAGGCGTTCCTTTCATCCTTTCTTTTTTTTTTTTTTTTTT
>VXAL01003401.1:46592-66306 GCA_013399475.1 Chauna torquata | reverse complement strand
TATTTTCTCCCCCTGTTTCTTTGAGGAGGGGGAGTGAGTGAGCGGTTGTGATGGAGGTCGCCTGTTTAGCTGGGTAAAACCACCACACTACGTATGCCTTTGTATGATCTCTAGCACCTGTATGAACTCTAGCAATTAAATATACCTGGGTAGAAAACACAATGCCATAGTATATCTTCCTAACAGTATGTATCTTAGAAGATATGTCTTGATCTCTTCTGATTGTTCAGTGTATTTTATCTCTGCTAACTACACAAGCTTCTGTGAACGCTTAAACCAGGTTAGCAATTATGGGGAATCTGCACTGGATTTTGCTAGCCCAAGTTATGTTTAAATCATCTAAGAACTTAAATAAGGTTACTACAGTACCTCATCTATGTTCAACAGTTAAAAAGTAAAGTCAGTATTTAAATCAGTTTGGTTTTGGTTGATCCACCTACATGCAGCATAATAATAACAGGAGGGTGCTGTAGGAATTTTAAAAGTATTGGAGTCTCAGTCTTATTCAGAAACAATGTTTTATAATTCCTACCACAAAACATTTAAAACTTTTTTATTTTTTTTCCCCATGAATATATTTTCAAAGATAGATTAAAAAAAAAAAAAAAAGGGAAGAAGATTTCTTAAAAAAAATCCCTTGGTGAATATGCAGTTTTCTTCTGTGTGAGAGCACAGTCATATAGTCTATACGAAAGGTGTTCTGCTATGTGGCAGTCATATCTCAGCAAAGTAAAAAGTAGATTTTGTATGATTTGATTCTTCAGGAAACATTACCGAGTAGGGCTTTTCAAGAAATGCAGTAACGTTCACATTAAACCGAAAATGTGATATTGAATAATACCTTTCAAATACCTTTGAAAACATAAATGTCTTTTCAGTGGATAGGCTAAAAAGAAGTTGAATTCCTAAACTGTTTTGGAAAACTTTACCTGTTATTTCTACATCTCTGCATTACAGGTCTGAAACGGAAGAAACCGTATAAACTCTTTCTTCTGTTTTATTACATTAATGCTTCTTTTTTTTGTCCAGAGGTATAATGAAAGGCAGCTTAATTCATAAATATCCTATTTTGAATTCTTCCTCACTGAATCTCAGTTATGTTTTTTGTAAAATACAAAAGCATGATGCAGTAATATAATGAGAAAGGCATTAATAATTATACTGATGACAACAAAAAGAAAATGAAATACTTGGTGCAACACAAAATGAATTAAAATAACCATTACATAATGGAATACATCCAAATATACAATTATACAAAAATATGCAAACAATTTTTTAAAAACACAAAAAGGAGATTCAAAAAAAATTCATTAAAAATTACATATTAAATTGAATAAAGGATAAGACAGACTGTAGTCACTGACAGTTTGATTTTTTTTTTCAGTTTTATTCAAATTCCACATAAATGTTTTTAATTATTTTGTCCCCTATTTCTTTGCACAACTCTGAAAAAAGTAGGACTTCATGTACCTTTTAATCAGTATGAAAGCTCTCATTACCTTGGTAAGAACATGATTTTAGTCTTCTGTAGTTCTTTAATTACTTTTGTTGTAAAGACTTGGCTTGTGTGCTCTTTCATTTTTATTCATTTCTATGGAGTCAAAAAAGAAACAAAACAAATCAAAACAAGCAAACAAAAAAAACCACTTCGGGATGTATAAAACATTTAAGAAAAATTAAAACATAACTGCACATGAACCTTGACAGATCAAAATTGTCTGATAGCTCTTTTATAGTCATTGTCAAAAGAATTATTTGTAATATGCTCCAAGGGTCTTTGAATCTTTGCAATGAATCTATGAATCTGTAGTGCAATGAATCTATGCTGCACACCAGTTTTCAAGCTCAGGTCTACAAGCAGGGTAATTCAAGTTTTACCATACTTTTTAAGGAGGCTGCATTTCTCCAAGCCCTTAGTTTCACCACATTATTCAACACCCTACAGTCTATTCTTCACATCTGTCTTCCTGACACTCCACTCTTTGTGACCTTTTTCCCAGTGATTTAACCTTCCCTATATGCTAAGTTAACCTTGGCTGGCTGGCAGTGCTCACCCACCTGTCCTCTCTCTCCACCTCTTCAGCAAGGCGGGGGGAGAAAATAACGACAAAAAGCTTGTGTGTCAAGATAAAGACATGGACAGCACTTAACAGTTACTGTCATGGGAAAACAGGCTCAAATTTATGAAGATTAGTTTAATTTATCACCAAATAAAACTAGAGGATAGTTAGAAATAAATNACCACATTATTCAACACCCTACAGTCTATTCTTCACATCTGTCTTCCTGACACTCCACTCTTTGTGACCTTTTTCCCAGTGATTTAACCTTCCCTATATGCTAAGTTAACCTTGGCTGGCTGGCAGTGCTCACCCACCTGTCCTCTCTCTCCACCTCTTCAGCAAGGCGGGGGGGGAAAATAACGACAAAAAGCTTGTGTGTCAAGATAAAGACATGGACAGCACTTAACAGTTACTGTCATGGGAAAACAGACTCAAATTTATGAAGATTAGTTTAATTTATCACCAAATAAAACTAGAGGATAGTTAGAAATAAATAAATAAATAAATAAATACTTCACCTACCACCTTCTTCCCCGGCTCAAATTCAACTCTCCATTCTTCTACATCCTTCCCCCTGAGGAGCACTGGGGGATCGGGAACAGGAGCTGCAGTAAATTCATAACACTTCATCTCTGCCTCTCCTTCCTCCTCTCACTTTCCCCTGCTCCATCATGGGTTCCCCCTCACTGGATACAGTCCTTCATGAACTGCTGTGATGTGGGTCATTTCCATAGGCTGCAGTTCTACAAGAACTGCTCCAGCATTGGTCCATTCCACAAGGTGTAGTCCTTCAGGAACACGCTGCCCCATTGTGAGTCCCTCATGGGTCACAGTTCCTGCCATAAAACCTACTCCAGCATGGGATCATCTCTACAGCCTGTTCCAACTCTGCAGCTCTCCACAGATTGTAACTTCCTTCAGGCCATATCCACCTGCTGTAGTGTGGGTTGCAGTATGGATATGTGCTCTGGTGTGGTTCTACATGAGGAACAAGCAGTTTCACCATGATCTTCTCCACAGACTGTAGGGGAGCTTCTGCTCCAGCACCTGGAGCACCTCATCGACTTCCTTCTTCACTGATTTTGGTCTCTGCAGGGTTGTTTCTCTCCCATTTTTTCTCGCTCCTCACTCTCACAGCTGCTGTTTTTTACACTTTCTTAAATACGTTATTGCAGAGGCACCATCAGCATTGCTGTTGGGATCAGATTTGACCAGCAGTGTGCCTGTTTTAAAACTGACTGGAACTGACTGATATAGGGGCAGCTCCTGATATCTTCTCACAGAAGCCCCACTGCAGCCCCCCACCCCCACTGCCAAAACCTTGCCGTGGAAATCCAATACAGGCTATCAGTTTAGGAGTTTCTATAATGTAAATTTTAGGAGCTCCTCCTGTAATAAGCTCACTCCCTTTTATGAAAGAGAAAGAAAAACCAAACCAAACCAAACCAAACCAAACCAAACCAAACCTCATTAATAAGAACATATAGACAGGAATTCAATTTTGTAACCAATTACATATTAGAAAAAGTTCCACAATTTTTAGCAGCTTTTTGTGTAAACTGTAATCTTTGTACTTCCAATGTTTATGTGTTTGGGAGTCTTGTGGAAATATAGTGAGAAGAGTGTTTCTTTTATTCTTATGTAATGATGGTCTGAATCTTTCCCCTTGTTATGCTTTCGAGTGCTGAATTCTTCTATCATAAAAGGAAAAAGAGAAAGTATGATCTTTTATTTTAATCTTCTTTTTAAAGAAGCAAACAGTAAAAAGTCAGTGAATCAAATAGGCAAAGATCACCCTGTTTTAATTTAATACTGCTATAGTGCAATTCAGTCAGTTCAGTGCCAAATCAGAGAANCAAGGGTCTTTGAATCTTTGCAATGAATCTATGAATCTGTAGTGCAATGAATCTATGCTGCACACCAGTTTTCAAGCTCAGGTCTACAAGCAGGGTAATTCAAGTTTTACCATACTTTTTAAGGAGGCTGCATTTCTCCAAGCCCTTAGTTTCACCACATTATTCAACACCCTACAGTCTATTCTTCACATCTGTCTTCCTGACACTCCACTCTTTGTGACCTTTTTCCCAGTGATTTAACCTTCCCTATATGCTAAGTTAACCTTGGCTGGCTGGCAGTGCTCACCCACCTGTCCTCTCTCTCCACCTCTTCAGCAAGGCGGGGGGAGAAAATAACGACAAAAAGCTTGTGTGTCAAGATAAAGACATGGACAGCACTTAACAGTTACTGTCATGGGAAAACAGACTCAAATTTATGAAGATTAGTTTAATTTATCACCAAATAAAACTAGAGGATAGTTAGAAATAAATAAATAAATAAATAAATACTTCACCTACCACCTTCTTCCCCGGCTCAAATTCAACTCTCCATTCTTCTACATCCTTCCCCCTGAGGAGCACTGGGGGATCGGGAACAGGAGCTGCAGTAAATTCATAACACTTCATCTCTGCCTCTCCTTCCTCCTCTCACTTTCCCCTGCTCCATCATGGGTTCCCCCTCACTGGATACAGTCCTTCATGAACTGCTGTGATGTGGGTCATTTCCATAGGCTGCAGTTCTACAAGAACTGCTCCAGCATTGGTCCATTCCACAAGGTGTAGTCCTTCAGGAACACGCTGCCCCATTGTGAGTCCCTCATGGGTCACAGTTCCTGCCATAAAACCTACTCCAGCATGGGATCATCTCTACAGCCTGTTCCAACTCTGCAGCTCTCCACAGATTGTAACTTCCTTCAGGCCATATCCACCTGCTGTAGTGTGGGTTGCAGTATGGATATGTGCTCTGGTGTGGTTCTACATGAGGAACAAGCAGTTTCACCATGATCTTCTCCACAGACTGTAGGGGAGCTTCTGCTCCAGCACCTGGAGCACCTCATCGACTTCCTTCTTCACTGATTTTGGTCTCTGCAGGGTTGTTTCTCTCCCATTTTTTCTCGCTCCTCACTCTCACAGCTGCTGTTTTTTACACTTTCTTAAATACGTTATTGCAGAGGCACCATCAGCATTGCTGTTGGGATCAGATTTGACCAGCAGTGTGCCTGTTTTAAAACTGACTGGAACTGACTGATATAGGGGCAGCTCCTGATATCTTCTCACAGAAGCCCCACTGCAGCCCCCCACCCCCACTGCCAAAACCTTGCCGTGGAAATCCAATACAGGCTATCAGTTTAGGAGTTTCTATAATGTAAATTTTAGGAGCTCCTCCTGTAATAAGCTCACTCCCTTTTATGAAAGAGAAAGAAAAACCAAACCAAACCAATCCAAACCAAACCAAACCAAACCTCATTAATAAGAACATATAGACAGGAATTCAATTTTGTAACCAATTACATATTAGAAAAAGTTCCACAATTTTTAGCAGCTTTTTGTGTAAACTGTAATCTTTGTACTTCCAATGTTTATGTGTTTGGGAGTCTTGTGGAAATATAGTGAGAAGAGTGTTTCTTTTATTCTTATGTAATGATGGTCTGAATCTTTCCCCTTGTTATGCTTTCGAGTGCTGAATTCTTCTATCATAAAAGGAAAAAGAGAAAGTATGATCTTTTATTTTAATCTTCTTTTTAAAGAAGCAAACAGTAAAAAGTCAGTGAATCAAATAGGCAAAGATCACCCTGTTTTAATTTAATACTGCTATAGTGCAATTCAGTCAGTTCAGTGCCAAATCAGAGAATGTATGAGACTGAGGATGGCATATTGTTACACAGCAAATGTCAGTGGATATATTTTAACGGTTTTTAAAGGAATTTTGTAAAAAGAATGCTGCATATGATTTATCAGCACAACAAAGTAACAAGGATTTCTCAAATTGTATCTCTGGACACAAAAAACTAGTAAGTATATAAATACCTACAAAAGACTAAGGGCCTTAGACTTCTTAAATCTCTGTATAGCAATTAGTCATATTTTGGAGTATTTTTAAAAAGGTGGTGAAACAGGTTGAATAATACAAAAATGTAAGTTCATATTTTCTTGATGAGCATCAAATTATTTTGCATTTTGAATACAACAAAATGGTAAATGTAGTTTGCTTGAAAAGTAGGAGATACTTCGGAGTATCTGATTTTCTGCTCATTAGCAATTATTTTTAAAAAGTGAAAAAATGGTTTGAATAAATGTAAGGGAAAACTGCAACATTCTTTTTAGGTGAATCAAATAAAATTTAAGTGGATGAAGTAGAAAATCTTCCACCTAAATAAAATATTTGTTTTTATTTTTTAAGGATTCTTGTTTTATGCAGGTTTAATGATTTCTATACAAAAGAACATTTTAAATCATTTAAATATTTTTGAAGATAAAATTGCAAAACATTCATTGTTGCTCTCTTCTGTCCAGAAGTGGCTGTGGGAATAAATGAACGAATATAACCCTTGTTCAGATAAGAACTTGTTAAGAATGTTCCTTGCTTAAAAATAAACATGTGAGATCAATGTACTGCACGAGATTCAAATGTAATGTACCATAAATATGTGCGGTATTTTGAAAGTCCACAGGAGTGAAACTCTTAATTCAGTTAAGTGCTTTTGAAAAAACAGTGTCTATATACATCTTGTGGTCCGTGAGGATGTCAGAAAAAAATACTTTTACAACCTGCTATTGAGTTGACACAAAAGATGGGTTACAAATATTTTTTAAAATAACAAAATTATTTAGCCTGTACAATAAAGAAGACATTTATCGATAGGTCTCCAATACAGAGCACTCAACCCTTATCTGCACCAGATAAGTTCTTATAGGGATAGCAGAGGGTAAACAACCATCAGAATTCCCTTGCTATGAAGTAAAAGCTATTTTAAAGTATACCATTTAGGTCAAAAAATTGTCTTTTGCAGGGAGCATGAAAAGAAGAAAAGACCATATGAGAATCATATGAGAAGAAGAGAGGCTAAGGTATCTGTACCTGAAACGAGAGTTGCTTAAATACAGCTTTACAGTTTTACTGTTTTTGCCAGGTTGCTTGCCTGGGTAACATCCATCTTTGTGAAGGGCAGAAAAAAGTCAAATCCCCAAAGACTCTTTTGATTTCTTCCTTTGGAAAAGAGAATGAAGAAAAGAAAATATGCCACTAGGGTCTTCATTTGGCTTCTCTGAGCATGTTTATTTACTTTTGACAGATGGTAACCATTTTGATAATAACTTTTAAAGTGAAGTTTCATTTTGCTTGTTTTCTTTCTACTTTGCACTTCTTTTAAATTTGAAACATGCTAGAATTTTTAAGAATTAATGTAGAACAGTTACTCCTGCAACAGAGGGATCAGAACAGGAGACAGACGTGTGGTTGAAAAGAGCATCAAAATACCCACACAGGCAAATCCTTTCAAACTGATTTAGGACTTTATGAAATATGCATAAATTGAATGATGGATTAGTTAGCCTTTTTAACATTAACCTTCCCTCTAGCTATTCTTTCCAAAGAGTTTGTCCTTTAAAAAAGAAAAGTGTATGGTCACCTAAGGCAAAAGGTACCTTCTTTGGAGGTTGCATGTTTTTGATTTAATACAGCAGAGCAAAATAATGATGAACTGCATGTAAGTTCCACACACCTTCAATGCACCTTCAGCCTGATCTGCAGGGCTTAAGCTGTTATAGTCTGAATCCCTGCTGGATGGAACTGCCAATCTTGCTAAACCATGTGAGTGGCTTAGCGACACAGACAGATGTTCACAGAGAATGAGACAGAGACCACCAAATTCATTCATTTGTGAATTAAATAGGATTTGAACATGGGCCTCCAGTGTGAAAGTCTAGTTCATTAATCTGGTAGTTTCTTTCAACTGTATTTTTATAAGATGTTTTGTAACCAAAAAAACCCAACACCTTACAATTGCTGCTAACAAACCAAAGCAAGCATACTTAGCCACATTCCAGCTTCCAAACTCTGCATCCTTTATGGTTTTGTCTAAATTCAGAAAACAGCATAAGCTCTGAACTGTGTTTCTCCAAACATCTTATTTCAGTGGGAGGGAAGCATGACACTGACATTTAAATTTAATTGTTTTAACAGCAAGAGAGAAGCAGGAAAATGAGGTATCTTAGTGCAAAACCTGAAATACAAGAACACAAGAAATGAAAAACATACAAACAACTCTGAGATATATGTGATATATTTCATGTGATATATTTACGTAGGCCAGCTATTCACTCAGATATGGAAGAAATCCCACAAGGTTCTTGAAGATTACAATAGTAAGAAAAAAATATTAAAAATGTTTTATGTCTGTATGGCAAGACCGTAGACACTATAAAAAGGAACAAAACAGAAGCAGTGGTATATATAACTGGGCTAAATGTACAAGCACTGCAATATTTACAATTATTTTTAGTGAGCCCTCATTCTGTTTCATGTAATAATATGTTTTCTTTTGTTATAGTACCATTTGTCTGAGGAGACTTTCTAAACTAAACTGTTTTCCCAAAAAACTTACCAAAAAATTCTTATTGAATTTTGTTTGCTTGTTTTTCTTTTTAAGAGACTGTCTATAATACATACTTCAAAAAAAACAAAAAAAACAAAAAAACAGGTTTTCATCTAGTTTTCATTAATTATTTTGCTTGGTATTTCACAGAGTGAATAACCTACATTTTATATTCCTCATGCTGACCAATCTCGTGGCTTTCTATGGTGGAGTGACCACATCAGTCGACAAGGGAAGACCGACCAATGTCATCTACCTGGACTTCTGTAAGGCGTTTGACACAGTCCCACATGACATCCTTGTCTCTAAATTGGAGAGATATGGATTTGAAGGGTGGACTGTTTGGTGGATAAGGAATCGACTGGATGGCCACAGCCAGAGAGTTGTGGTCAATGGCTCTACGTGTGGGTGTAGGCCACTGATGAGTGGTGTCCCTCAGGGGTCCGTCTTCGGACTGGTGTTTTTTAATATCTTTATCGGTAACTTAGACAGTGGGATCGAGTGCACCCTCAGCAAGTTTGCAGATGACACCAAGCTGAGTGGTACAGTTGATACAACAGAAGGGAGGGATGCCATCCAAAGGGACATGGAGAAGCTTGAGAAATGGGCCCACGTGAACCTAATGAGGTTCAACAAGTCCAAGAGCAAGGTGCTGCACTTTGGTTGGGGCAATCCCAGACATGAGTACAGACTGGGAGAAGAACTCATTGACAGCAGCCCTGTGAAGAGGGACTTGGGGGTTCTGGTGGACAAAAAGCTCAACATGATCCAGCAGTGTGTGCTTGCAGCCCAGAAGGCCAACTGCATCCTGGGCTGCATCAACAGGGGTTTGACCAGTAGGCTGGGGGAGGTGATTGTCCCCCTCTACTCCGCCCTCATGAGGCCCGCTTGGAGTACTGCCTCCAGGTCTGGGGCCCCCAGCACAAGAAAGATGTGGACCTGTTAGAGCTGGTCCGGAGGAGGGCCACAGAGACAATCGGAGGGCTGGAGCACCTCTCCTTTGAAGAGAGACTGAGAGAGCTCTAGGCTGAGATGTTCAGCCTGGAGAAGAGGAGGCTCTGGGGAGACCTCCTGCAGCCTTTCAGTACTTAAAGGGGGCTTAGAAAAAGCAAGAGAGCCACTTTTTACACAGGCAGATAATGATAGGACAAGGGAGAACAGTTTTAAACTGAAGGAGGGGAGATCTAGATTAAATGTTAGGAGGAAATTCTTTACTCAGAGGGTGGTGAGGCACTGGAACAGGTTGCCCAGGGAAGTTGTGGATGCCTCATCCCTGGAGGTGTTCAAGGCCAGGTTGGATGGGGCCCTAAGCAACCTGATCTAGTGGGTGGCATCCCTGCCCATGGCAGGGTGGTTGGAACTAGGTGGTCTTTAAGGTCCCTTCCAACCCAAGCCTTCTGGACTTCCCAGGCAAAGCAAAACTCCCATTGTTAATGGAGGATTTTTCTTCAAATCAGTTTTTAGCCTTGAAGAATGAGACAACATGTTGAGCCTTAAAATAAAAACAGCAAAAGAAAACAGTGCAAATAAATAAGAACAAAAATTCAGACAGAAATAGCCAGTATAATAATGTTAAACTATCAGCTTTGTGTAGCTCTAAGTCTGTAAACTTAATCAATTATATTTGCACTGAAATCCTTTTCTACAGTTTTGGTATGATTCAGATAAGTGAAGTGCTATTTAAGTTTTCTTTTGCCGTGTGTATGTAAGATATCAGAAGAAAATGAACAAAAAGCTTTGGTGTTCAATACATTTAAATCATTCTATAGCTACAGTAAGAGAATAAAAAGGGATGCAGGGATAATTTATTTATCAAAAGTAGAATAACAATTTTATGATTTCTAAGTACAAGTTCTTCTTATTAAAGTTTGGTTTATTTAATTGCAAAACCCTAGAAGAACAATTGGAGATGAGAGCTGACTGATAGAATCACATCAAAGGAGTCCTTCAGAGGAAGTAAGTTGTATGGTATGCTGGAAATGGAGTTGTTCCACACAGCATTTCAAAATAGATTCGGAAGGTCAGGAAAGAAGCTTGATGTATCAGATATTCAGATATAACAGAACAACAGTGACTTTTGGAAAGTCGGTAATATTGCCTGACTGACACATAAGAGGGTTTTTGTAGTTTGTTGACTGCAATCTACAGTTCAGATAAAGAAACAGAAGTGATTAAGGAAAACGGTGAGTTGATGAAGTTGCAGTAACCATTGAGACAAGCAGACATGTTGTGCATGCTAGGAAAGAATATGTCACATTCTTCATTTGATCTTGAAAAAAAAATGTGACTCGGAAATAGACAAGATAAAGAGACAAGGTAACACTGAAAATTACATTGATCATGCTAGGTTGCCTGGTGTTCGTTTTCCTCTATTGCACTCTCATATCGTATAGTTAAAATGCTGATGTTACAGCTGTTAATATCTTTGGATCCTTCAATTTCCTGAGTCTCCATTCTGCATTATCTTGTATGGAGATAAGAAATGTATTTCTCTACACTAAAAGCCATCCTACGGAAACTCATTCTATTGCTCTTACTTAGAACTATTTCCCAGAAGATCAAACTCTGAAACCAAGTAAAATTTTGGAAATGACTGTACAACCACTTTTATTTCACATGAATACCTTCATATTTAGGTCTGAGTGGAATTCAGACAATCAGCAGAACAGATGTTTCAGATGTTTTTAAATCTTTTTTTTTTTTAGTTTTATTGTTTTTTTTCCCAATCTATTCATGTCTTCCAGAAAATTCTTCTAATATTTACAATCTGTGATATTAAATATTACCTTAAATGAACAAAGATAGTAAATAATATTTATCAATATGAACAAGCATAATTCTTTACTCACAAAAAAATTCTAATTTCACATAAAATGGAAAACATCTGTATTCTCTCACCTACTGCAAAGCTCATGCCAAATGTTAATAAAAAAGCCAGTCACAAATATTTTTTCAATGAAAATGTCAGACTGTAATTGTTTCTTCTTGCAATTTGTATCTAACACAACAACAACAAAAAAACAGTAAAGACAAAGCTTCACAAGCACTGAACATAACTACCGCTTCAACTAATTTAAGTCTTTATTGCTCCATTACTTTTTCACTTTCACAAAGTGTTATAAAAGTGTTTGATTTTGCTGAGCATAATGAGAATACTGTAAAAAGACCTAACTATAATGTGCTCTACTCCACACTAAATCAAAAGGTCACAAAGGTTTTTTCTTACTAAAAAAAAGTCATCAGTGTAGTTTTTTAATACAATTAGATGAAATACTTTCTCCAATTTCAGATATCAATTTACTGTTAAGCACTTTCTCTTTTATTTAATCAAATTGGGAGGGTTTTTTTTCCAGCTATATAATCAACACGTAAATTAAATTGTAAAGAATCTTATAAAAAGAAGGTCAATTATTTTAACAGTTAATTTTTCCATATGATATAACTGCAACAGTATTTATTCAAAAAGGGGGGAGAGAAAACATACTTAGCATAACATATATTCTTATTGTATTTTTCCTTTCCATAGTGTTATCTTTAACATTAATGCAATTAATGGCAACACAGTGAGTTGGCATATTCGTTTTGAGAAAGGGGGCTTATGGGATACTACCATCTTAATGGGGAAAAAAAAGTGATGTGAATGATAACAGATCATTTAGTACTGCTAGTGCTTTGCATTATGTACTTCATTAATTACACATCCTATGTAGCTTACATTTAAGTATACACATTTATGTTGAGTTCATTTATCTACACATATGCCCTGGCACACCATAGACTTGCTATTTCTCAAATCTAAAATATGAAGACCTTTTACTGTAGTCTTCAGCTTTCAATTTATACACAATTAGAATAGCTACTGTGTATGAGATTAATGCTGGAAAAAGATGAGCATTTGTAGGGCATTTTATCAAGGAAGTTCAAGAACAGTTCACTTGCAGTTTCAAGAATTGTTGAAGGTTAGTGATGAACACCATTTACGAACTATTGATCTAACACCCACACAGTCTCTACAGGATAAATATGGGCAAACTCATTTACTAACATAAAAAGATGCTACTCTGCAGTCCTTTGGCTATGCAGAATATTTTCCTGAAGACCAATATTCTTTTAAAGAAAATCTTTGAAGCTTCCCTTTAAATTAGTAGTTATTCAATGTAGCATTACACAATTAACATTACAATGTATGATAAGATTCTTCCATGGATTATTCTGCAGTATTGATCTTGAAAATTTATTTGACCTCTTGTTTACATTTTATCTCTCTGATATTAGAAATGTTACCTATCTCACAGCAGTAAAACACAGTATCTGGGAATAAGAAGTTGAGTTTTTTAAAGAAATCTACAGCAAGTAGTTAATGCTGTACTTAGGAGTAGCATGCATTATAAATACTAAAATTTTATGCATATAATCCTACCTCTAAGACTCTCCATAATTCTGAAGAAGTGCTTCTTAAAAGTCAGTAATCAGACTATGGGGAAATGATTCCATATTGTGCAGGTCATTTTGATGAGAAGATAGCAGAGGGTTCTGCTCTTTCCATTTCTGGGTAAGAGTTCTGACTGTAAGTTTCTCTTGGTATCTTTTGGAGTCTCTGTGACTTCTGACAGTGTTCTTACAAACACAGTTGTCAGCATGACAATGCTGATAAGGGCTGTAAAGACTGACAAAGATCTGACGTATCATGAAGCTTCTTCACTATCATTTGGGGCTGCTGAATATAGATAACGCTCTACTTTTTTTTTTAATATTACTTCTTTTAAATATTAAAATATAAATTATCTGGTTGTCAAAAATCAGATCTCTTTAATGAGTATAGGGAAAACATGAATGTGGAAAAAATTTGATACATTTCTTTCCCTGCATTTCTGGGTATGAAGAAGATGGGAAGAATGAGTAAGAAGGTACCAAACATTTTCACACTGTAAATCTGAGCACAGTATTTTAACAGAAGTCACAAGTCTGTTGTGGTGTGTTTGCCCTGATGGATAGCTAAACTCCACCACAACTGCTCTCTCACTCCCCCTCCTCAAAGGAAGAGGGGGAGAAAATATAATGGACAAGGGCTCAAGGGTTGACAAGAAGGTTACTCACCAATTACTGTCACGGGCAAAACAGACTCAACATAGGGAGATTAGTATAATTTATTACTATAACTAGCAGACTAGAGCAGTGAGAAACTAAAAGCAAACTAAAAACACCTTCCCCCCATCCACCCTCTTCTACCTCCTCCCCCTCGAGCGGCGCAGGGGAACGGGGAATAGAGGCTTTGGTCAGCCCGTATCGCTTCGTCTCCGCTGCTCCTTCGTGGTCACTCTCTGCCCCTGCTCCAACGTGGGGTCCCTCCCACGGGATGCCATCCTTCCTGAACGGGTCCTATGTGGGCTTCCCACAGGCTGCAGCTCTTCAAGCACTGCTCCAATGTGGGTCTGTACCACAGGGTCCACCCTTCAGGAGCAAACTCTTCCAGCATGTGTCCCTCATGGGTGGCAGCTCCCACTGATTCAACTGCTCCTGTGTGGGCTCCTTTCCATGAACTGTGGATCTGGCCTGAAGTCTGCTCCTACAGGAGCTCTTCATGGGCTGCAGCCTCCTTCAGGCCTGATCCACCTGCTCCTCCTCCATGTGCTCCTCCACAGGCTGCAACATGGATATCTGTTCTAACACAGTACACCATGAGCTGCAGGGGAACTTCTGCTCCGGCACCTGGAGCACTTCCTCCCCTCCTTCACTGACCTTGGTGTCTGTAGGATTGTTTCTCTCTACATTTTCTCACAGCTCTCTCCCAGCTGCTGTTGCACAGCAGTTTTTACCCTTTTTTCAATATTCTTTTACACAGGCGCAACCAACATTACTCACTGGCTCGACTTTGGCCAGCAGTGGGTCCCTTTTGGAGCCAGCTGGAACTGGCTCTTATCTAATACAGGACAGCTTCTTGAATCTTCTCATAGAGGCCACCCCTGCGTTCCCCCTTGCTACCAAAATCTTGTCATGTAAACCCAGTACACCTGTATAGCAAACACAGGAATAGAACCACATTGTGTCTAACAGTTCATGTGTTAGTAAGCGAAATTCTTTTTTTTTTTTTTTCTTCTTTTTTTTACCCCTCCATTACTCCCTCCCCAGACATGACTCTTAGAATTCTTGGAATCCTTAGAGAATCTTCTTTTCCCCCTCACATGCCTCTGTACACTTTCCACATGATTCGTTTTTCACTGAATGTTCAAAACGGACAAGGCAAAATGTTAATCTCACAAAATGTTATAAACTAAATTTTAAAAAAGCCCAAAATCATGCAACAGATGATTTCATCTAACCTACAGATCAAGGTCAAATTCAGAGAACATATTCAAGGGTTGGAAACAGAGTCTCTTAAATTCCGAAATATCAAAATTATCAGAATTTAAAATGCTATTTTCTCTATGGTCATCTGAAATACGCAATATAGTGTATCTTCTTAGTGGCACTCCACAGATACCCAGTATTGTTCATGCATTATCTGTATTTTTACCTCCAATTTTGCTCACTCCGTGTTGATTTTTCCCTGTGATCATCAATGCTTTCTCTCTCCTCATTTTTTTTTTTTTGTAAACAAACAGCCCACAACATTCAGACAAGTTTGAAATGAAGCCAGAGAAGCTTACACATCCAAATGAAGATACTTGTATGTTACATTTCTATTAAGTAATGTTGTAGTTAATTAGCTGGGAGAGAAATCAAAACAGGAATGCTGCAGGTAACAATTATTCATTGGCAATGTCAGAGAAAGATGAAGGCTTTTCTTTGTTTGAAAACGGGCATTCTTACTCCACATTAGTTCTTCCCATCTTCTGTGCTATGTGTTATTCCCCCTGGAAATACTCTTACTTTTTTTTGTCCTTTGTTGCTGCCCCATAACATTGATGACTATACCAGTAGTATCCAAATTAAAAAAACAAACAAACACAAAAACTTTTAATATATCCTCTGGGGTTAGCACTTTCTTCTAGACATGATAGAGCATTTCAAAGGTTTCATATCTAGTTCTGAATTAAACAATTTCCTGAATATTACAAAGGCATGCAGTTTTCTTTCAGAAAATGTTGCCATCCTCTTCATAATCTGACATCTTACTGATTTGCTGATCTTAAGTATATTGATCTTAAACTTGCCATGTAATATAATTGTTTAAAAATAAATGTTGTAGAAATCTTTCTAGTATTGTTAAAAACAAAAAGCCCTTAAAACATATGAATGTAAGTACATAATTTATCTCAGAAAACAACATTTTGATATTTCATATCACCATTAAGATTGACAAATTCCTGTCAAATTGTTAATCATTTGTCTTTATTAATATTCATTACTTTTGAAATGTCTGGGAAACACTGAAAAAAGTTTTTGTTCCAAATTACTTTTAATTGAGTAAATCTGTAAGTGCTTTGGTAGATGGAGAGAACATACGTTAACATGGCTTTTGTGCAGCATAGCCAAATGGAAATCTTTCAGTTTTACAGTGAGCTGACTTATTCTATCAAAACAAGTAATTTCATTTCAAGAAAATGATGCTGCAACATTGAAATTCAAAGGGTTAAGTAAGTTGAAAGACAGCATAACAATAAGTATTTCTGTATTAGCTACACAAAGACAGGTTGCTTATCAAAATAAACAATTTTGAAATGAAAGAGGTAAATTCAAACTGTATGACTTATTCTTGAAATCAAGTTTCTCACTATCACTCCCAATATTCACATGTTATTGGATACACCATGGACATAGGATTCTGAATGCCAGTCTTCATATTTCAAAGTCTAAATACAGGCAAATGAATAAAGACTACTTTTCTTCCACTTGTCTGCATTTGCACGCTAGATACATTGAAGAAGTTTTACAAATGGTGTACGCTACCTTGCTCTCCTTTTAGCTTAGTCCTTCTGAACTGCTTGACTGGGACAGAACTTCTCTCTGTTATGTTCTAGAAGTGGATCATGTTATTTTCTTTACACATGTTGTTTCAGCATCATTAGGCTGCTAAACTAGTAATTTTATTCATTTTCATTTTTCAGCACACTCACCAGGATTTGCCAACAGGCAACATCTTTTCCATATCTTAATTGGTCTTTTCCTTCAAATTGGGCTGGCTTGGAAGACAAATAAAAGGGCTGCAAATACACCAGTGTGTTTTAAACCTTGTGTCAGTTTTAAGCTCAGGTTTTAAATTTTGGACAACAACAACCTTCTCTTCCCAGAAGAGTACACCTCACAAGCACATCTCCCTATCTGCTTAGATTTCAGAATTAGAGCTGAAAAAAAGGACAGCCACTGAATGCTTCCAAAATACCTGTTTTCCAGGTCCATGCATCTACAATGCCTTCTGCAACTGATTCCACCACCACTTGCCATCACATTTATTGCATCAGTAACGCCCAATCAACAACAGTAATGCCCCAAATCAAGAAAACCTAATGTTCCTATCACCCAGATGAGTTTGTTCCTTATAACAGAATGGAGTTATTTGAGTTCAGAGCACCCTTCTATTGAAGACCTGAAATAATTAAATCGCAGTTTAAGTATAAAGAGAGAAAGAAAGGAGGAGAGCAAAACACAACTCATTACCTAAGAACACAGGTGCTTGCTTGTGAAGACTAAGCCCTAAATTCCAATTAAAGGATCTGTTCAGAATCAGTTATTCAAATTACTCTCATCTAGGTCATACGTCTCAAACCCCTGAGATGGGATAGGTGGTAGAATGTTGTTTTCATTCCCAAGAGCATTTAGGTGGTGAATTACTGATCTCTTTCCAGACGGTAGCAGGAAATTAGAAAATGCAGGTCCCTATGAACCTTAATGACCTCTGCTGTTTAGTGCTAACTGAATAGGAGTTTAAAGGTTTACGTTTTGAATGTTTAAATAGAACTGTCCTAAACAGCTCTTTGTCTACAGCTCCATTTTCCTTTTCAAAATGAATGTACTTCTCAGAGATGGAGAAAATATATTAACAATTATTAGACTCTTATGTATGACAAAGATGGAGCCTGAGATAGATAAGGTCTCTGTTACCTTTCCTCTTCCATTGACAAAGCATATTCTGTCTAGGGAAAAATAAAAATACGCTTTATTTTTTTAGTCAACAGTAATGACAGGCTTTTTTTTTTCTTCTTTTTTTTTTGTACTAAGTAATAACTGTAACTTTCTCAAATTTCTCCTTCCCCAAAACTACCATATGTTTTGGCTTTCCTGCACATGTACTCTTTTTCTACCCAGAAATTTTGGTCAGACAAATATTGAACTCTTTCTATAAATACATCCAGGTTACCTGGTGTTGTGGTTTAACCCGGCAGGCAGCTACGCACCACACAGCCGTTCGCTCACTCTCCCCCCCCCAACCCAGTGGGATGGGGGAGAGAATCGCGAAAAAGGAAAAAAAACGAAAAAAACTCATGGGTTGAGATAAAGACAGTTTAATAGGATAGAAAAGAAAGGGAAAATAATGATAATAATAATAATGACACTAGTAAAAGAATATACAAAGCAAGTGTACACAATGCAATGCTCAATGCAATTGCTCACCACCCGCTGACCGATGCCCAGCCTGTTCCCGAGCAGTGGCCCCCCCCTTTTCCCAGGCCAGCCCCCCCAGTTTTATTGTTCAGCGTGATGTCATATGGTATGGAATATCCCTTTGGTCAGTCTGGGTCAGCTGTCCTGGTCCTGTCCCCTCCCAGCTTCTTGTGCACCCCCAGCCTCCTCGCTGGCAGGGCAATACGAGGAGCTGGAAAGTCCTTGGCTCTGTACAAACACTGCTCTGCAGCAACTGAAAACATCACCATTATCTTCATCAAAAAATCCAAAACACAGCATTGTGTGAACCTCTACAAAGAGAATTTAACTCTATCCCAGCCAAAACCATGACACCTGGTCAGACGATGGCTTGCTTAGAGCAACCAGGCTGTCACGTCTGAAAATCCCAGGAGAACGTTCACAGTACTGTTGTTGTACATCTGTTCTATTGGTCAAAGTGTTGGATGCATATACTACATGTAATATTGCTATAGGCAGGAACAAGCTTTCCAGGAAATATGGTAGACAAATTCCACTCAAATTTTTAAAAAAAAAAAATCTGAAAAATTTGGAGAGACATTAGTTATCAAAGTGATTTTTCCCATTTTTAAATAAAGAATATCTCTAACAGAAAAATGTATTAAAAAATGGAAAAATGGAACCCTACATGTAAAAACAAATTAATTTATTTAGTTTTGTTGAGATAAAAAATAATTTTCTTGTCACTTTTACAGGTTAGTTCTTTATTCTTGTTAATACAAAGTAAATTGCTTTTTTTGAATTCTTGTAGACACCTTTTTTTTTTTTTTTCCAAAATTTCATTACTCTCACCGTGTCACCAGTATTCCAATAATGGACTTTTCATTTCAACTAATTTTTCAACATCCTAGTGACTAATGACTGAACTGTGTGGCTGGCATCTGTTAAAACTGAACTTCAGTGAAAATGACATAAATCTAGAGTTGGTCGTTATTTAG
Source organism: Chauna torquata (assembly GCA_013399475.1). Lineage (NCBI taxonomy): Eukaryota > Metazoa > Chordata > Aves > Anseriformes > Anhimidae > Chauna > Chauna torquata. The sequence continues at coordinate 47,290 of VXAL01003401.1, read as the reverse complement.
CTATTTCATGTTGGCTTATATTTGCATATATTTCAACAACAACAACAACAACAAAATATTCTCTATTTCACTATAGGTTTTGTATATAGCTTACACTAGCCTTACACACTTTGCTTTTCAGTTTTACTTAATCTTTTCAGAATAAGTTAATGTGTACATTTTTTCCCTTCAGCAATTGTATGTTAGTTGTTTTGGATAGCGACTGAGCTTTGTCACAATCTTTGCAAGTTCTCCAAATTAGATCATGACAGCCAGGACAGAGTTTTATGGAAACTGTTGTTAGTGGTCTGAAGATGATGAGAATTTATTCAAGTCACAGCTTGTTCTATGAAAGCACAAGAAGAGTGATCTGAATAGCATTTCTGTCTTTCTGGGTAACAAAATACATGGCATTGCAAAGACATTTCAAAGGTGAAAATCTATCCAGAATTTGCAAAAGTGATTTAAATGGAGGAAGGTTTTAATATTTTTAATATAATTATTATCTATTTTTTAGCCTGTTAAGAATATGCCATTAAAAAAATTTCAAAGGTTTGCATTTTAGTTTCATAAAATCACACAGAACAATTTTTCAGAATTAGAGAAAAAGAAACATTAAAACAGTAGCCCCTAAAACAGTCCACAACACTGTATCCATTCATATGTTGCTTGTCTGAGTGCAAATCAATAGAAATCTTAGCAGCGTGGAACACAAATGG
>VXAL01003401.1:12942-46495 GCA_013399475.1 Chauna torquata | reverse complement strand
AAAAAAAAATTAATGCTAAATTATTCCCAACTAGATCATATTATTTCAGCTATTAAATGAAGTGAAAATTATTTTTATTTTTATAGTCTTTGCCTATTTGGAAATTTGTTGTGCTTATATTAATTCTGATCTAGACAAAAATAAAGAAAATCCTAGAAATTCCTTCCATAAAATTTAAGAATAAACAGTCTGCAGAATCAAGCAAATAAAGAAAAGGTTTAAAGTTTAAGATCAGAATTTTATCCAGATTTAACTGATATTACTACCTATATACCCCAACTGCAGCTGAATAGATAGATACTTGTGCACATATAAATATCATATAAGTATATACTTACATGTGTGTCTATATCATATATATATTCATATCTGCATGAAGGTGGATGTCTGCAACAGCTCAAGAAAGTGTGCTGGTATCATTGTTTCTTTTAATCCATTTCACTTGCATTAATCCATTCACTTGGAGTCCACTTAACATGATTTTTCCCAAATCTTCCATTTGAATCTTTCATACTACTGAAAAAAATGATAAGCTTTCTAAGTGGCCTTTTTAAGAAACATATTAGCTTGTCAAAATTACTTCTAAGTGGTTCACTTTCTTGAGTTTTCAGTCATATGTGTTATTTATTGTGGTGGTGTTGTTGCTGTTGGTTTTGTTTGTTTGTTTGTCACTCACCTGTAAAATATGTGAAATAGTGGACATTTATCTAAATAAAGTATTCAAGAATTTATTTAAATAAAGGTTTTCCATGCTTAATATAGGCACAAGAGGAAATTAATTATTATTTGAAAAATTACTAGGCCTTTGCTCATCTCACCGAAATTAGTGAAGTGCCACAATTAGAATCATAGAATCATAGAATGGCTTGGGTTAAAAGGGAACTTAAATTTATCTAGTTCCAACCCCCCTGCCATGGGCAGGAATGCCACCCACTAGACCAGGTTGACCAGGGCCCCATCCAACCTGACCTGGAACACCTCCAGGGATGTGGCATCCACAACTTCTCTGGGCAACCTGTTCCAGTGCCTCACCACTCTGATTAAAGAATTTCTTCATAACATCCAATCCAAATCTCCCCTCTTTTAGTTTAAAACAATTCCCCCTTGTCATGTCACTACCTGCCCTTGTAAAGAGTCCCTCTCCATCTTTTTTATAAGCCCCCTTCAAGTACTGAAAGGCCACAATGAGGTTTCCCTGGAGCCTTCTCTTCTGCAGGCTGAACAACCTCAGCTCTCTTAGCCTTTCCTCAGAGGAGAGGTGCTCCAGCCCTCTGATCATCTTTGTGGCCTGCTCTATGTGGATCTTTGTGGATCTGCTCCTGATCTTCACAGGCACAGAGGTGATGCTCAACAGTCTGTAGTTGTCCGGGTCTTCCTTTCTACCCTTTTTGAAAATGGGAATGATGTTTCCCTTTTTCCAGTCAGAGGGGACTTCGCCTGACTGCCAGGACTTTTCAATAGGATGGCAAGTGGCTTGGCAACTGCATCAGCCAGTTCCCTCAGGACTCTGGAATGCATGTCATCAGGCTCCATAGACTCCTACCTGTTCAGTTTCAGCAGGTGGTCTTGAACCTGCTCTTCTCTCACAGTGGGAAGGACTTTGCTCCCCCAACTCCTGCCTATATGCTCTGGGGCTTGAAAGACATGGGAAGCCTGACTGCCAGTGAAGATAGAGGCAAAGAACTTCTTAAGTACCTCAGCCTTCTCCATGTCTGCTGTTGTCAGTTGTCCCTTCTCATTATCAGAGAAGGTACGCTCTCCTTGGCCTTTCTTTTCTGACCTATGTGTCTATAGAATCCCTTCTTGTTATACTTTGCATCCCTTGCCAAGTTCTGCTCCATCTGTGCCTTGGCTTTCCTGATCCCATTCCTACACATCCAGACAGCATCCTTGTACTCTTCCCAGGCCACATGCCCCGGCTTCCATCTCCTGTGCAATTCCCTCTTACACCTCAGTTTGACCAGCAGATCCTTGCTCAGCCATACTGGTTTCCTGCCTTCCTTGATTGATTTCTTACTCATGGGGACGGAAAGCTCTTGTGCCCTAAGAAACGTGCCCTTAAAGAACTGCCAGCTCGCGTCTGTTCCACTGTCCCGAAGGACAGTTTCCCAGGGGAGCTTGTCCACTAATTCTTTAAACAGCCTGACTTTGCTCTTTGCCAGGCCTATATTCCTTGAGCTCACAAACTCAACCAAGGCACGGTCGCTGCAGCCCAGACTACCTCCAATCTTAACCTCGTTAATGAGGTCATCTGCATTGGTGAGCACCAGGTCCAGTAATTCTTCTCCTCTAGTTGGTTTGTCTAGTGTCCTCAATGCACTCCAGGAGTCTCCTCGATTAGGAGCATTCATAAATTATTCAGCACTCAATGAAAACACGTCTCCCATGTCATTCAACACAAGCAAGATTGGAGTCATCCTCCAATAGCTATTCTTTCCTTGCCCAAGTAATATTCCTTGTTCTTTCCAGAGGAAGCCTATTGTGACTATGTTCTACACACAGTAGATGCTTTCACTTACCACACTTGCAGTCTGCTGCTCATCTCCACTGCCTCCATTTTGATTATCTTTGATATAGACTGCTTATAGTCTTTGACAAGGGATATTGGAAGTCTGGGAGGCATCATTAGCCCCAATAACAGCACTTGAGTGCTGTTTGCAAGTGCATAGATGAATTTTTAAGGATTTACTACAGTTTAAGAAAGACCAAGTCAGATAGAACTTAATGCATTCCCGTGTGAGACATGATGAGTAAAAATGAGCTTGGTCTGCTGATGCTCTGAGCAGAAAGGAAACAAGCTAATTCATATTGAAATGTAGTTCGAAAATAGTGGTACAGTGCCAAGCATAGACTCAAATCCTTAGAAATCTCAGTGTGGGAATGGTTTGGGTTTGCATCAGACTAATATGTCATAACAACTTTGGTTAGCTCAGAGCATAGGTTGAGCAAGCCTTTGATAGCAATGTACCATGTAGGCTAAAAAGAGTCACATCCTGAAATACTTTGATAGTGAGGTCTTAGTGCATGCTAAAAGGTATGAGATTAGGAGGTTCCTCATCAAAGATCACTGTAGAGGTATGAAGTAGCATTGTTTTTTGTTAATTTGTGTTAACACTAGAATCAAATATGGATGTGTTGGGGTAATATCTTATGTTCTTTCACTGCTGATGATGTCTTGTCTTGGTGTACCTTGGACCCACCAGTATTTATTGGTTATTTTATTTTATATACATATTTCTAACTATTAAGCCTGTAGTCAGCTTTAGTAGAATTTCTTTCATGAAGTTCTGACTTAACATACACACATTAGGGTGTTTAGGCACTTACAGAATAGCAAGCATATTCCACAAGTAATGAGAACACCTCTTAATTCATCTAAAGCCAAAGCCACGAGTGAGTTATAAATGTATTTGTTCTCCAGTTAAATCGATTCCATGCAGAGCTGCAAATGCTTATTACGTATTCTGTTTATTCCACAAGGAGGAAAATAATACTTCTTTTCCTATTCTGCTAAAATACCAGAGTACAAGACAGCTTATGTGGTTTCATTTTAACTACACCAATTTCACTTCTGATCAGCCTTTGTGTGATGCTTATAGTGATCTCTAAGTTGCTCCTGAATTATTGATTTCTGTTAAGAAATAGGAAGGAAGCATCAGTTCTTATGTCACGAACACCATTTTATTATATAGACGGTTGTTTTGTTTTGTTTTCCAGAAGACATATGAATATGCATTTCTTACAAGTGTGCACATTAGTTAGTGATGTGTATTACAGAGTCAAGATTCGGGATATTTTATAAAATGACCTTTTTTTGTCACCACAGTTCTCAGTTGATAATGTCCAAGACAGCACATGCTTCTACCAGAAAAGGTATTAATAGGCTTCTGGATTGCTTAGCGAGTCTGTATTGGAGTTTCTTTAGACAGTATAACAAGTAGTAGGACAATTTGACTTAGTAATGAAAAAAACACACATTTGGATTCTGTTTCTTCCGAAGCAGATGAAATTATAAACTGGGACAAGTATCAATGATAGTAAATTTAATGTGCTGTGCTGTGCTGTAAAACCCTGATACAAAGAAACCTTATGGCAATATTTTACAAAAGGACCATTGCTTGCAAAAGTACATATTCTGATTATAATGCAATATAGAACAGAATGAAGCAATGTATTTCTTCCTTCTTTCCTTCATGTTCTACACATCCTTATCGGCTAAATAACGACCTGATTAAATGTTTTTATAGAAAGGAAGGGAAGGGAAGGGAAGGGAAGGGAAGGGAAGGGAAGGGAAGGGAAGGGAAATCTAGAGTAGGACTAATTAGACACTCTCCTCAGCATTATTTCCTACCAATACTTACCTTGAAAATTTATGAACAAGTCTCTAAAGATTCAAAAACAAACAAACAAAAAACAAACAAACAAACAAACAAAAAAACTTTGAAAACCTATTAATCAATCAGTCTCAACATTTCTCACCCCACTTTCTGCAAAAGAACTCTTCATCATCTATCATGTCTGTCATACCAAATGCTTGTCTGGAGCACTCAGCATATTTGACCACCAATAAAAAAATGATAGCACTGGACAAATCTGTCAAGCTTATCAGCAAGTTTGAATTCCCTCATAACAACTGTTCCTCTTGACACATTCAGATTTTTTTCAGAATTTTATTTTAATTTGTTCGCTGAGTAGACAGCAGTTTCTTTTCAACTTAGACTTCTAATATTACATAATATGTAATAGCATTCTGTTATTAATCATAATTGTTACAGAAACTGGACATGGCATTTTACATGGCACAATTAAATAACTTTCTCTTGGTAGCCTCATATATACCAAGACAAATGGAATTTCAGTACCTTTAGTGACAAAAAAAGAGGCATAGTTAGGGGAAGAGTCATTTTATTTAAAGGTCAATGAACAGAAGAAGTAAGGCTCATATAATTCCTGAAAGAAAGGTCTAAACTATAAAGTTATGTTTTTCTATGAATGGAAATATTCCTACAACAGACTTCAGTGCCAAGTAATTAATTCTTTATTTTCCTGCTGATCAGAAAAAAAAAAAAAAATGCAGCCATGTTTATGAGAGGATGGGATTTTAGACACTGCTTAAATGAATAACATCAACATACTTATATTCACTTATTAGCCAGTTTCATAAAGATTTTTTTTTTCAGAATTTAATGCTCCAAAAACATCACTATTGAAGTGATATTTTGCTGTTTGCCAGACTGTACGAACTCCAAATTATTCTTGGGAAATTCTTCATTCATTAAAAGTGCTTTTCATTGAAGTCTTGAATACAAATATTGATTAAAGTTTAAAGGTGAGTTAAGAACCCATTGGAAAAAATACAAATAGGAAAAACTGAAAACAAAAAAATCTTGTAGAAAAACTGCATATAATGTGTTAAAGGAATTTGCATAATGCTTTATTAATTATGACGTCAAAAAAACATACCAGTAATTAGAAGTATAGGACAGACCCAAAACTTGCAATGCCCTTCTGGAAGTGTTAGAATCAGGAGAAGTGCAAGAAGCTACAACTGATTCTTGAAAGGGTAAATGATGGATAAGAATAGATGGACGTGCAGATGGATGGTTTAGCAGCTCTGGAGTCTGGAGATGCTGGAGAGTATGTGGGTGTGTGAAATCTGCTTCCTGAATAAACAAAGACATGACCACTTTTAATAGCCCTTGACCAATTTGTTAATAAGAAGAATGTGGATGTAATCCTTCCCTACAAAAAATATTTCAAAGGAAGTCTATGGCTGTATTATTTCTTTCCATTCTTTTGTTTTTATTTCTCTCTAACCATCCCCACTCTACCCCCCTTTTTCTTTTTTCTTTTTTCTTTTTTCTTTTTTCTTTTTTCTTTTTTCTTTTTTTCTTTTTTCTTTTTTCTTTTTTCTTTTTTCTTTTTTCTTTTTTTCTCCAGAGGAGTGTGCTGGGTGAAGAATGGTTATTATTTGTTATTTTTGGAAGGTTGGAAAGGAGGCAAAGTGCTACTTGCTTAGACTCACTGCTAAAATTGTATCCTTGCATAAGAAGTGCTAAGCAAACATCACTTTGTGTTAGTGTTGTTACTGTACGTAATACTACATATTTAAATGGTAATCACATCTTGCTAAGAACAGATACAGTAAGTATCTGTATCAGAACATGACAACTTCTAAAACTTCTAACAATCAAATAATTTCTTGGGTTTTTTTTTTCCTTTGTGTAAAATCTCTTTGTGTGCTTTTTTGTTTGTTTATTTCAGCTTGATTTTGGTCTGGAGTGAAAGGATTCTTAAGGGAAGGAAAAACCAAATGCCAACTATAGCAGATAAAATAATTATGAGGTTTCAAAAAAGTGGATATTAAAAAGTTGTCTGAAAATTTGGTGGAATTATTAATTTGTTTAAAATATTATTTCTGTTTCCATATGACTTGGCACACTGTCATGATATCCTTAATCTCTAGTGATGCACTGGGTAGTTACAGAAGCTTGGCATTACAATAAGGAGATGCAGCCAATGGTTGACTGGATCACCCTTTGGGGATGTTTTTGGCTTTGTCATTATCCNCCCCTAGGGTTGCTGTCTAAAAAAATATTTCAAACTGCATTGCATCTCATGGGGGTGGGGGGTGGAGTGGAGGAGCTATGCTTTATTTTCATATTTATTCCAAGAAGGAACTAGAATTATTTTATTAATGTGTGAAGGAATCCTTATAATGTGATCAAATTTTATGATGCACAGTTCTGAATCATTGGGTAAAACTCATTCTTCAGAAACAGTGTTCTCAGACAGTTTTTGTAATATGCCTCATTCATGAAGTCAGATATCCATTCATATGTGAATAACTATTGTGTACACAGCTTTTGCAAATCTACAAGTACAAAGAAGAAGGTAGAAATTAATATATTCTCCTATGAAACCATTTAACCAACAATTATGCAAAGCCATTAAGAGGACTTTAATAAACAAATAGCTAGTTAGCAGACAGAGTTTATAAAAAGTTTACAAGTGTAGATTTAAAAAAAAAAAAAAAGCCTTTAATTCAGGGAGATATAGAAGTGATTTGTCTAACAGTTGTGGAATTCTAGCAGTGGATAGTCTAATGTAAAATGATGACAACAACAACAATAATAATAATAGGTTGCTGGAGAAAGAAAAAAAATATGGTCATAAATATGTGTCATCATTTTGGCTGGGATAGAGTTTATTTTCTTCATAGAGGCTCGCATAATTCTATACTTCGGATTTTTGATTAAAATAGTGGTGATAACACACCAATGTTTTCAGCTGTTGCAGGGCAGAGTTTACACAGAGCCAAGGACTTTCCAGCTTCTCATATTGCCTAGCCAGCGAGGAGGCTGGGGGTGCACAAGAAGCTGGGAGGGGACAGGACCAGGGCAGCTGCCCCAAACTGACCAAAGAGATATTCCGTACCTTATGACATCATGCTGAACAATAACAGTGGGGAGGCTGCTGCTTGGGGATGGTCTAGGCATCAGTCTGTGGATGGTGAGCAATTGCACAGTGTATCACTTACTTTGTATAATCTTTTATTATTTTTTTTACTATTATTATTATTATTATTATTATTNNNTTATTATTATTATTATTTTCTCTTCCTTTTCTGTCCTATTAAACTGTCTTGATCTCAACTCACAAGCTTTAATTTTTTTTTCCCGATTCTCTCCCCCGTCCCAGTGGGGGATGAGCAAATGGCTGTGTGGTACTTAGCTGTCTGCCAGGTTAAACCACAACAATACACCAACACTCATGGTTAAGTTTTCAGCCTACTTATCAACACTTTTGTATGTATTTGCATGGGTGTCTTCCTCTCTAAACTGGTTGTATGCACAGCTGTTATAAAGCCATGTGATTCCATAGAGTCTGTTTGAAATCATGCTAATATGCTCTAGACAAAGACTTGGTTCAGTACAGGTAATGAAACAAAAGATCAGATTCACCTTGATATCTACTACTTGATACCGATACTCATTCTTGAGCATTTATACACCATTTATCTTCTAACCTTTTCCAGAGTGTTATGTATTATAACAAAAAGTTATAATACATATAAGTTAATAATAAGTTTACTATTTCCAGCAGAATGATATGAAAAAGAAATATATACATCCCTCCCATAATAATTAAAAAATTGCAGTGAGTTTATACTAATTTAAATTCTAGATAAGTTGAGGAAGAGAGAGGGGATATTACTGGAAAACTGTAAAGGATAATCACCTGAAGAGTTGAAGACCAAAAATTAAAACAAACAAACAAACAACAACAACAAAGAAATAAAAAGATGTTTCTTACAAGCTGGTTGTGTAAAGTTAACCTTTCTACTTGTTGTCTTCTTATTTTCCCAGCAGACATTCTCAGTGACTTTGTTCTCGACCTGAAAGTGATTATCTCAGTCCACATTTGTCACTTTTCTTCTTAGCTTTCAAGGTTGTTTCTTTTCTTCCCATCTTTAGCAATTTTTACCTCTTTCTTATTTGAATGTCTTTCAATAGAAAATGACATTCAAGATTTCATTTGTTTAAAAAAAAAACAAACACTCAAATGTTCACTGGACAGTACAAACGAAGATAGGGAGGGAGAGGGGGCAAGTGAGAGGTAAAAATGGGAGTGAAAGGAGAGATTTATATGTGGATTTAATTGTCTAATGTAATTTCTAAAACATTTACTGGGATTATACGGGGAAATCTGGATTAGAGAGCCTGCTCATGTTTAATATCAATTAGTTAAATATTAATTGGAACAGTAACTGTATTTCTCTGCTATAAATTCTTGAGCCATACTTGCCTTTTCCTGGTTCAGGAGAGGGTAAAATGAAAGATTAAAAACAAAAACAAAACCAAACCAAACCAATACAAAAAAAAAAAAAAAGTATTGCATTATTATTCTTATTGCTCTGCCTTGTACTTACTAATTTCTCTGGTTGTCTTCAGTGTCTGCATTATTTCATAGGTATGTGTGGAGTACTCACTCTGTTCTTTCTCCCTAGTGGGTACAGGCTAATTTCTCTTTCCTGTTGGTTAAACCAAACAAGCTAAATGGTATAGAGAGAATGATAAAAGAAATTCATACTCAGCTGTTATCCTTAATATCTTCATAAGTCTTCCATTCTGGTTTAGCTCTCATTACTGAGCAAAAGAGATAACAATATATTGCTTTGGGAGATTTTTAAGAGAATTTCTCTACTAGTCCATCTAATTTAAAGTGACTTTATGCTAGGAGCAATGTGTAAGCAAATCCCTTCTGTTACACTAAGCACTGTAAACTGTGGTACATGACAAAAATGGTAAAATAATCAGGTCACCATCTGAAGAGTCAACAGTCACTACAGTTTCTTTGAAATACTTCTGTTTCATTTTAACTAAGAAGTAACTGTGTTGTCTATGTGGCAGCCAATTATATTTTAATGATGTCCACTGCAACCTCAAAAATACCTTAAATAAAATCTTCAGAAAGGATTACTGACTATCCAGTTCATTTTAATGAGCTCCATAATAATACTGTAAACTGCAACTCTTCAGAAGTGTTGTTTAACATTATATTATTGAAAAAAGAAATTCAGTGGGTCCTATTAAATACAGACACTTACTTTGACTCATGAAATTTGCATTCATTATATGCTTGCTTCACTCTTTTATGTACTCTAGACAACTGATATGAGCTATTAGGAGACAAGATACTTTCAAGCCAGACGGATTCAGTTGTTATCTAGCTGCTATCATTAGCAACTAGGGCAGATCTATGGGATTGTGTCTATAGATTAAACCAATTTGGGCTCAAGACCTGAAATCTAAACAGTACATACTACAGGCTCTTCTGACTTTGTATTATCTCTAGTTGGGTCCCATAGATGCGATGCACGTTTAAATCCAGAATGCATTAGTTCAGCTCCTGGAGCATATATTACCCTTTATTTTCATCTGAAAGGGATCCAAAATGCAAAACTAAACACAGTGAGTGGGGACTACTGAGAGATTTGCTTTAAAAGTGCACTGCTGACCTTCACTGAATTATCTGTATAGAAGTATCCACGAAGGCCACTTCTATGTTTCTGAGCTATATTATGTACTTTTAAGTGTGGCTCTAAAATCTGTGGCTGTACCTCTAGCTGTTTGGCTTATTCTTAAATGTCACTTTAAACATTGTAACAACGGGTTTGTTCCTTCATTGCTTAGTATGTCATGACACCATTTACATCTGAACAGACAAAATGCAATATGCTGAAATACTGTGTCATCACAATGAAAGCAATCTTTTTTTTAATTTATTATTATTATTATTATTATTATTATTATTATTTTCCAGTTAGTTTGTCCTGGTTCTGTAACTACAGAAAACACTGGTAGTAGAAACTCCAACCATAGTCTGTTAGTACAGACTTGCTTTCCTCCATAACTCAGACCATTGCCAGGGCAGCTTTCCTGAGAGAATCAAATAATGTCTCAAAGTTACAAGATTGGAGTTTTCATGTGAGATGTGTATGAGTTTTGTTGACTGTTCAAAGCACTTCTTATTCACCAGATCTTCAAAGGCTGTCTAATACGTTTAGTACTCTAGAAGCACAATATGACTCATGCACCGCAAAAACTATTTCATAATAACTTCTTTACTTCTTCTTAAGCAGATGTGAAAATGTTACATACAGGTGACAAGTTCATTTGATCCCATGAGAGTATAAAAAATCCCAAATCTCCAAAAAAAATGTATTTAACTTTTTCACTTCCCAGAATGTCATTTAAAGTTTCTATTTTTTTTTTTTTTAAATCACTTTCAGTATGGTTCAACACAATATGTATTGCAGAGAATTAGATTTAAAACTTATGATTTATGGGAAAGACAACAACAGATGGCCTTGGAGTTGAATGTTTTAATTGTAGCATTACAATTGTTTTATTAATGACCCAGTTTAAAAGTTAAAGAACAGCTAAACTTGTAACACATAAAGTGCTACTGTACAGATGTATAACAAAAAGATGACTCTTATCTCAAAGAGCTATGTACAATTAATCATAAAAAATATATATATATAGATATAACATAGAAATATCTAATAAACGTGCCCAAGCTATATAATGATGTGAAATGAGAACTACCTAGAATGAAGTAGGGTAGGGATTTAAGAAAAGACAGAGCTGATAATTCCTATCTAAAAGTAAGGGTTTCACATCCTTATGCATAAAGGAATGATGCATAACATAAACAAATTCTTTATTTAGATTTCACAAGGAGAAAATACAGAAGATATGGTCTCAGCATCAAGTTACTTTACACTTGCTATGTTACTTTGAAGATTTTGCAGGGATTACAGTTGTTATGATGAAGATAATTCATCTCTTTTTACATGCTGATTAAGTTATTTTGGTAGGAGGACAGTGTATAAGCAATACAACAGTGGGAGATAGACTGGGGCGGGGGGAGCATTTTCAGAGTAGAACCATATTACTGTGCATATCTAGTTATTTTACAATATATAGTCATGAGACAAATATACATGTATCTGGAAAATGTATGGACATGCATAAATTTGCCCTGTACCACAATTATTTTGATTTAGAACAAACAAAAGACTTTAAAAGTTGATCTTGTGTCTATAGCTGAAGCAGGGGTGCATGAAACCTATGAATTATAAGTGAGTTAATAAGGATATAGTTAATATAAGCTTGCCTCCAACCCAAATATGTGTACTAAGGTACTATAACCAAAACCAGTTTTGCATGTATTTTGTAACACTGTAATGGCCCAGGAAGGAAACTTACATAATGATGTGAGCAATGCAAATGCATCCTGGGTGTGGTGGGGGTTAGAAACAGAAAGGTAAAAGTGCGAGAACTCATGGGGTGAGATAAGGACAGTTTAATGGGTAAAGCAAAAGCTGCACACGCAGGCAAAGCAAAACAAGGAATTAATTCACTGCTTCCCATGGGCAGGCAGGTGTTCAGCCACTTCCAGGAAAGCAGGGCTCATCACACGTAAAGTTTTCTTGGGAAGACAAACGCCATCACTCCAAACATCCCCCCCTTCCTCCTTCTTTACCCCAGCTGTTATTGTTGAGCATGATGTCATATGGTGTGGGACATCCCTTTGGTCAGTCTGGGTCACCTGTCCTGGCTGTGTCCCCTCTCAATTTCTTGTGCACCCCCAGCCTCCTTGCTGGCAGGGAAGCACGAGAAGCAAAAAAGTCCTTGGCTCTCTGTGAGCACTGCTCTGCAACAACCAAAAACATCACCACTATTTTCATCAAAAATCCAAAACACAGCATTGTGTGAACCTCTATGAAGAAAATTAACTCTATCCCAGCCAAAACCATATCTTATATATATACATATATACTTATATACGTGTGTGTGTAACACACTTACATGTTCTGTTGCAATGCTAGTACTAACAGGCATAGTAAACACGACATTACTTATAACGGCTGTTGAATGTCAGCAAGCCTTCCCACTGTTTTGGAGTCCTTAGTATGCTGGAGAAAGATTGCACTGTCCAAAGTCCAGCTTATTTTTGTCACTGACACACTCATTCATTATCATCCATGTTAGAGATGTGAGGCATCAGTATTTGTTGAAAGGTGTCGTGTCTTTGAAAGGAAAAGTCTCTTCTGCTCATATACATCCTCTTGCTCTACATGATACATTAAGTGGTATCATACAGCCTGAGAGTCTGCCTATTCATTGTCAGATGATAGCAGTAAAAACAGCACATTAAAAATATAGTTAATATGATTTTACTCCCACTTCTTTAATGTGTTCTCTCTTAAATCAATAACCTTTAGTGAACAGCGGTAAGCACATAGCTGCTGCAGAATTAGATGCAGTAAACACACGACAATGCTTAACACTCCTTCTAATTCAACATTTCTGGAAAATTCAAAAAACAAGGTTACAAAGTGTCCTTATTTTAGAATCATAGAAACATAGAATATCCTGAGTTGGAAGCAACTCACAAGGATCATTGAGTCCAACTCCTGGCTCCACACAGGACCACCCAAAAATTAAACTGTATTTAATTAATTTAATTCTGAGATCATTGTCCAAACACTTCTCAAACTCTGTCAGGCTTGGTGCCATGACCACTTCCCTGGGGAGCCTGTTCCAGTGCCTGATCACCCTCTCATCAGGTCCTATTGCTGGTAACCAGAAAGAAGAGATCAGCTTCTCCTCGTGAGGAAGCTGTAGGCCACAATGAGGTCTCCCCTCAGTCTCCTCTCCTCTAGGCTGAACAAACCAAGTGACCTCAGCTGCTCCTCATACATCTTGCCCTCTAGACCCTTCACCATCTTTGTAGCCCTCCTTTGGACACTCTCTAATAGTTTCATGTCCTTCTTATATTGTGGTGCCCAAAACTGCACACAGTACTTGAGGTGAGGCTGCACAAGTGCAGAGCAGAGCACGACAATCACTTCCGTCAACCACCTAGCAATTCCATGCTTGATGCACCCCAGGATACAGTTGGCCCTTTTGCTGCCAGGGCACACTATTCACTCATATTCAACTCCATAGCCATCAACCAGAATCCCCAGATCCCTTTCTGAAGGGCTGCTCTCCAGACTCTCATCCCTCAGTCTGTACGTATACCCAGGAATTCCCCATCCCAGGTGCAGAATCTGGCACTTGCTCTTGTTAAACTTCGTATTGCTGGTGATTGCCCAGCTCTCTAGTTTGTCAAGGTCCCTCTGCAAGGCCTCTCTACCCTTAAGGGAGTCAACGGCTCCTCCCAATTTGGTATCATCCACAAACGTTCAGTACATCTTCAAGTCCTTCATCCAAGTCATTTATGAAAACATTAAAGAGAACTGGCCGTAAAATGCAGCCCTGCGGAACCCCACTAGTGACTTGCCAACAGCCTGATGTAACCCCACTTAATATAACCCTTTGAGCCTGACTCATCAGCCAGTTGTTCACCCATCTTATTATGTATTTTTCTGGCTGTATGCTGGACATTTTGTCCAGAAGGATACTGTGAGAAGCTCTATGAAATGCTTTGCTGAAATCCAAAAAGATTACATCAGCTGGCTTCCCTTGGTCAACTAGGTTGATAAGCTTATCATAAAAGGACATTAAGTTCGTTAGGCAGGTCCTTCCCCTTGTGAACCCGTGTTGGCTATGACCAATGACTGCATTGTCTTTCAGGTGTTTTTCAATAACTCCTAGAATAATTTTCTCCATAATTTTACCAGGCACTGAAGTGAGACTGACAGGCCTGTAATTATCAGGGTCTTCCTTCTTGCCCTTCTTAAAAACTGGGGCAACATTTGCCAGCCTCCAGTCAACTGGGACCTCTCCAGATTCCCAAGACCATTGAAAAATAATTGAGAGAGGTCTTGTGAAGACATCAGCCAACTCTGAGTACCCTTGCATGAATCCCATCAGGCTCCATAGACTTTTATGCATCCAGGTGGAGCGGCAAATCCCTCACAAGTTCATGGTTGACTGGGAGTATATCGTTATCACAGTCATGGTCTTCCAACTCAGCTCTCTGGTGGCCCTAGGGCCCATCATTAATGAAGACAGAGGCAAAGAAGGCATTAAATGTCTCTGTTTTGTCTATGTCCCTGTTTGTGAGGTGACCATCCTCATCAAGTAACAAACCAATGTCTTCTCTGGTCTTCCTTTTGCTGTTAACATATTTTAAAAAGCCCTTTTTATTGTCCCCCACAGTACTGACCAGCTTCAACTCTAATTGAGCTTTGGCTACACAAATTTTCTCACTACAAAGGTGAACAACATCTCTGTAGTCCTCCCATGTCGCCTGACCTCTCTTCCAGTGGCCATACACTTCCTTTTTTCCACCTAAGCTGTAGAAGAAGATCCCTGCTCAACCAAGCTGGCCTTCTACCCTGCCTGCTTGACTTGCAACATTTTCATATTGTCTGCTCCTGTGCTCTTAAGAGGTGTTTTTTTAAAAGTGATCAGGACTGATGGACCCCAACGCCTTCAAAAGCAGTTTTCCAGAGGAAAAGTAAGTAAGCAAGTAAGTAAGTAAGTAAAAAGTTCCCTGAGCAGCCTGAAGTCTGCTCTCCCCATATCTAGGGTTGAAGTTTTGGTGATAGTTTCCCTCCTATCACCAACGATTTTAAACTCAACAACTTCATGGTCACTGTGACCAAGATGGCTGCCAATCCACCACTTCACCCATAAGACCCTTTCTGTTTACAAGCAAAAACACTAGGAAGTCATCTTTCCTAGTTGGCTCCCTTAGTACCTGTTATATACCAATAAGTTATCAACAAGGTGTTTTAGAAATCTCCTGGACCTGTTTGTATCAGCTGTTTGGTATTCACAGTTAATTCTGCCAAGTGAGAGTCACCAATAAGGACAAGGGCAACTGATCTAGAGGTGTCTTTTAGTTTCTTAAAGAAGCAAGATACAAGAAAAAAAAATTCAAGTGTGATGTAACATAACCAACGTGAGATTTTTTTTTCCCATAAAAATCACAAATCTACTAATCTTTGATTTTTTTTTTATTCTTAAAACAGCTTCAGTGAGTTTTTAAATTATAATTTGCATAATAGTAGTGTCTTTCAGCCAAAACAGAATCAAGGTCTTATTTTTCAGGTATTATACATGATAATAAGCAACCTTTGTGCCAGAGATGTAATCATATAAAGAGATAGGCTGGTAGGAGGAATAAAATTGCTTCCATTTTTCCAATGAGGGCTTCAGGTACTAAGACATCAAGTAGTTTGGTTAGAATCATATTACGTTGGAAAAAGTGTTAGCATCTGAAGTGTCTCTGTCTGAATTGCATTTCTGCCCATAAAAGAATATGATTTTTCCTTAAATTATCCATGATTTAATAATTCGTGTTGGACCTTAAATGTTTCAGTTTCAGCTGCACAAATTAGTGAGGCTCTCTGATGTTACTGTTCTAAGTTATTTGTTTATGGAGGATAACTGCTATGGAAGTCTTTCATATGTACTTAATACATGTTATTCAGAGATAAAGAATGTAAAGACACAAAGAGAAAAGAAAGAAAACCATTGAATCATTTTTTCTGTAGCTTTTGAGAGACTTGGATATAAGTTATAGTACAAATGATTACCTGTGGCAAAGATTTTAGTACAGACAAACACGGAATTGATTATTCTTTCTGAGCAAGGATATATTTCTTGTAGAAAACTTTACTATTGAGGAAAAACAAAAACAAAAGGAATTTATCTTTGTACCTGGAGGCTGGAAATTTTCAGGATAAACTCTGTAAATTAAGATTCAGAACATTTAATATTTCTTACTTCATTCTAAAGTATAGCAAAATACACTTACAATTCAGCCAGTGATGCTGTAAAAGAAGGACCTTTGATTTATATTGCTCACTAAGTATTTTTAATAATCAAATCACTAATTGTTGTTCTGAAGTTTCTATAGAACTACAGATTTGTTTTAAAATGCAGTCTTACCAAGGAGAAACCTATTGTATTATGTGCAACAGGTATGACACATGATGATAAAATAATTTTCTGATTTACTAAAAGCCCCCAAACCAAAAGATGCTCCTGATCTTGGATTGCTTAAAAAGATAAACTTGACTTGAATAGGTTCAGAAAACATGCATTTGTAGAACTGTGCCATTTTGTCAAAGTTATACTATGTCGTAGTTTGAGTACAACAGAATATCACAGGAGAAGTGAGAAGATGACTTAGAGAGGGAGATCCAAATGACACACGCAGTTTGGTATGAACCTGTTCCAAGGAAATGCTGTGAGTAGCACTAAAAACAAATTAAAAAGTTCAAACTATGTTGCAAAACAGAAATGTTTCCTAGCAATCAGCTGTGTTATTAAGTAAATAACTAGGAGATGGGGCATATCTACTTACCTGATACAGAATAACAGAAATGAAGCAGGAAGAACTGAAAGAAACTCCATAGCCTTCATGGCCCTCATCTGAGAAAGCATGTGAGCTTGTGTGTGAATCCGTTCCGGCTGCATTCTTGTGTGAGATTTTTTTTTAAGCCCAATTTTAATTCCCAGTGACTTCATTGTAAAATGATGGTTTTCTGAAATGAGACCCATGTGCAAAGAAAGGAATAGTAACAACCAGTGAAATTAAGCCAGAAAGAAAAATCATGTACTTCAAAACTAAATACGTGAAAGGCAGAGACAGAAATAATGAGCTGAGTCTACGGTATGAAGAAGAATATGCACAGAAAGTGCAAGGTTAATATCATTAAAAGCAGTATCATTTCTTGCACCTGATGATTAAAATATTTGATCATCATATGCCAAACTTGTTTAAATTCAGTTACTGTCAAACATATTATAAGCAAAAGATAAAATGTATAGGGTCTATGTAGAAGAATAACATATCTCTTACTGCATGTGTCAGAAGCCATCAGCCACAAAGCATGGCAAATGGGTGACATGAATCATCCCTATTCTTTTGCCCCACAGGTAGTTTGTGATATCCTTCTTCAGGAATCACTTTGACCTTCTCTTCAAAAAGCTTCTCTGTGCTCTTAGCCTCAAGGATATAGAAGCAACCAAGTTTTGTGCAGTGTATTTAGACAGCAAGCAGGATCAGGTACTATGTGGTTCCTTCAAAGTGCTGTGGTTGTTCTGAAAGACGACATGATTCTTTATACATATTAATTGTATTTTCTCATGCAAGGGACTACTTAGAAATGCAATTACCCTTTGCACGTACAACAGTTCACTTATGTGTATATCCTGGGAACTATTTACACAGCTTAACAAATAATTGTGAATATCTACTACTCAATGATGGAGTCTATTTGAAATAATTTCATATTTTGCATTTGTACGTCATTCAATTATGAATGCAATAAAGCTCATACTGCAGATATTTATTAAAGTGAAAACATTATTTTCTGATTCTCTTTTACAAACTAAAAATATTTGCATCAGAGCATTATGTTAATATTTATGTGCATATATGTGTATACATGTATATCTGATTTTATAAAGAATGCGCTACAAAATGAGCTAAATTACAGCTTCTAGAGTGGGTAATGGGACTTTACTCTTTAACACTTTTTTTTTTTTTTTTTTCAGTAATCAATAGAAGAAAATTTCAGGATCAAGTAAAGGATGTTTAGATCATCAAGGATAGTTTCTCAGTACCTCAACTTCAGTCCCTCTGGATGCCATCTGTTTCATTAAAAGCTCTGATACTTTATTTCTGCAACCTTGGCTAGTATGCCAGTCTATAAATTTATAATTTGATCATGATCTTTTCTAAAATATATATTTTTTGACTGATGCCTTTTTACTTAATCTATAGTAAACTACGACAGTTAGTATACTGTTTCACTAAAACTGTTTGACTTCTGCTCTATAGATATATAAGAGGTTTTAAAAAAAGTATTTCCTAGCTTCTTATGTAGCAGCAGGCCCAAAAGCCAAGCGTATTATAAAATGAATTCATTATCACTGTGATCTGACAATTAAGTAATTCTAACATGGCACATCTACTTTCTATTTTGTCTTTGCTTGTCCTCTTCCCCAAGTAAAGTTCAGCTCAGCTAAGCTGTACAACTCATAAATCTCTATTAACTCATTTGCTTTGCAACTTTTGAACATTAATTCTATTTAAAATACATATAATGAAATGATAGAGTAGTAATCATTGGAACCTTACTGAAAATCACAAAAGTGTTTATTTTCCATAGGCTTTTTTTTTCTTCTTTTCAGAAAAATATAACAAACTACTATATCTTAGAGTTTTAACATACTTCTCCATTTTAAATGTTAAGAAAAGATCCATCATAGCTCTTTCATTCTTGTAACAGACTCATATACTTAAAAAAAATGTATATATTTAATTTTTATTTTGATCACTGAAGTTAATGTATGCATAAACCCACAAGCAGGGAGGCTTAGAGAGACTGAGTTCTTTGTCCTTAGTACAGGCAAAAGGCCATGTCTAGGCAGTTTCATTTACATTAATTATAATGTTGCTTCACCATAGTTTTGATTAACGATTTTTATTGCTTTAGCTGGTATTTAGCAGATTTCTTATGCCCTTGCTAGATTTGTTATTGATCAAGGACATATGGGATAGAAATTCTATCTGAACAATGCTTCATACTCTTCACCTAGCTAAGAAAGTCATTAGCTCCCTGTGGCTCACAAAACAGAAAACAACTCTGTAGTACTTTTACTACCAGCAAATCCCAGTTATCACCAAACTGTCTTCCTGATACTCTGGTGTAGAATCCAACAATGTAATGTGAGGTATATTTTCCATGCCAAGAAAAATTGCTCCCACAATCACAAGGCACACTCTTATACAGCTTGTGAGTATGATGGGTACATTTTCAAGCTGGCACCCACCTGAGGTTTAATAAGAATACTGCTCAGCCTGATCAGAATCTTTTAAACTGCGGAGATATTTTCTGTTTTAAACTCTGTTTTAATAATTTTCGCACTTTCTGTTAAGTCACAATGTGGCTATGTTTTGCTATGTAAGTAATAAGATATGTGACAAGCAATTGTACAAACTGTAAAATCTCAGGTTTAAGATGGGCAACAAACCTGATTTCTGGGACATATTTATGTTTAGCAGAAGCCTCTGTGTTACTCAAACATTTAGGAATTCAATCTAAAGTTTCTATTCTAGCTTGTGCAAGAAGATATTTTAAAATCAATGATACTGGATGAACTGAATTAATAGGAATGATACAGACAAACCTGTCAAGCTTCACAGAAGGCCCTACTTAAACCACTAGTGATCAGCAGAGACAGTATAAAGCTGGCATCCCAAACTATGACGCGCAGAGGGGAAAAAATATTTTCTAGATTCTCAAAGGCAATTGCAATGCAAATCCTATTTCTCAGTGAGAAAAAAATGGATTAAGAATAGCAGAAATTATGTCATGGAATGGGATTAGACACTTCTGCATCAGAGCAGGACTCTGCAGAAAGTCATTCTTGATGTCTGTCTATGTTACTGTAAAGCTTAATTTCACCCGTGAGCAAAATTTTACCTAAGTGGGTGCTTCTGTGTAAGTAAGTAAGCTGGATCCCACAAGACAGTAACCCACTGTTCAGTTGGTTGTATTCTTAAACTGAAATTCCTGAATTTTGCTTGTTTAATTGAATGTTAATATAGTTACATACGTATATATTACTGTTACATGTGGTTTGCACTTCTAAAGACACTATATTTTTTGAATACGTGCGTATGTGTGAAACCTGTTTGTGAAGCAGAGCAAGATTTTATTTCAATGCATCAAAAAATGGCAGCACAGAGCCCTGACACGACTTTCTTCATGAACACAATACCTAAAATATTTAATGGGTCAATCACAAAGTTTTGCTGTTGTAGTGAAAGCTGGTAAATGGAAACCTGCAGTTTTATTATTATTTTTAACCAATAACCAATCATTTAAAATGATAATAAATAACAATTTTAATCAATAATATTTTAAATGGGAATTTTTTAGACGACTTTCTATATGATTATTGTAATAGACAGTAAACAACATACTTTCATCCATGACAAAAGCAAAGGCAAGGAAGCTCAAGAATCAAGGTTTTAGTAAGATACTGTTTTGGCATACCAGGATGCCAGAAGAATGTATAAGACCAAATGGCTCTTCTGTTTAAGGAAACCAAGTGCAGAGGCTGGCAGTCAGTTCAGGGATGATTCCTAGCTGGCATAACTAAAAGAACTTCAAGACATGAAAGAAAAAGAAATAATAGATTTTTTTGAGGGCAATGCTTCATAAGGGACAGATGATCTTTGCCCTAAGACGGACAGAAAGAAGTACATGAAGGAGAACAATAGAGCTTATTGTTTGAATATTTTCTGCTGTTAAATGCAAAAGATATCTCTGTTTGTTGGACTGATAATAAAATGCTGTTTCAAAAATTTACATCCAGGTGTTTGTAACCCTTGCTATACTTGTTGATATCTGCCACAGCACTCCACAAATTTGGTTAACGAAGGAGGGAGACAATAAAGATTCATCTGAACAGGTAGATTTTAGGACCAGAGTTCTAGTTGTCAGTCTTTGGTACTTTTTTTGCATATTATACACAGCATTTTTTTTTTTTTCCAGTTAGAAGAAGAAACTGATAGTAGTTATCATTTTGGTTATACTTTATTGATAGGGAAGTACAACTGAGAAGATTCTGAAAAGACAGGTAAAACATTTAAAGCACAATAAAACTGGAGGCAAAGCATAACAAAATTTTATTCATAAATGCACACAGAATGGCTCCTGAACTACTCCTGGCATACTCTTGACCCAAGACAGAGCACTTTAAATGACTGTGTACTTAGTGTGAGACATGCTAAATTAAATAAGATTTAGCATTTTATTTTATGAATAGGAATGAAATTTAAGTTCTTATCTCATTGAAGTGCTAAGAAAAACATTTGTTCTTGCCTATGTGTGTTGATCTGGATTTCATACAGTTCACTTGGATTCAACTGTTGATTTTGTTATATTTACTTTATTATATCTTCTGCAATTTCTGCACACTCACCATAGTTTTATCTATTCCCTGGACAAGTGTGTAAGTGAGGAGAATAAAATTTCTATATCTTATCATTAACTTTCACACCTAATCTTGAACAGACAGATTAAATCATATTTGTCATTTTAGTTTCCACACTACATACATGATAAAACTTATTTTATAGATTTTATGAGGCCAGAGAACAGTATGACAACCATTTAGTTTGATCCTGACCAAAAATGATGACAGGATTTATTGAGGTTCCACATTCAAATTGGTAACTCTCAGCTACCACATCTTTTCACACAGCTTTCGGACTTGTAAGTGATAAAGAATGGGAATGATTCTGGATACAATTATTCTGATTTACACAATAATAACAAAACCAGCAAAAAGCATTGGGATTTAGAAAAAAGTACAACATCTAGTCTGAACTTCTACAGGTTTCATACCTTAGTCAGCATTTTTAGTAAATAGAGAAACATCTCTACATTTAGATACTGATAAAATTTCTTACTTCTACTTCAAAACACAAAAAATAACTTTATTTGCCTCAAATACTAAGGCAATGGCTGTCAGGGAGCATAATATTGGGGATTCTCTCAGAGGAGGAGGAGGATGGGAGAGTGGGCCCAGGGCAGCAGGCAGCAGCCTCCCCGGTGGACCTGGGACAGGCCAGCAGAGGGAAGCAGACCGTACACAGCAGCCTCGACAGTGCAGCTGTCACCAGGGCCATTAAGGCCTGTGGGTGCATGCAGACCCTGACTTTCAACTTTTCAAAATATTTTTGTAGCTCTCTTCTAAACAGAGTTTGTCAGCATTTGTTTTTGAAGTGTGGGCATTAGAACTGAAAGCTGTATTCCAGTGTGTTCACATTAATCCCATATAATGTTAACAATGTCTTCCTGTTAAGTACCCCTCTGCCAGTATTGAAAAATAAAGCATTTGGTCTCAGAGCTATTGCAAAAATGTTGCTTGTAATGTTCAGTTAGCATGTGAACATGAACTTCAAACATTTTTCTGAGGTACAGTTTTTAAAGCTATAGGATCCATACAGTAAGTATGACACTTGTGTTCCTAGTTGAGTCACCTTCAAATAAATTTACTTGGCCTATTTATTTATTTAAAACCCTTCATCTAACTCCCTGTTGCTTATTTACAAATGTAATATATGATCTATGATTTTTTACTATAGAATTCTAATATGTCTGTTGAGTTTTTTTTTTTTTTTTCAGGGATTCATACTTAGTATATAAAGTTTTTAGTAAAAGAAATAAGACAAATTATACTAGGTTTATGACTTGCTGGTAACCTAAGATAAGAAAAGTTTTTAGTACTTATCTGATCTGCAAACAGTTCTTTTTCCACTGGCAACGGCAGTCCACCTGCTGGAAGATAAAGCTGATGGAGCTTGTGTCCTCAATTCAGCTCTAAGACTTAAAATCAGTTCAGTTAGTGAAGAGTGATAAAGTCATTCTAGTACAGGTAAGATAGTATGGATTTCCATGTGATCAAGCACCAGATGTTACTGTTTCACAGGGATCTACCAACATGCATATATTCCTTAAATTCTTGTGAACATTGTTGACTGTTATTTACTTCTACTCTTGGAGAAGCATTTTTGCAACCTGCAGATTTGTGGATTTATTTAAGTTCATTTTGCTTCTCTTAAATGCATAAGAATGAACTACTAAAAAACAAACAAAAAATAAACACATACACAATACATGGTTAATATCTTGATCTTACAAATAAATCATGAATGTAGAAGATGCACAGGTTATCTATACCAGGTAAATCTGTACAAAAGCTATAATGAACATTTTAAAAATATCATGCAAAAATAAAGTTCATACTTACCTCATTTAAGTCTTTCAGTTCAAGTATATCATTGTATAACTGTCATAAGCATCAGAATAATCTTTATTCACAACTAAGCACAACATAAAAATGGTTTTAATCTTTATTCATACATTAATAGAAATAGATACCTAAAGTTACCTAAAGTTAATGTAAGCATATAATAAATAATATATAATATAAAATATGGCTTATATTTTCCTATATAATATCAATGTATATAGTATATAAAATATTGTATATTAAATATCTACAACTAGTTCCAAGTTAGTTTGGGATTTGTGATTTTTCCACAATATTTAACCAAGTATCCCAAAGTTAAAAATAACAAAATTCAACTGAAATTATACACAAAAATTATTGCAGTTCTGCAATTTGAAAATTTAAAATGAACACATCATGAGAGGAAAACAAATTGTGGTGTATTTTGAATAGTTTATAAGAAAAGCACCTAATAAATGATGACAGAACATAAAGCAGATGCATAAGCTTGAGCCAAAGACAAAATAACAGACTCATTAATACCTTCTTGAAATTTACGTTGCACTGAACTGTAGGGGCATTTTCTACTGTTTTTTTCTGCTTATTTCACAGATGTGCACTGTCTGTGATGATAATGTTCTTTAGGCTGTAAATTTAAGGATATAATCATATTTTTCTGACTTCCACCAGTCTTTCCACTCACAGAAAAAGGTAACTAAATATAAAGGTGAATAAATATTTAACAGATTATCAGTGCTAAATCAGGTTCAAGGTTTCATTTCTAACCTGTGTTTGGTTGAATTAGCTATATATGATTCCTAATGCTTGTACTTGATCTTGACTATGTTTTTCTCTGAACATATCTGTTTAATTAATAATAAGTCAAACTAATAATAAGATTTATTATTTAATAAAAGTGAGCTTCTATTGTCCTGGGCACTGTATACACACTGTACATACAGATTGCTCTGTTCAAGCAACATAAAAGCTACATATGTAAACTAGAAACAGAGCTGCACATTGGACCTATACATGAAGCAAAGTGATTGGAAGTCGGTAAACACCATGTTCATCATAAATGTATGTATTTAGTGTGAACAAAGAGGATGAGGATAAAGAAGGAAGGGGTCAACTAAAATAAAAGTGTAAAAGAAAACTGGTAAGAGCAATAACATGAGAAAAGAAATTATGAGGGCTTGAGAACAGGAGAGGACGGTCTAGAAACGATCAGAACAAGAAGGAATGCCTCTATTTATTTGATACTTCATAACTTTCTTTTTGCAGTTTTGCCTAAGGAACATATGGAGGAGGAAACAGAGGCAAGAGACAAAGGAATCTTCATGAGAGACAAGCAGACAATCTAATGCCTCATCTTAGTATATCCATAGTTCAGAAGGTTTTGATCACTTGTTCAACCTTTTAGTTAGTCATATTTCACCCACACTTGTCCCATGCCATGGTGCTTAGTTTTGCCAGCTACTGCAACAGCTCCTTTCAGCTAGTCTAACTGGAATCAACTTACCAAAAAATCAAGTACATTTAGACTTAGTACCTCTAACACTTTCAGAATAATAAATAATATGTTCCAGACCAATTATTCCAAGTGAGAACAATGTTACCTAACTACCAGACATCAAACATATATGCTTGCTACTTGATTTTTTCAAAAGCACTCAAGCGTGACAATGGTGATGCATACAGACAAGTTCAATGGACTAATTAGCAATTGATAATGAAAAGAAAATATTGTCAAGAACTCTCCTGTCTACAATCTCATATGTTTGTAGGTGAAAAGAACACTCTTGTTTCTACTATAATATTTATCTCCAAGAAATTTTAATTCTGTAATAGAAAATAAGTAGGCAATTTAGACTTTCAGCAAACATTTTCCAGATTTGACAAAACTATTGAGCACAATAGATATTGAATGCTTTCAAATTTTATACAAGTTAAGAATATATAGGGAAAAATCCTACTGAGGTGATATGATAACTATGCCTAGTGAAACATGTAAACAATATTATGTTTAGGGAAAACTGTAGGAAGCTTTATGACTCCTTATTTTTTCTCAAAACAAAACAAAAAACAAACAAACAAAAAACACATTAATTTTATACCTTTTTTCCAGACTATAAGGAACTGACTCACAATGTATAATGAAGACTGAGAAGTGATTTATTTTCACAAAATTATATTTGTCGGTATTATCTCATTATTATTTGGTTTCTCTTATCCAATTCCCTGACAGATCTAATGTTCAAAAAATGCTTAGAAAGCTCTTGTTTGATCGACACCTCAGCTGTGCCAAACTCAAGAGTGATAAACCTTTACTAGAACTTTCTTAGTGTCTGATCATGGAAATGGTACCTATTCACTTTTCTTCCACCATGCAGCTGGAATATTGGATGGTATTATTACTCATTTTTATTATTCATTTTTATTCATATATCATCGTTATTCCTGATGGTAAATTATGAAGCTTACAAAGCTTGGACTGACCTAGACTATGAAATAAACCAACCTATCACTAGAAGAGGGCCGGAGATTCAGCAGGACAAATTCGGCTATCATATACATTTTTCTTTGCTTGGAAAACTTTCCTTTTATTCCTATACCAATAACACATTACAGAGAACCAGGTTCACAAGTCAGTGGTCTTAATTTTGACTTTTAACAAAGTGAGTTCTGTTTCAAAATATTATCTCATTATCTCAACACTCCATATGTTTGCAAACTCATATCTAGTCAAGTTTCACTAAATAATGTTGATCCAAATGATATAACTTGGTTCTGTCTCATACTATTTTTCCACACAAATTGAAACTCTACTCCCAAAAAAACCTAAATGGTAGAAAAAAACATTTCCAATTTTATGTCGTTATGTACTTCATCTCCATGTGTGTTAAAGATGTTTTGATTTTTTTTTTGTAAATTCCATCCTAACTATACAAAAGAAAATACAAAAACACCACTGAATACTGTGTAGAAATGTAAAAGGGAGCTGAAAACACATTCTGCCTTTCCAACCAAACAAATTGTAGATAACGTCAGTGAAGAGGAAGCCTGTGACAGACAACAGTCTGTGTGTCAAACTATATGTATTAGGAATGTATAGCCACAGGCAAGCCAGTGTCAACAATGGCACCTAGGGGCAACAATGAATCACAAAAGAGGGAGTCTGAAAGAGAGGAAGGCTCAGCTTGTGTACTTGCGGTTTAGAGACAGCAGTCAGCCAACAGTAGTGTCTAATTCCTTTTCACATAGGAAAGAAGAAAATGAAAGACACTGCAATCACTTTCTCCTTCTGGAAGAATCCCCAATAACAGAGAGAACAATCAAGAAGAAAGAAAACAGATGTCTTTCTACCATACTCAATGAATTTTTTGTTTGTTTGTTTGTTTATGTGTTAATACACAGGGACCAGGCTATCAGTAGCCAAGTTTTAAAAAAATATGTATTTTACAAGCAAAATAAAATTTAAGAAAATAGTCTCCTCTAAAAACAAAGAAATAGAAATTGACTTAAATCCAATAGCAGTCATCTTCTAAATTTCATTTCAAGAAAAATAGGTTGCCATGACATTGCCTGTCATTTTCTCTCTCTCTCTCTCTTCTAGTGGGCATCATTACTCTTTCTGAAAGGAATATGTAAAAAATTGAAGTTATTAGGGGCCTTCTTTCATATACCTGTCATCACACTTTGATTTTTGTTCCTGTATTATACCCTGAATTAAAATAAAGGTATTTCTTCATTTATTATTTTAATGTTTTTAGCTCATCGTTAAACTCAAGGGATCCAAGATTCTACGTAAAAAATACAGACTAAAGCAAAACAGCTAACGCCTAAATACAATCACTCCACGTATTCGTAAGTATTCATAACTATTGAAACAAATATGCATCTTTTCCTCTGAGTTTTCAGAAGCTTGAGTGTGTATCCTGTTTACATCAACTGCTTCACAAGAATAGCAATAAATAAGAGTAATTTTAATACAATGTTAAAATGTTTAAAAGCAGGAGGGAGAGGGGTGGGAGTTGGTAGGATAAATACCAGAATGGATTAACTATGGCTAAAAAGGAGAGAGGATTAGCTATTATCCTATCTATATAGACACTTGTATGTAATGTAATCAAAAAAGATAGGATACACCAAGTCAGCACTGAAAAAAAGGATTTTTTCTTCCCAGCTAAACTAAAGTGAAGTCAGATTTATTAAAACCTGTAGCTAAGTAGATCACATACTACATAAACTCTCAAATAAGTAGTCTAAAAATGTTTCAAAATTCTTGCACTATAATGTTTCAGAAAACAAGATGAATATTATTTTCAAAAGACATTTAATACATGCTAGCAACCTGGAGCTTTATGGGTAATCTAGCCTGTGACAGAGATATGCCTGTAAAGAGCAGGTTTCACTTGCTTCTTAACTGTTTAAAGAATCACGGAATGTAAGAAGCATAGAATTGGTTCAATCTTGTAACAAAGATATCATAGCCTACTACCAGCCCAAAGACAGTGTTCCATTCAATAAATTAATGTGACCAAAAATTATCCACATCAGGACTTCAAAGTCATGACACAAAATCCCAAAGGCTATTTCAATCAAGCTTTAATTTATTCACATATACTTGTATGTGGGTGTTATGGTATTTATTGCTAAATCTGTGGATTTAATATTATTACTCTTGTTGTAGAGCTTTAGATCACTTATGGTAATTACATATTTGTAGCCTGATTTAATACAGTACTCTGTTTCTAAGAATCCCTTGTAATTCTTTACAATTTACGGGGAGGTTCTCGAGTACTTTATGCATTCCTGATCATATAAGGCTTTTTTGTTCTTGAACTCAACTGCTATTCAGATGATACTACATCCACTTCAACTAAAATCAAGTAGATGAGACAAACAAAAATATCTGAAAAGGTCTTAAAAACTTGAAAACCTGTCTTTTTGCCCTCAGCCATAATAGATTCCATTTCCATTCTCTCTCCCTGTGTTGTAAAAAGCAGTGTAAAATCCAAGTTAGAGTTATGGTTTTAATTGGGCAGAAGCACTAAAACTATCCCTTGTGAGTCTATACTTGGTCTCAATAGCTCATGTTAGCAGTCTCCACACATTAATTATATATTGTGTATCTGCTAACAGTTAATATAATGTTTAAAGTATTATTGAAAATATTACTTGAGAACACTCTATAATCTTCACTTTGACCAGTACTTGGATTATTATTATATTGCAGATTTCACAATTATTATTATTATTATTTATATTGGTACATTAGTATCTAAAATTTTTAGTCTTCTTGTAATAGGTTGCAGGAGTATATAACAAAGCTTTGGTTCTCTCTAAAAGGAGATTTCAGTGCTAGATGCAAGCTGAGAGCCAATATATGAATAAAACACCGAGGGGGAATAAAAAACAACAGAACAAAAATCCAAGAAAATAAGTAACATCTCTTATTTAACTCCAGTTTATACTGCATTAAATTTCTAACCCTCACTTACATTGGCTGAATAAGCCATTACAATTCCATTTAATGTTAAAATAAGCTGCAAAGTTGTGCATAGAGTAATGTAGAAAATAATTCAAGTTCAAAATGCAGTATTTTTTTCTGAGCCATATTTAACTGCAGAGCTAGAATCCAGCTTACCAGTATGTAATAAGATCAATTAAGATTATACAAATAGCTGTTTCTGTTGAAGACATCCAGTCCTTAAAAAGAATTTCAACAACTTTACAAAACTCCAGGCAAAATTTGGCTTTGCATGGTTATTCAGATACAAATCTAGTATTAGTTTCTAATCTATGTTATTAAATTATTTCATATTCTATGGTATCAGAAAGATTCATGCAATAATTATGGGAGGCTATTTAATTAAAAAAAAAAAAAGAAGAAACATTTAAGTAACTGTTTCTTTTTCATTTTGCCTATTGCTCAGATTTGTTGTTATATTTGTTGATAGAAAAGAGCTTTCACTCTCTTCACGTCCAGCTTTTGATAAACTGTACAATGAAGTAGTGACCCTGTGTTAATGAGATGAGTTCGTTGCTATGGTAATGGCTGAGTAGTTACAAATTGAGGCCTGACTTCTTTACATAATTGAAAGTACAGATGCTCTATAAAATATACAGCCTTAGTTTAAATCCAGATCTCTCTGATAAAATTTTGGTCTTATCTTCTACGAAAAGTGAACTAATTGGGAGTGTTTCCTATACACTCCTTTAATACAAACTTGTTTAATAGCTGACGTGTTACTATGTGTTTTACTACAAACACTGAGACCTTTTAAATGTTTGCATACGTTACCTCAAAATCTTAACGCTATATCTTTGCT
Organism: Chauna torquata; assembly: GCA_013399475.1. Lineage (NCBI taxonomy): Eukaryota > Metazoa > Chordata > Aves > Anseriformes > Anhimidae > Chauna > Chauna torquata. The sequence goes on along the minus strand of VXAL01003401.1, from coordinate 16,869 downwards.
CTAAAGAAGGTAAATTCTGGATATAACATGATGTATGGATTTGTTTCATTTCTTTGACTTTTACATCTGTATACATATACTTAGAGAGCCTTCTACGCTTTTTCATTTTTAATGCCCAATGTTTCATTTTAAAATGTAATATTAACTTTTTTTTCCATCAAATAGAAAGGCATGACATGGATAAACTGGATTATTAGTATAGCAATAATTCAGGTAGAAAGGTGAGAAAACCCTCAGATCATCTGCACTTGAACCCAAATTGTACTGTATGGACATAATATCTTGGGTAGACACTAGATCCACTGCACAGCAGAGACATTCCTGCTATCATATTGATAGCTTTGCTTTTAGTATTTTGAGGTATAGCATGATCTTAAAAAGGCCAAGCAGCTCAGATCCATATGGAGAATGATCTTCTGCTTTATTCTCCAAAGGGCTTTAGTCCTTTCTCCCAATCCAGCCTCTTCACAGAACTTTTTCACTGTTTTCAGCAGTTGAACTTAAAGTGGGTGCCCTATGAGTTTGAGAGCCTCAGTTCTTACAATGCAAAGCCTGCTGGCACACATTCAAGAAGTTTGTAGTAGAGCAGAGTTCCAAGCCAGAGACTTTTAATCTAGGGCCAACAAGATTGTGGTGGATTTATAGCACCCTAAAGAAGTTTAAAAGTAATAGCTAAATTTGATAACCTACTGCCACTTGCTTTGGGGAATTTTTCAGCATTCCAGAAATAAAAAAGGTATTGATTCCATTGATACTAATTTAGCAACTGTACAGTTCATTAAAATTTATTTCAGACATCCATGCCTGTGTTTTTATTTGTTTTGTTAATATATATATTTTAAAACAAAAAAAATTATTACCTATGTTTAAAAAAAAGTTATTTGTGAACTCAGTTTAAGTAGTTTTAAATTATTTCAGGACATATGCTTAAAAGAAGAAAGATAGTTACAAAACTTTACTGAAGCTGTGTTCATCAAGTGCCAGAAAAATGACTGAATGTTACATTAAAAATAAAAAAATAAAAAAAAATTGTCATCCTTACACGATACCTAAATTGATTCTGCATACCACACAGCCTTTAAAGAGATGCAACTTTCAGTATTATGACAAAATCAGACTTAATAGAATGTAGCAGGAAACAAAATACTTTGTTCTTTTTTTGCATCAGCTCTCTTTTAACCTTATCAGAAAGTCAAATCAAAGTTCTTATTCAGTAATTTGAAATACATATAGCATAAAATAAATATACAAGTTTTCTTTTAGTGACCCAGAATTAATGTTTTCAAAAACAAGTTTCAAGGTAGTGAAATAATATGCCTTTGACTTCAAAGGCATAAGAGCTATAATACTATGATTTCAGTTCTGATATTTCAAAGAACATAATTCATACTAACTTGAGCTATAATGTTCACTGGTAAGAAATGTATTTTAAAACTATCGTGGAACCTTCGTTGTTTCTCCATTAATAGTGCAACATAATCAAATCAACCATTTTATGTCAGTTACTTAAAAAATACTGGTCTCTTTAACATTGGTATGGGGAAAAAAATATCTGAATAGCTATCTGAATCAAGGAAGTCAAAAACCAAGAAGCACCCTGAAAGTCTATTTGTCCTCTGTTATCTCTTCCGTAACTGTGACATATAGGATGGGAAATGTAAGCGTCATCATTCATTCAAGATCATTTGTCATTTGTCATTTGTCTGGACACCTAATATTTGGACAAAATGAAGAAAAGATGCTTTAATACTTTCTGTTTTGGTGACCTTTTTCACAAATAGATTTTGATAGTCTAGAATTATGCCCTTTATGAGAAGTTAATATAGCAGTTGCCACAGGTGAATTAAAAATTCACCTATGAATTTTGAATGTTGTGCCATTTTTATGTAAAAAAAAAGAAGAAGAAAAAATGACGACTACAACAACAGCCTCTCACCTTCCCTGTGAAGACTACTAAGACTACTACTCCAGTTATTCACAAATACTGAGGAAACCCAGACTTTAGCCATATCTTATTACAGTAGATAATCTATAAAACAGAATTTCAAAATTGTCTCTTCCTCAAGGAATTTATGAATACTACAGACAGATTTAGAGCTGGCAAATAAACCATGTAATCTGATAATATCTCTCATGAGATAGGCAACTATCATGACATAGTAATCATCTAACAGTTTAAGGTCTTTCTTTTCTGTAGGGTCAACAAATAGAAGTATTTTCAAATGTGGTTACAATGACAGAATAATGAGTTCTAGAGATATTTGAGGAGCATGAGTGGAAGCTAGCACTGCGGACAACTTCACAGAGGTTATTGTTTTGATAGGAAGTAAGAATTAATTGGATAAAGAAAAAGCAGAACTGAGAACTTTGAAACTGACAACTTCCATTTGTTTGGAAGATGCAAAAGAAACAAACAGAATCAGTGAACAAGCTGAAACTAACTGACATGAAAAGAGAACAAAATTAGAAAGTGATATTTACAGCAATAACACAAATGTCTGTTACTAAAACAAGATGTCTGTCCCAAGCAAAGAATGTTACTGTAGCAAATATCAGTGAATGTCAGTATTCATGGCAGGTTTAACTGTGTGATAAAGAAGCTAGTTCACAAAATGCCTTGATTGGGCTAAGCAGGAAATGAATAGTTCATAAACAGGATAAAAAGAAATTACTACAGATACTGGTATGAAAAGATAGACTTGGCTGCAGTTGAAGGCAAGTGGGATTTAATATGTCTCTATTTACTTATTTTACTGAAAAAATAAACCTACTTATTGAATTACAAAAATAATTTATAAAAGTTTTATGCATTATTATGCTAAGTGTCTCAAGAAAGAAGTTTTGCTAAAGAATTTTTCTTGAAGTCCTCTCTCTGTCTTTGGGTGGTATGAGCTTGTAGCAATGTGGAACTGGAAAAACTGGAGTCATTCAGATGCAGATCCATCTGGATCCCTAGCTGTGGAAGAAAATAAACTCGTTGCATTTACCATCAGGACAATCTCATATGTATGTGTCTGGGCCTAATTCTTTGTCTTACTCTACAAGCTTTTCCTTGGCTTACAATGGAAAATTGTTTCTACCTGTAACAAAAACCACCATATTTGACAATTCAATTTTTGTTCCTTCTCGTTACAGTATTTAAGAGAAAGAGATTGAAAAAAGGGGAAAAGATAAGCCAGCTAACTTTAAGTGAATCTGCATGAGGAAAACAAGGAGGAAGGATGCAGGTTCTATCACATTTTGCTGAGCTTTGAAACTTCACAGAGGAAACCAAGCTACAAAAACTATCATCAGAAATTTTGCTGATCATATGACATTACTGATATGCTCATGATATGGTATGATACAACATGACATGACATATGATATGATCATAACATTACTGATGCCTGCTAATAGCCTTCTAGAAGTTAAAATTTTCAATAGAGGCAAATGTCTACAGGACACTTGCGCGTGCAGTGGATTTGCTTTTGTTCAAAGGGCTTTGAGAGAATTTGAATGATGACTGGGTTACTCAGGCTACTTCCCTACAACTGTGCTTCACTGTGTATAGTGTCTGCCTTAACACCTAATTTCTCTTTTGAGATAATACTGACTTGAATGTTCAAAGCTGCTTTGACATGGATTGGTGAAGACTGAATGTGCTTTTCTGTAGTTACTGATATGCTTCGCCTTGACAGGATGTAAGTGATTTAACTGCTTGTACTGTCTTTATTTTGAAATCCTTATTCTAGGCTCTGGTTGTACGTGCCAATATGATATTAACTTACAATTTTTTTTTTTGAAAAGACTGTCCTCTCATTTAGCTATCATGAATGCAACAAGAGACTGGTCCTTATGGAGATTTAGATCTTTTTATTGAAAACATTTATTTGCTTAAAGTATTAATTTCTTTTCTTTTCTTTTCTTTTCTTTTCTTTTCTTTTC
>VXAL01003401.1:470-12596 GCA_013399475.1 Chauna torquata | reverse complement strand
TTCCTTTCCTTTCCTTTCCTTTCCTTTCCTTTCCTTTCCTTTCCTTTCCTTTCCTTTCCTTTCCTTTCCTTTCCTTTCCTTTCTTTTCTTCTCTTTTCTTTTCTTCTCTTTTCTTTTCTTCTCTTTTCTTTTCTTCTCTTTTCTTTTCCCCATGATTTATTTCCTTTTTTTTTCTACTTTATTTGTATACTCCTACTTTCATTATTTTTCTACTTTTTCTTTAGTGTTTCTTTCTTTTTCTTTTTAGGACTTCAATATGAATATTTGTCGTGGTTTAGCCCTGGCAGGCAGCTAAGTGCCACACAGCCCCTCGTTCGCTCTCCCCAGGTGGAATGGGGAGAGAATCAGAAAGGTAAAAGTGCAAGAACGCATGGCTTGAGATAAGGACAGTTTACTAGGCAAAGCAAAAGCTGTGCATGCAAGCAAAGCAAAACAAGGAATTCATTCACTGCTTCCCATGGGCAGGCAGGTGTTCAGCCAATTCCAGGAAAGCAGGGCTCATCATGCATAAAGGTTTCTTGGGAAGACAAATGCCATCACTCCCAACGTCCCCCCCTTCCTCCTTCTTTACCCCAGCTTTTATGGCTGAGCATGATGTCATGTGGTATGGAATATCTCTTTGGTCAGTCTGGGTCACCTGTCCTGGCTGTGTCCCATCCCAGCTCCTTGTGCACCCCCAGCCTCTTCGCTGACAGGGCAGCACAAGATACAAAAAAGTCCTTGGCTCTATGTAAATGCTGCTCTGCAGCAACCAAAACCATCACCACTATTTTCATCAAAAATCCAAAATACAGCATTGTGTGAGTCTCGACGAAGAAAATTAACTCTGTCCCAGCCAAAACCATGACAATACTTTTTAATTTACATTTGAAGTTATTTTATTGATTGAAACAACTGAAAATTTTTGCTATCTGAAGAAATACTGTATAATGTCCTCTTACAAAAGCCATGTCTCGCAGAGTCTTACATATCAACTTTGAAAATGAAAAGCAAAAAAAAAAAAGCAAAAAAAAGTTGTGTGACGTTTTCTAAGCATCACGAGGGCCATATTTTTTGCCCAGTTAATAAGGATATGATTAGTACATGATTCCTATGATCTTCTTTAGGTTGCTTACACACATGGATTGGAAAAAAGGATCTGATTAGACGGGGATAGTTTGTCATCTCTTTAACAGTGGACTATCCCAGAAGATAAATTTAACGGATTCAAGAAACAACTATGCAATTTCAGAGTGTTTTTAAATCTTTGTTTGTTCTTAAGGCAAGTCATGGTGAAAATATAGAACTTTTCTAAAGGATGTGGTAAGGGTTTAATTTAGTGGGATTAAACAGGAAAAGCTGTTCTTCCTTGGAACATTATGGAAAGTCATTGGATGTTCACCTTACTAAGAAAAAAGGAGGTACAGTACATCCTTGTTGTTTAACATTTTTGCAGTGTGAGGAGATTCATCCTTCTCATTGAATATATTATATTTGTACATTTGTTATTTCCACAACAATACACTGTTGCAATTTCACTATCTCCAGTTGGTTTTCCAGACTCTACTAGGTGATGCTTAATCTGGTGGTATAAAAGTTTATAGTTTTATTCTATAATGCAACTTTACTGATTCTACATTTAAAATTTCAATCTTGTTTTTTGCCTTCAGTGGAACATAAATTCAAGCTGTTAAAAGATCAGTTTCCCTTTACTTTACATCTCTTACCTATTATAGAAATGAAACCAACATCATGTGTACTGTATATGTTGGTAACTTTTTAAAGAAGGTTGGGGCGGGGTGAGGGGTGGGGATCTCTGTATTTAGAGTAAAAGTTTAAACTCTATTGCTTCCATTTCTACAGTTTTTATAACCACTTCGTCAACATGAACACACCATTGGCAGCCAACTAATACAAAAGTGGCTTTCAATAATTTCATAAAAAGACAAGGGGTATGTTTGCACATTACCTGAGGTACCTTACCCTCAGAAATGCTAAAGGCTTGGTATTTACAGTTCTGCAACTTTTCACCTAAGCTTCTGTAGCAGTGTTTTTCCAGAGCCTGTGTGGCCGTATTCCCATGTGTTCTCATGTTGCTATTCTGGTGTTGTTGGTCTCAGGAGCATGTACCTGCAAAACCTTAATATTATTGCTATGACAGATTCTCAAGGGAAGTAACTACCACTGGCAGGAGAACCACCCTTTTTCATCCCCCTTCTTTTTTTTGTTTTGTAGATTTTACTTTCTACTAGAGAAAACCAAGCATAATCCACAGCACAGAGTAGTTACTGAAACTCCTTATAAATAACATCCAATAATACATGTGCACAGAGATTTAATAGCCAATTAATATGCAACAAACTGTTCTAATGAGATTAGAAACAGTGATAACAAATAGGAAGTTTGAGCAGGTCACACTGAAAAAGAGGATAATACTAAGAAAAAAGCATGGTGAAAATCATCTTCATCATTACTACTTACTGCACTGGAAGGCCCCCACCCCCAAGAGAGTCTCCTCTGGGTCTCCTCTCCCCCATCATTGTTCTTCCCTGTTCCCATGGGCAGTTTTTCTCTTCCCTTCTTTCTCTCTCTTTCTCCTTCATTTCCTCCAAGGCAACCTTCACAGTAACAGCTGAGGTATGCCATCAGCTACACATTCTGCTAATAGGTGTTCATATATGTGAATTTGTCTCAAAGTTCTTTCTGCAACAACAATATGTTAGTTAGAAACTCCACAGAATTTCATAGACAAGAGGAGAAGACAGAAAACTTCAGTATGTATTGTTTAACAATAGCGCCTTAGCACAGTCCACAAAAAGCAAGTCCTGAGCATGGTTCTGTCTGCCCCAGGTAACTAGCTATTTTAGTTCAGTTTCATGGTTTTTATTTTGTTTGAATGGTTTTGTCTATTACATTCCTGAAGCAATAAATCATCCAGCTTCCCCAACTGCCCTTCTTGTCACTTGAGAATTTGAAGAGAAATATTAGAAACACTCACCTTTTTTGATCAGATCAAAGGATCCTTTAAAAGCTTGTACACTGATTTATCGCCAGGGAAAGATATGTTTTACCTCTGTATTCTATATGTTATTTGGCTCGTTAACTTTCTGCTTTTTTTTAGAGGGCCTTTTCCCTCTTTTAATGTCTAATGAGATCATACCTTTTGGAAAAAAAAAAAAGTGTTCTGAAGATAAATCTTACATATCTAATCAATTGAATTGAAACTCATGTTACTGTAATTTATTCAGGTACACTTATCTATTAGCTTAAAAATAAAGTTCCATACTTGATTTGTACAATTACAAAAGCTGAATAAGGATAAAATTATCTATTAATTCTGATAGGGAAAGATTTGATTTTTGATTTGCCTGATTGTCAGGTATTAATTTTCACAGGATCTATGCTTCAGAACATGTACTGTTTTCCAACCAGTTTTTAATTGTTTTATATATATGTGGGATGTTTTTTCTCTCCTTACCGTTTTTTTTGTTGTTGTGGTTGTGGTTGTTTTTGTTTGTTTTTTTTTGTTTGTTTTTTTTTTGGCTCCTGACTAACTAGATTAAGGTACAATTATCTTTCTTCTTACTCAATGTTAAACAATTTAACACTTGTTTCTCTAACTTACAACATTTTTCAGAAAGCTCTTTCCCCTCTCTTGCTTAAAGGCCAATATTTTAAACAATATGTTTTCAAGGAGGAGCTCTAACTCTGAAACACATCCATAGATTGGAGGATGCAGAAAACACACATGATGTATTCTCACTGTTCAGAAAATGCAAAAAGAACAGTGAAACTTCTTTTTGGTGGGCATAATTAAAACAAAAGGTACCACTTAAAAAAAAAGTAAAAATAAAACAACAGAAAGAAACTAACTTATATAGTCAAATAGGGCTGCAGCTTGGTTTGAATGTAAGCACAGAAGGCTAGAAAATATTTATGGAGCTATTTTTTTATAAGCAGATATGAAAATACACAGAAGCAGACAAAGACGATTTCTTATACAACTTTAAGAAAGCCGAAGGACAGCATTTTGGTCAGCATGCTAGAAAAGAAAAAAAACACTCATGAAAATACACCTTAAGATACTGAATAAATTAACCTGTCTCATCTTATGTCATTATCTCTTTCTTCTTTATGCTATGTTGTTTATAATTAAACAGGTTTGAGCTATGTAATCACTTATCTTTCTGAGGGAATAACCACAAAATGCTGATTCACTCAAGTAAAATATGGTAACTACTTCTGCTGTCATCTAACTAGTTCACAGCCTGGGTATTGAAAAGCTTTAATTCCCCAGGGTATTGCTCTTCTTTCTCCCAAAATTTTCCCCACTCCTTCAGTTGCTTACAGGGTATGGGACTGGCAGGATCCCAGCATAGGTTCATCCAACAAAGGCATAGTCTCATGGTACCTTACCAGAGCCAGGCTGGCAACAATGACAGTTTCCATAAGCAGCATCAGACAAGCCAAGGTAATTAGGTCCATATCCATCCAGGAAGTGCAGTAGGACCAGCAAGTGAAAGAGACAAGGCTACCCATAATGTGAGCTGAAGACCTATCCAAGGCACACAACTGGAAATAGAACTGGAGAAAAGGCTACCTGTAAAGTAGGTCTAGAAATCAAACAAGAAAACTGATTAGTAAGTCAGACCAACAGGACATAAGACCGAGCCTAGCAATCTAGACTTGAGCTTAACTGTGCCCATAGTCAGAGACTGTGAATGGAGAGCTCAGATGAAGCTGGTTGTGACCAAAAAATAGACTTCCATAAGGGAAGAAGGCCTTGAGGAAATCAACGAGTTTTGTATGCTCATGGAAGGGAGCTTGGTAGGGAGTGACTGATCATTCCTGCTGCAAAGAAATCTGAGCTTATCTCAGCACAACAGGGGACCACAGTGGGACCTTTGTTTTAGATGAAGGGTTATATCAGTTGGGTGGATGAACCGGTTTTGTAAATGTCCTTGAGTTAGCCAAAATAGTGCAAATATCTTCTCAAGTCAGACAGACTAAGATGGGGGAGTGAGGGAGAAAGGTTATGCATGGCTCAGCCCTACACAATATAAAAACTGAAAAACCAACAGAAAACTGAAGAGAACAACAGGCTTGAGCTGGCTTTTCTGCACATATTCCTTCTTGGGATGTTCAGCATTGTGATGGCGAGGAAACTATAGAATCATAGAATTTAGGTTGGAAAAGACCTTCAAGATCACCCAGTCCGACTATAACCTACTAAAGTAACATTGCTAAAGCATGTCCCGTACGTAGAGATCAGAAATGTCCTGTGTATAGACATCAGAAACGAGAGCCATGTTTGCATTGTGATTCAGCTGTATATTGCAGCAGTTATATTACGCTAAGTGTAACTTATACTTGTTTTGTAACTTAAAAACACTCTCATACCAGTCTTCTAAATCAAAATCCCATGAAAGGTTAAATAAATACATTTGATATTAAGCATTTATTCCTCCTTATGTGGAATATCAAAAGAACATGGTGAGAGATTATTGAACTCTTGACACCAGTCAGGGCCATTAATGTTTGTTAGTACCAGTCTGCAGAGAAGGCACTTTCCACCTCTCTGGATGCTATCCGAGTTTAGGTCAAGTAGGACTACCAAGCTCTGAAGAATAGGATGGATATTTTGAAGCTTTTCTGTCTGCTAGAAGGCAGAACAGGTGGGTAGGAGTAAAAATACTGATTCCAAATAGCTGCCCAACAAATGTAATTTTCACCTTTATTATTGAAATGCTACAGGCTTTGTAGTGTCCTGACAGTAAAGGGTCTTGGGACTTATAAAGACTTTCCCTATTCTAAGCTGGTTTTACTTTGTTTGAACAACTGAGTGGTGGTGAAGTGACTACCCCTTTCTGGTTAAGCTCTATGAATGTCTTCTGTGGGAAATATCTGACCAAGTGAGGTAGCCACCATGTAAAAAACTGTTAACTGAGGCTGGGAGAAGCTATTGTGCAACTTTTAAACTTGAATTGGGAACCAGCAAGAAGAAAACAGTCTGTAATGAGGATAGTCATAAAAATAGCTCCAAATATACTACAAGAGTGAAGAGAAAGAAACTGCTGCCAAGAATGTAAGAGGAGGAACTCCTCAAAGAAGACTTCAGGATGATGATGAGGGGTCATAATCTCCCCTACTCTATTCTGCATTGTACATCAAACAATGATGCTTCAAGTCAGTTGAGGCTGGCCTTGGCTACTGTGTAATTTTCACTGGGGCTGGGGAGAAGGAAAGACACTGTGATGAGAAAAGCAAAAAAAAAACCACCCACCACGAATATCATACTCTACAGGATACTGATGACTGAACATCATCTTCACCACTAGCATCCTGGTTGAAGAAGATTGATATGCTCACCTTAGAATCCAGAGGGACATTTAAAGGATGATCTTTCAAAGGGATCCATTTTTTATATTCTTTGTTATTAGACAGCTGAACACAACCATAAGAGCTCTCCTTAACCTTTCCTTCCTCAGGCTGAACAAGTCCAGCTCTCTCAGGCTCTCCCAGCATGTTCTGTGTTCCAGCACCCTAACCATTTTGATGGCCTTCTGCTGGACTTGCTCCAGTCTGTTCATGTCTTTCTTGTACCATGGAGATAAGAACTGGGCATAGTGGTCTCACCCGTGCTGAATAGAGGGAAAGAAATGGAGCCCATAGCCTTCTTTTGGCTTCTGTTGGCCTTTGTCACAAGGACATAGGATTGATTTGTGTTGTCCTAACTTACCATTTGCCAGGAGCCTCAAGCTCCTTCCTGTAAAGCTGTTTTCTATGCAGATAATGCCAGCCTGTACTGTTGCATGGGATTATTTCATCCAAAAAGCAGAACTTTGTACTTGACCTTGATGTCTGTCTTCATGGCTGGCTGGCTGTCCAATAAGTAGCCTATTGAAGTCTATCTGAGAAGCAGACTTTCCTGCCAACATCTCTTCCAGCTACCAAATGGTTTTGAACTATGAATTGCAACTTTTCTTCCAGCAGTCCACTCATTTGTCACCCACCTTGTTAAATATTTATGCAAACCGTACCTCACCATGGCTATGGTATACTGTGTCAAAAGCCTTGATAAACCTAGAAAAAAATAACATCTTCCCTCATTTACATTGTTTTGGATTAGAAATAACAGAAAGCTTTACAAATTCATCTTAGTTAATGAAAATTAAGAGGTAGCAGCTTACGATTGCTAACATACCAGAAGTATTTCTCATTGGATTAGTTTTTCTAAAAACAAGTTGTGAAATGAATCTCTGTGTAAATTCAGACACAGTCCCTAATCGAACTCACTCTATAAACATATACTTTCATATCCACCATCAAAAGAATTTGATAAAGAAATACATGTACTTCTAAACAATGCCTAATTCAAGAGATATCTTGGTCATTCAAAGACTGGATTTTGTGTTTAATTTTCTTTTGTGTTTAAATTTCTTTATATTTCTGTGTTACCAAAAGCATGCGCTTATGTTGTGGTTTAGCCCCAGCAGGCAGCTAAGTGCCACACAGCCGCTCGCTCACCCTCCCCAGGTGGGATGGGGAGAGAATCAGAAAGGTAAAAGTGCGAGAACTCATGGGGTGAGATAAAGACAGTTTAATGGGTAAAGCAAAAGCAGCGCACGCAAGCAAAGCAAAACAAGGAATTCTTTCACTACTTCCCATGGGCAGGCAGGTGTTCAGCCACTGCCAGGAAAGCAGGGCTCATCACGCATAATGGTTTCTTGGGAAGACAAACGCCATCACTCCCAACGTCCCCCCCTTCCTCCTTCTTTACCCCAGCTTTTATGGCTGAGCACGACATCATATGGTGTGGAATATCTCTTTGGTCAGTCTGGGTCACCTGTCCTGGCTGTGTCCCATCCCAGCTCCTTGTGCACCCCCAGCCTCCTCACTGACAGGGCAGCACAAGAAGCAAAAAAGTCCTTGGCTCTATGTAAATACTACTCTGCAACAACCAAAAACATTGCCACTATTTTCATCAAAAATCCAAAACACAGCATTGTGTGAGCCTCTACAAAGAAAATTAACTCTGTCCCAGCCAAAACCATGACAGCTTATTACACAAGCTACGTATTAACTATGTGTACATCAGTTCTAGGGAGAATAAGGAGAAATTGCTGTATAAATTATAGTAAGTCAGACATGATGTTTCTTTGTTTGAACCTCTAGGAGATTTTTGTTTGATTGTTTGTTTCTAAAAGGACCATTGGCACCACAAGAAAGGAGAATTGTATATTTCAAGAACTTAATCTACTTCTTTGCTAATCATTCTGCAGGCAGAAAAATTCCTCCCTCCCCAAATTAAAACAGAAGTATTGACAAACTCATAGGTGGACTGGATTCTAATCCTCATTATATGATGGTCTGTATACCTCCCTGTTAAAAGGCAAGAACTTGTTTTTTGATACTTTTGTTTCTGAAGAAATTTTCTTACATTTCAGTAACATATTTGGAAAGATATTACATTTAGTGAAATTAATTATAGCCAATAAAACTGGAAAATAATATGAAATAAGCCACCCAGTAAGCCGTAAAAAGGCTTTTTTCAAAACTGGTTGTATAAAATATTTGCTTTCAAAACTGGTTGTTCATCATCTGTGCTGTGGAGTGAAAAGTGACTGTACAGTTTAGTTGGCACTAGGACTAGAATAGTTTAGTGTAAGGGACTATTCTTTCTCATCTTTTGTATTTTTTTTACCTTTGTGATATTTGATAGTAGAGAGCTATTAAAACATAGCATGTACAGTGAATGCGAATGATTTACTGGGTAAAGAAACACATAGACACTCTTCTAGTGCTTTATTAAATTATAGTAGCCAGCTTCCTGGACAGATACACAGACATATACTATATATACAGATTCAAACTCTTCTTCAGCTAGTAAAGTGAAACCTTCCTTTGAACTTCTTTTTTTTCTTTTGGCAAAATCTTACTTTTTTGTTTGTTTGTTTTGTTTTTTGTTTTTCCCTAGACAGTTATTGCTCACACAGGCAAGTATAAATTAGCAAAAGTATTTCTCTTTTGTATAAAGGACACTAAAACTGCACAAATAAAACATGTCATTGTTTCTAATTGACGTATAGAAATACAAAAAGGAATGGAGTTACTGGTTTATATATTTTTAAAGTATTTTAACATATGTGTACTAAGATAACATAGTTAAGCAAAATAAAACATATTATGAATAAGGTTACCTGGACTCCTTTGGAAGCAAGGTACTGTATATACAAACATATATATATCAGAAAGTATAATGGTTAAGGACTACTAAGGCTAAGGCATATCTTTTCCTTTTGATGTATCTACTAGAAAGATGTAAGGACGTGATGTATTCCTTTAATACAAAATCTGTCAAAATAAGAGGAATTTAAGACATTGTGTTATTTCTTGCGCAAAGCTGAAATCCATCCATTTGGCATCTGAAGGTGGTTAATAACTGGAGAAGTAGCTGGAAGAATTCCTTCCCTCTGCTACTCCCTGGAAGCAGTAGGAGTAGATGAATAAGCAGAATAAATGAATATCTAAATACAACTCAGAAAAGTGGAACACTCTCAAACCTGCGTCAACATTAACCCAAACTTTCGTTCTGTATGTTTGAAAATGCATGTTGAGAAGAGATGAAAAATTAAATTGCATGTATGGGTAATGATAGACCAAGAGGTAAGATGGTCAAGCTTCCTCTACTTTTGTGCTATAATGTTGCCTGCAGACTTGAAGAGCCACTGTCTGCCTGTTTTCAAGGCCAGAAGAGGTTCATCTCACAGCTGACATAGCGGAATTGTGCAACAGAACGTATACGAATTTCAGTTAAGGTCTAAACCTTTAAACGTTTATCATTATTTCAGGACATATCTGGGTCTGAATTGTTCTCTTTTCTATCTGTCTTTTTCTTTTTCACCCTTTCTTTTTTTTTTTTTTCTGACCCAGTTTTTATTTTATGATGTTTTTGTTTCCAAAGGCTCAATGTTAGATAAAATAGGAAGACAAAAAATAAAAAACAAATCCATTACCATTTTTTTCTTCAAATGAGTCATTGCCATTTAAAAACCAAGCAATCACTCACAATGGCACTGAATCATCAAAAATCATTCATTCCTTCACTCACTCTTAAAGAGAATCAATCTCCCATTGAAGTTAATGACTTAGCTGTGACTGTTTTAAATGAAAATAAAATCAGTTGTCTTTAATATTGGGATTGTGTGGCCATTTTTGTTTCTAAAAATATCAAGCTCTTGCAAAAAAAAAAATTTTTTTTTGAAACCCTTCAGTACTGTGAATTTTGTGATATGAAAACATATCTAGGAAGAACTAAAATTCTGCATTAAGGGAGAAAAATAGATTTCTGTTTCCACTCAAACTTTTTATAAAATGATTGAAGGAGAAATAGGAAGTGAGAACCTTGGAAAAGGCAGACAGAAGTTTTATTTTCTTTCCTTACAGTTAGGTCATGACCAATTTACAAAGCTAGTATTACAGATATTGATGTTTATAGTAATTCAAATTAAGCAATAATTAAACTTGACAGAAGCATAAACACAGTCAATATTTTGTTTTATCCCTCAGTCATTTACTTGAATAAATAAATTCAGTGTAACTTTTTCGCTACATAGTTTGTCTGCTTACTAAATAAGTTATGATAAAAAAAAAAAAGAATATACAACAAATCATCTCTTTTATGTATCTCAGAAATGTTAAAATAGTTCCTTTTGTGATGTCTAATTTTCATGTGGCTGAATAACTCAGTTATATATTTATTTAGTCAGAAAACATCTCTGATATTTTAGTGAACATCAGATCAAATAATTTATTTCCAATTTCTTCTATCACTAGGCAGTGTATATCACAAAGGAAAGTTCAAATGCAGTCAGTACGTATATTTGTACTCCAAAGAAATAATGGAAATGTTTTTCTTCAATTCATTACTAATTACCTAATTTTCCACATATGAAGCTGGTTCCTAAACATCACTAAATTGATAATAATTAGTAAAGGTGAATGCTTTCATTTAGAAAAACAGTGCATACCTTTAATATAGAGATGTAATGAAAGAATCCAAGACTGTTAAGAGGAATAAAAACAGAAGATGCATCTGAGAAATGAGAGATATAGGTAAGTCTGGTTACACTCTCCTAGTTGAATGTAGCAGTGGTCATCTCCTCCACAGCATTTTAATCATGCTCTATTATTTATGAACAACTATAGCAATCATATTCTGTCAGGCAGTTGTATTTTCCGTTACTGTAGTCTGTCCTGGCCATTTTATGATCATCTGTTAATTCAGCTGTGTTTGATACAAAGCTATATGTAGTAAATTTATTTATTGAAAAGTGGTGGAAATAAGGGATCCATTAAAAAACAAATATAGAGAGGGCAAATAAATAAATACATTCCATCAGACAGTACTAGGTTTTTACTGCTTTTAAGTGTAAAAATCAAATCCTTTTTCAACAAACAGGCTAACAAAAATAAAACATGCAAGTTTTCAGGATAATGGAACTGACTTTTTGACTGGTTGTTCTGATGCACTGCAAACTAACCAGTACCTTCTGTCTTACGCAAACCAAAAGACACATGGTATGTTTATTTTCAGTTTGGAAGATCTAGACTCCTTCAGGACTATGTATGAAGAAGTTGACAAATTGCATTTCCTATTTCAGCCCACTCATATGAAAAAAAAAAAGTTGCAAGATGACATTTCAAAACACCTTGAAATACTGATTTCTTTTTCCTCTACGTACATACATCATACGTCATACATCAATTTTCTAATACAATTCTGAAATTTACTACAGTTTCTTTGTAATAAAATTCAATTCTAAGTAATTCTAAATAATTCCTTAAAAGATAATTTTACTTAGCCTATTTTTTTCCTGTGATTGTAATCTCACAGGAAATCAAGATGACTTCAGTAGAAGCAGGATTCAGCCTGCCATCCTTACTATATTCATTACTATATAAATTCACATGAATTAAAGCACCAGGTAAGGGGAGTAAATCAGGATTTTTTTTTCCTCTGACAAAAACCAAAATGTACTTAGAATGCCCAAGGAGGTCATTTCTTTAGCATGTCTGTAAAGCTCTGTAAGAATGTAAGTTCTGTGACTTTTTTTTTTTTTGGGGGGGGGGGGGGGGGGCGTTGGG
>VXAL01003400.1:682915-716599 GCA_013399475.1 Chauna torquata | reverse complement strand
TATTTTATTTTATTTTTATTTATGATAGATTTACTGGCTTTCTCTTTGGGTACTGGATTCAATCCTGATTTTCTCACTTTTCACCTGACTCTTCGCCCTGTCATGAGGCAACAGAACATACTTCTGCTCCTTCATGTACAATCAGAACTGCTGTTGTTTCTCAGCTGCCCAAAATTAAAATAATCCATTTTTGTTTGCTATGGATTTTTATACCATGAGCCAGCAAGAACTGCTGGGACATGAAGTTCAATCTAGCGCATGCAATGTTTTGACTGTTTTAAGGAACCATCCTTAAAACTGCATCAGCTTCTGCTCTTATAGGTAGTTGGGGTAGGAAAGAAGCTGGAGTAAGAAGGATGAGGGTGGAAGCTCCATCGGTGTTGAGCAGTGCTCACCATGCAAGTACACTTTGCCCAGGGAGCCCCGCTACGCAAAAGTGTGGAAGCATTTGTTGTGGTGTAACTTGTTGCTGTGTATTCCACATGTTTTTGACCAGTTGATGACCTTTAAAAGGAATTAATATTCTTATTTTTCATTGCTTATGTATTTTAATGCTTTTTTTTTTTGAGCCATTTCTATTGTTTAAAGCCCATCTCTGTGTGCTTTAATATGAGAACCTCTCTCAATTTCATTTTATATCTGTGATATAAATCTTTGATCTTTATTTCAGCTTTGTCTGTAATGTAATCACTAAGAAAAATGCTAAAGGTGTCTCTGATTTTTTGCCACTGAAACCGGGATCAGGAGTTTCACAGAGTTCAGCACAAAGTAATGTTCCTCCTGTCCAATTTTCACACTCTAAGAATAAAAATCAACAAAATTCCACAACCTACTTTTTTTGTTTGGTGCTCCACTACTGAACAAGCACTGCTTCAGCACTGCCAGGAAGCATCCCTTGTTGCTTCTAGCAAGAATTGTCATGGTGATGCATTCTGTTGACCACATTTTGAAACACAGATTGTTTCTAATTTTGTTTCTTTAATTTACTCTGGGTACTGTAATATCTCTCTTGCTTTCTCTCTTGCTCTCGCTTTTTTAAGAGAGGGTTTTTTCATGACAAAGTACTCATAGAGAGGACAAAGTACACACAGAGAGATCAGGATCTGCCCTCTCACCCTCGCTACGTGAAGGTGCCGGCTGGTCCCCTGGGATGGCCGGAGCGGAGGGGAGGCTCCTCGGGCAGCAGGGTGCTGCCTGCAGGCACCGCTCCCATCCCTCGGGTACCGCATGGCTCTCTGCGAAGGCAGAAAATGGGCGACCCGTGGGGTGCTGCCTTCCCGGGGCGAGCTGCGCCGCGCGGGGAGGTGCCCTGAGGAGTGCCCGCTCCTTGGAAAGGCTGACAAGCTTTCAACCTAGCTAACAGGCTCCACAAAGACATTAAATTTGGCAGCAAAAGTGTAGCACTTAGGTTATTCTCAAGTAGTCTTGAGATATAAAAATGTTTCTGTGGGAGTTCTTGGCTCTGCATAAAGGCTGAGAGAGAAAAGAGCCCAGCCGCCTGCGGGGTGGAGAGGCACTGCTTGATCTGCTTCCTGGCTTTGTGGATGGTTTGAAGAGGAAGGGCTGGCATGAATTTATGTCTAACCACTTACTGTGCTTTCGTGCAAGGGCCAGGGATGGGTTTTTCTTCTGGAGATGGTTCATTTTGAGCTGGTAAGGCAGTCCAGGAGCTCCCACTACGTGTAAGGTGAAAATAAAGTCTTAAATGCAAAGCAAAACTGGGGAGACTGGGTGCAGCATGTACTAACCAACCGCAAGTTCTCCTTCCCATTCTGTAGGTACTGCTGCAGGGCTCCAGAGGGGCTGAAAACTTCAAAAGGTGCCTGGAGAGCCACGAGGGCGTCCGATGGCTGTGGCTGGGTCTGCGCCTGCCTCTGCCCGGAGGCTTCACTCCTGGAGGACTGCTGCTGGGGTAGGTGGGCGTGCTTCTCTCCCAGCTGCTTTCGCTGACAGCTCCTTCATGCAACTGTCTTTGATTCAAAGCGTGTGAAGGATGGTTTCTGCAGGTAAGTGAAACTTCTGGCTTGAAGACCACTGTCTGCACTCCTGTACATGTGGCTGTTCCTAACTGCTAGCACAGCACGCAGGGCAGCAGCCTCGGGGATGAAGTGGAGGCAGGTGGAAGCAGCTGTCCCTGGACATGTTGCAATTGTCCCCTGGGTGCTTTACAGCACTGGAAGTAGGAGATCTGGGTGTAAATGCTGCAGAAGTACAGGCAGAGAAGAAATCACTTGAATCCAAGCCTCTCCTGTCTCCAGACAGTCCTTGTAACTCCAAAAAAAAAAAAAAAAAACTCCCGGATAAAAAAAAAAAATAATAAAAAAGGCTAGGTAAATTAGAAGAGTCAGACTCCAGGGAAGAGCTCACCACTGTGAATGTGGGGGGTTGAGCAGCCTCGAGTCAGGATGTGGCCGGGCTTTGTCCGCCCCAGGGTGAGGAGCTCCTTCCTCCCACATGGCATGGACAGAGGTGGCTTTGCTCAGGGCTGTGTGGAGGACAAAGCTCCAGAAGGGCCTCAAGGTTGAGCTCTGCCTGGAAGCCAGCAGCTCCCAGGTAACTCCCCACTGCTCTTGGAACTGCAGCATTTTCTGTATTTAAAGAGAAATCAGAGACTGAGGAGTTTGAAGGCACGCCAGTCGCCTCTGGCTGGGTCTGTCACAGATGCCAGGAGGGGGGGAAACGTGCCGAATTTCAAAATAATTGTTGGTTTGTCAGAGGTGGCAATTTCATATAGTTTATGCAAATTTCACCAAGGTTTTTTTTTTTAAGTTATAAAAAGGACACTTTGGCATCAAGTTGAAAGGAATGTAAATGAACATATCCTTAATGCTCAGCGTTGTTTGCCAGCAAAGACGAGTCTAGGAGATATGTATTCCCACTGAACTTGCAGAGTTACAGCTAACACTAAGTTCTGTAATTTTATGCTATTGCAAGGAACAAATTCATCTTGTTGGGGATCTGTTAATCTTTCTGTCTCTGCTTTGTACTGCTAATGATTCTGTGGCTACGTCTTTTCCTTTTCTTTTATTTTTTTATTTTTTCACATCTCGACGAATGCCATGCCTTTATGTAAGACTACACACAACATCTAGCAATACGAGTTATGCAAAGCACCACACTGCTGTCAGCATGCATGTTCAGAGCACAGTCACGTTGAAATAAGTCAATGCGTAATGAGCGTGAAGTAGTGCCGATATTCTCTATCAAATAACACAGTAATCGTGTATGCGTTTGTGCGGAAAAGATGGAATTCCATATTGCATGTATACAGGCAGCGAAGCTGGGGCTGGGCGACGCACTGCCACGGCACCGGGCAAGGCGGTACAGGAACATCTGAACTTCTCGGGCCTCGCTTTCTTCTGGGATGTGCTGCTTCCAACGTCGTAGTGACCCCAGCCTAAACCTAGGCTGACTGCCGGCGTTCCCCGTCACAGAGAGGACCTCCCCCTGGCTCCTGGCCCCTGAAGAGAGAGGCAGAGCTTTGTTCTTTAAAGAGAAGAGGTAAAAAAAAAAAAATGCACGTAGAGGATGGCTTCTCATTGATGATTACCCGCAGCCTTCTATTACCCTCCGTTGTCACCATCAAGTATTTAAAAACACCTGAAGTCAGATATTGCTGATGGTGGGTAAACATATTTCAGCGGTTCCCTGCCCAGGCTCCTCCCTGGGTCCTTCTGCGGCCGTGCCCAGCCGTGCCCCGGCCCTGCGTGGCCCCGGCCATCCCGGCAGCATCACGGGCAGCTGGGAGCTGCTGCCTGGAGGCTGGCGGTGAGGGGGTGTTGCTGACACATCTTCTGGGACGAATCCGGGCTGTTGCAGAGGAAAATGTGAATCATCTGAGCTCTGACAGCCTGGCACGGAGCGGTGCCAGCCAGCAGCACGCAGGCTATGGCCCCTTCTGATCTCTCAGGTGTGGGGCTGCATGGAGATCTGTGAAAAATGAAAAATTAAGTGAAAATGGAATTTCTTCGAGCTCTTAGATTCTGTACCTCACTGCTCTTTTCTCCATATTTTGCTGCTGACAACTGCTAGCTAAATAATACCATGAAGTACTCATTTAAAACCTGATTTATGAACACTTTTGGAATTAAAATAATTCTGATTTTTTTTTTAATATATGGCATTCATTTGGACAATCTGTGGACATAAAAACCTTTCTAGCAGCGATGATTTTAAATTAGAAAAAATATTGAAATACTTGAATAAGGATCGTTATCTTGTATACCTAGTTTTTAATCTCTTCTCATATTCTGTCCTTCAAGAAAAGGTATTAAATATATTTCTTTTTCTTTTGAAGAAATGAAAGTACTTTGCTGAAGAAAGTCTTAAATACGTACCACAGGTGAATTGTGAGAGCTTTGTGGCTCACTGCAACCATTCACGTCAACAACACCTTACCATGTTTTCAGTTACAAGCTTCATGCAGCAGGAGGTTTTGTTAGCCAGTCTTGTCACATGCATAAACTCATCTGGAACTGATCCCCCAGAGATTTGATCCTTCACTCTGGCGCACCATCAGGGCTAGCGTGATCTTGGCCTTAGCCTATTTTCAAACCATCTTCAGATTAGAGTTGAAAGAAACAAGCTAAAGAAAAACAGATTACTTTGAAGATAATGGGTCTTCTTGTCTCCAAATTACACAAAACCTATTTTTAAAGTTTTTTAAATTTAGTTTGAAGCTATTTAATAGAAAAAAGGGATGTTTTAGGAATCTACCATCAATGCTGAAAATGCAAATTTTTTATGTATTCAGATTTTACATCTGTATTGTATTCTACCTGGGTAAAAAAAATCACTGCTTTTCTCTATGGTGTCCTACAAAATGTGCCCTATCTTCTGCTTGGTCCTTGTGCATGGCTTGGATTTTCTAGTCTGTATTCACATTTTGAAGGAATTGATGGAAAAAAACTGAACATTTTAATTGCTTAAAGAGAATCAATATGAGGCTTATTAGGAGATATTTAGCACTAGTTGTCTTCTCTGATGTTCAGAGATCCTTTTTATTTGATATATGTTTCCATTACTCAGTAAAAAAAAAAAAAATCATATTTGAGACATAACTATGCAGAAGTGTGAAGAACTAATTCACACTGTGATAAAATAGTTATGTAAATGAGACGGGGAGGAATCATTTATCTGAAAGATTACTTGGGAATAACATCAATCACCAGGATCAGATAATGAAGCCTTATTCCTTCATAGGAAATGTGATGCTCTGGCCCCTAATATTTGAATACAGAGAAGGGGATTTGCCAGCTTCCTGTGGGGATTTTGCTTCTGCTATAAATAGATGTCACAAATACTATTTTGCAGTCAGATTTGCCATTGTGCAGCATGGGCAAATTATTGGCTTTTCTAGCAAAGCTCAGTGATCTGAGACTTAAAGTTCAGAACAATAAGAAAATTAGAAATTTTAGATTTTAGTTAAAATAGTATAAATATAAACAATATTTTTAAAATGTAACAATATCTGTAATATGAAATAATTAACTGAGACAAATTTATAGAGAGACACTGAAAAATGTATACATTATATATTTTACAAAATGTTGTATTTCTTACAAAATGTATATTTTGTAAGAAAGTTATATTTGGACTACATGAAAATGACCTATAGAAAAGACTTTGCAGGTGAAATTGCTCATTCATTTTCTTTGACATTTTCTGAGGTGCCCTCCCTGTCTCCCTGGCCTTCTCTTGTCCTGGGCACGCTTCGCTGTCCCTGCAGCAGTGATTCTCAGACCAGAAAGAGGCAGCTCGTCTCCTTGCCTGCTGTATCTGGGGCTCCTGCCCTCATCTGCCTGCCTGACACAGGAAGCTTTGATGGGAGGCTTCCCTCTAGTTCTCCACATGCTATCTGGACTCATGAATTACGGAGAAGAAGCCAATTTGTTCTCAGCATCCGCAGGATGGGAAGTGACACCAAGGCGGTGATACCGACCAGCCAGCTGAGATGGATGGAAGTTTTCCAGGTTTCCCATCTCCCCATCATCCCACCCAAAGGAGTTCCCAGTGGGCAGGCCATCCTCTGTGTGAGTGCAGTGAGTGGGATGTGGTAGCATAGAAACCATCATCAAACAGCATTTTTATGAGATGCCGGTGAAAACAAAATGTAATGCCCAACTGTACAGGCTGTGATAATAATCTGTATTGATGATGGTGGATTTGTCCTCAGTGCACACGCAGCTGTGAGTGAATGCTGTTGGGAAGCAGGCGAAGAACCCAACCCTGAGAGCCCGCAGAGCAGGTAGTCACACAGACGCACCGCTGTGCTAATCCAGCCCAATCCACGAGCCAGAGAGGACCTCAGCAAAGGTCAACATGTAAAATTACCGCCGAGGAAGAGCGCGATCATGCGCGTCGGTGTGATAAGCTGGCCCAGCACAATGGGGTTTCCTCATCGTTCAGCTCCATCTCCGCAGGCACGAGCAGGCGAGGAGCCGGGATGGGTGCTGCCCCCCGGAAGGAGAGGAGCTTTGTGCTGACATGACCAAGGGTGTTTCCCAGCCCCCTGCCCTGGGGTATCCCAGGAACTACAGAGCAAGCCTACCAGACAGTATTGCACCCGAGCTCTGGTCTTTCAGCTGTGCCTGAAAGAAGGGAGCCCACGCCACGCGTGAGCACAGAGCCCTTGCGAGCCGATGGCTCTGGTACAGGCAGTGCAGGGCTGCCCGTGGCACCTGTGGGACAGCCACTGAGTATGCAGGAAGAGAATGCGTTGGGAAGTAGTGAAAGCAGGACTGACGTCAGTGCAATCTGGAAACCTTACTTAAATGGTAAATGTCCTGCATGTGATCTCGCTTTCCAAGCATTGCTTGGACAAAGGATCTGCTTTCCTACAAGTAAATGCTGATCTTTAGCAAGCATGCTTTGAAGGTAAGAGTTTTCGATAACGATTGTCTAGGAATAATTTGCAGTGAAGCTCATTCGGATATGTGTGTGTGTAGAGTGCTTTGAGACTGAGCCTTGATCACACGGAGGGCTTTTCCACTGTTCAAGTGCATTACTTTTGGCTATCCTTTGACAGCAAACGCGGTAATGCTACTGTTACCTTGTCAGTGGCAATCATTGAGGCTGTAATTTTTGAATTGTTTTTTTAACTTTAACTTCAGTACAAGCATCAGCTGTTTAAAAGTACAAAACCTGGCGTTTGTTTAAATGAAGGGACTAGCTACAGAGACAGTCTCATAGTCATGATTTTTGCAACTAAAATCTATTACGAAAATTGGTAGAAGGAAGATGATATGAGTGAAAATGAGCTTATCTAAAACATTGATGGAAACTCGGGTGTTTAACATGTTTGTGCTGTGGTGCTTCCTGTTTCTGAAGGATGCCTTACCCAGGCCAAGTGAGCATGTCGCTTTAGGCTTTAGACACCTCACTGAACAAAAATTGAATGGAAAAACCTGAAGTCTGACTCTCTTCTCACCTCAGCCCATTTATCTCTTCCCGAAAGTCAAAGCAAAACTGGATTTGTTCCCTCAAGGCCAGGGCACATGCGGCTGGGCACTGCGCTGCGCTGGCGGCACAGCCGGGAGCCGTGACAGAGGCTGTGGGCTGGGCAGGGACCGCTGCGCGGCACCAGCCACAGCTTGGCTGCGGAGGGCTGCGGCCGCGACCCTGCCCCTGGGCCCGGGTCCTGGCAACCGTAAAACCTGGGAAAACTGCCCTGCTCTCTCAGGCTGTCAGGAAATATGCTCTTGTGGGTGAGGAGTTTGACTGTTGTGTGTAAATACCAAGGGATGGGCGACAAATCCCAACAAAGCATGTAAAAGAATATAGACTACACAGTAAAGGCATAGCCAGTGCATGTGGTGTCTTACTCAGTAATTCACTAAATATCTGCCCTCCAGCAGCACTGGCATATATCCTTCACAGAGATTTAAATACAAGATTAGATTAGATTGCAGTTTTATATTTCGTTTTTTTTTTTTTTTTAAGAAAAAAACATACTTAATAACATATTATTATAGTAGAATAATTGGTTTAATTAGTTAAGCCTTTCCAACTGCATAGAAAAGGAAATCACAAGATTTTTCATTTACTACCGTGCCCTGTTGTTATGATAGTCTGAGTGCTGAGAAGACACTCCTTAGAGATTGTTCTTTTGATTTTAATACAAAGATATTTTTTCACGTCAAAAGCTCTGCAATGAAGAGTATTTCCCCATTGCAAGTAGCTGTGCTGGGTCTGATTTACACTGCAGACTGCTGCTTATGTGAAACAAGGAAGATGATATAAATTGGAGGTAATAGGGTAGAGTGTGAAATGAAAGATGGTGTTTTGTACTCGGGCAGTATTCAGCACCTTCCGCCTGCTAGGCTAACGAGTTTGCTTCTGTCTGTGGATCCTCTGCAAAACAATCGCTGAACGTTTGGCTGGGAGAGCTGCACCAATGATTGCGCAATAAAAAGCACACAGGTGTTTGACCTTTAGGGTCCAGTGATACATCGGAGAATGGCTAACGAGTGCTAAAAAAGCGTTCCTTTCTTCATGTGCAGGCTGGGAGATCTTCTGAGATCTGAGACACTCGCATTGGAGGCCAACAATAGCCTCTCTCTTTTTCTACTATATAAATAGTCTAAAATGAAGTTGCTAGAGTTACAGGCAGACACATTCTCATTCTTCTTCAGTCTTTTTTTTTTTTTTTTCCTTTGTAGAGATGGATGAAGTTTAATGTTTGAACTTTCAGGTCTTGCAAAATTCAGACTTTAGTTTTTAAGTAGAATTGTGATAGCATCTCTGGGAAAAAAAAATACCCTTCCATCAGTGAAGCACTGCAAACTCCCCTGGCCGGTCAGCATCAGAGGACACAACCCCCTCTGGTGTGCTACCTGCACCCGAAATAACGAGCTGGGGCAGGCGTGCCTTGGCATCCTGTTGCTCTGGGAGAACGCGAGCCCCTGCATGGTAGCAAGCATAACGCAGAGAGTTCAACGCACTGGCTCCGGTCACAATGCTTGGAATGGGGTTTTGGCATCTCATTTGGCACAGCCACCTAATGCCCACGCAACAAGAGAAGCAGTCAGTAATTCCCCCTTCTTTTTTCTCTTCCCTTCTCCCCCAACAGCGACATGATCATTTTCTGTAGCTGAGGGTCTCGCTCTGCTAGGGTCACATCTTTTGCTACAGTGGTGCTTCGCAAGTTTTTGATGATGGTAGCAGATGATCTATGGCAGCGTAAAGCTCCTCTCGAGCTGGTACCTCGGCACGTAGCGGCAGATGCCGACAGGTCTGTAAGCCCACACCTGCGCTGTTGGTGTCCACAGCCGCACTGCACAAAGCAAGCTCGCACCCTGCGCTTCCCCCAGAAGCAGCCTGTGATAGATTTGCTTACAGAAAACAAATGAGCTGACACAAGCCAGTCATTGGGAATTCCGACTTGGGGCAAATTTAAGCAAAGCCCTTGGGAACTGGCAAGACACTGAGAGCCATTGTCCCTCCATAAAGCTTAGCCAACAGTAAGTCTTTAAAGCACTCCTGATTTCTGTCATGTCAGTGCATGGAATAGTCCCCACTAGAGCCTCCTAAAGGTCATTGCTAGGAAGAGGTTTTGTTCATCAAATCTGGTCAGAGAGAAGGGAAAAAAGTATGTTCTTTTAGTGTCATTTCACAGGATTCCTGCCAGGAAACAGAAACGTGTGCTTGGTAATGACAGCTCTTTCTCAAACAATAAAAAAAAGACTAGCTGAAATGGAGGTACTGTTGGAAATGTCTCTCCTGTTAGTGTCTTGTGGGGAGCCAGGGGCAGGAGCATCTCTGGGCAGTGCTGGGACACAGGCAGGGCTCTGCTGGCTGCTGCCATGCTCCTTCCTTCAGCCTCATGAGAGCACACCACATTGGCATGTTTGGTTTATTAAATGCCAGCAGTTGTCAGTAAATAAATTATCCTATGCATACAGAGCATTAGATAGATACAGAGCATTGTACAATGCTGCTGATGCATGTGGGTGTTTGGGAAAGCACTTAGGACTGGCAGCCGTTGGGAGGAAGCAGACACCCTGTGTGCAGGTGGGAACTCTCAGGACCAGTAATGTATTGCTTTGTGCAATTTTATATATATTGCTATGTATAAAATATATTCTCCTAACTATGTTTGTTAGGGAATGAAGGAATTTCACATAGAAAGATTTATTTCATTAACAAATTATCCATCCAAAAGGTGACATCCCATTATCACCATCAAGCACAGTTTTAGGTAAAGCTTTTCTTGTTCCATCGGGTCCCATAGAACACCCTTCTTGAGCAAGCAAGTATTTTATGTATGTTTTATATGCAAGAAAAATGACTAAGAATGGGAGAGAGTTTTGCAGACAGCCATCACGGAAAATCAATGTCCGTGTCATGATTAAAACCCGAAGTCAATTGACTCCTCCTGCCTGAATGCTGGTGCTGGGCTTTGTCACCCGCCCCATCGGAATCAGAACATCCCACTCACTTCCAGTGAGCACTGGAAATACATCTTAGAGCTTTTAGCCATACAGGGCTTATTGATAACTTTCTGTTTTCCAGTTCTATTATTTATGGCAAACAGTGTACCCTACTGTAAAAACTAGCATAAAAACAGAGGCAGTGCATGGTCCAGCTTGAGTTGTTTTGCAAATACAGATGAGGTAAGAAAAGCCATAAAGCTTCTGAGGCCTGTTGATTTTTTCCCTTTGAATCCATCTATCATAAAATCTCGCAGAAGATGGGATGCACTGCAAAACTCAGAGGTAAAGATAATGTGCTCTTTGTTGCTGCTCTTTGTGAAATCTCTGACATGCCAGCAACAAATTCAGACCTTGTGGTCCTCATGGAAGAAGGGAGTTTTTTAACCAGCTTGTATATTTTTTTGTAGCATTTGATAAATCCTCCTCTTTCAGGGAATGCAGAATGGCACTACAAGTGATCAGGTGCTGTGCTGGGGGAGATGAAGAGCCAAGTACTTGTGTTTTAGGAGGATTGTAGCCAAACCAAAGCAGGGAAATCACTTACTGCTGGTGTGCATCTTGTGCTTAGCACAAGTTGAAATCATACTTGCAGAAATAAGTCATGCAGAAAGTTTTTTACACTATGATGAGTGTAAAAGCATAGAAAACCTATTTCTGTTGTGTTTAACTGTTAAAGGAATCTGTCGCGCTGCTGCCAAATGTATGTGTGATATCTTTTCCAAAAGATAGGTGCAGTACAATGTTGATCACACGCATACTGCCGTGATGCAAGCAGGGATGTGGCATTGTTTTCCCTTGGAAATCAGCTGTTGCCTTTGCTGCTCTTGCTTTTCCAGCACAAAGTTAACTGTGCAAATTACTTGCAGCTAGAGAGTGTTTTGAGAAACTAAAATATGGTTAAAGTGTAATTTCACATGAGTGAATACCTTGTCCCACGTCAGCAAGCCTCCTGCCAAGAGCAGTGTATTGTACCTATGGATGCTGTTGCTGCCATGGAGAAGTGCCACTGAAAATGCATTATTTTTCTCAGGGCAGGGTAGGTGTTTCATACCACCCAAATCCCTGGTGCTGTGGATGCAGATAGAAAATGAGCGAAGCTGTAGTTATAAAATCATTCTTCAAGACTCGATACTGAAGTTTAGGTGAATGCTGGAAAGGTTTGCAGCATGTTTCAATGTGATAAGTTGCAGTAACTCATCTCTACATTACAAGGATAACGGATACAAAAAAAAAAAAGGAATATTTTAAATTTTCACTGTAGAAAACTAATGCTTTGACTGTAGAAGAGAGCAGCACTCGCTCGGTGGGTTATTTTCACAATATGTGAAACCCACACTGAAGGTCCAGAAGCCAGCGCTGGGCCAGCCCATCCCATGCAGCTGCCCTGCAGCATGGGTGTCCTGGGGCTGGGGTCTGCCCCAGGTCCCTGGCAGCGTGACAGGCTGTGTGTTGAGGA
Organism: Chauna torquata; assembly: GCA_013399475.1. Lineage (NCBI taxonomy): Eukaryota > Metazoa > Chordata > Aves > Anseriformes > Anhimidae > Chauna > Chauna torquata. The sequence continues at coordinate 704,710 of VXAL01003400.1, read as the reverse complement.
CATAGACCTTGATGGGGCCTTGAAGTGCCTCTTTTTTCACCAAAGAAAGGGGAAAAGACCCCAAGCAGGGTGGACTTTCTTCATTCCTCCATTGCCAAATGGGCAGTTTTTGACGGCTTTTGGCACCCTGTCAGGACGATGCCAAGCAGGAAGCTGAGGAGGTGTCTAGCTGCGGCTCCAGCCTGCTGTAAACATGAGGGGCTGATCTGCCTCCAACTCATAGTGCTTCGTCTAGCAGGTTTTATTAATTGTAACGCCTTCCTGTGTGCTTTTGTTCAGATGATGGAGGGCAATTCAGCACGAAGAAAAAGAATTTTCCTGTTTCACATTTTCAGTTTTGCTCTTTTGTTTCTTCTTGTAGGTTTTAAATGAATTCTAGAAAATAGCTGAAACAAAATGGAAAGAGAGAGATTGAAATAAACATTGATTTTTACAGTGTAATAATTTATGGTACCAACTTAATAAGTGGTGTGGCATGAACAGTTCACCATCCATTTATCACATGTTGATAGTTTTTGATACCTGAATTTTTAACACCACTGCTTGCTTTTGATATAATAAAGGACCTGCCACCATTCCCATTAAAAACTCTAGATTTTAGGGCTTTCTGCTTTGGCTATAAATATCAGTATTTGTAATCTATGAAATAATATGCAGAGTAGCAATCTACAAATGACTTATTCCAGCAGCTATAAAAAAAAAAAGAAAAGACTTTGACATTTTTGAACTTCAGGAGGACATCCTCCTCCTTCCAGAAGAAAAGGCTTATGAATCTTTTTCATTGCATCCACCATAAAAGGTTTACAAACTAAGAGTTCCTGAACTTTAATAAATTGGCTTAATTCTGCGGAAGGCAATAAGGAGACAGCAATTTACATTAAACGGTTCTGATGAGAGTTGTCTTGAGCTGTAGTTTGCTGGCATAATGGCTTTAGGCTAATCACATATACTTCCAGTAGCTACTGTGTGGTTACATTCAGGGAAATGAATGTACAAAAATAGCACCTGAGCATCCATGTTTGTTCTCAACGGTCCCATCTCAAGGACTTCCCAGACCATTTTGGCCAGCTTAGAGGTCACATCTGAGTCCGGTGACAGCAGATCTTTCAATTGGGTTTCAGATAATAACATCAAGCTGATTTTTTTCTGCTTCTCACATCACCTTCTTCTGATTTTAAAAAAAACAACTATGAAGCAGAATAAAAAAAACACGCGTAATTTCCTAGCTGTCTGACTTCACCACGCCACCTGTAAGAAGCCTAGCTTGCCAGTGAAATAGTACATGCACATTTCAAATAGTTATAGTTTAGTTTATATAGTTTATAGTAATAGTTATTATATCAAATAGTTAGGTTCTCACTACTTGTTTTCTTTAGTGAAATCCACTTTAAATAAGGCGATCACTAATAGTTTCCAACATATGGCTTTTAGGTAACAAATTTTTGCAGTGCTGGAACTTTTGCAGAGTATCACTGGGCCATAGTCCTGCGAGCTCAGTGCTTGGTGCTAGGTCCCAAGGTCCGCGAGCGGTTGTGGCCTTCCTTGCTGCTCTGTCTTATGGCCTGGGGAAGTGCGTGGGGGCGGGGGATGCTTTCACCGAATGCCTTCGCAATAGTCTTAAGTTGCGGAGTTTATTTTAATAAAAATACCTGTGGGAGGAAATATAGGCATTGCTTCCACCGACAGCTGCAGCATCATCGTTAAGGCCATACGTCGAGAGCCTAAATGAAGTATCTGGCAGCGACAAGGCTGCGTCAGCTGTCACTCCATCGCTCTCGGGGCTGGGCGCGGGGCACTCAGGCAAGGGCGGCGTGGCCGCCTGTTTCCAGGGTCAGACCTTTACAGTGTTTGCTCAGAAAAAAGCATTACTAGATAGCCATTTAATAGACTAGTTTGGAGAGCAGTCTGTTCCAAAAATGTTTTTCAGCTTTGAAGCCTGAAACCTACGTCCTCCCCTCCATCCTTTCCGGAATATATATGAAGATCTCTAGTGACTGAAGACTCAGAAATGGCCTCATCGTTCCATTTTGCTGGCTTAAGGACCCATAAAAAGAGAGACATGGAAAATATAAATTGTGGATAATGGGGTAAGAGTGAGAAATAAGTCAGCTGTTGTGCTAAATTCTGTTTATATCTGTGGTTTGTGAGGAATTACAATAAAAAGGGTTTGTGATTTTGTTTGTTGTATCCATGGTTGTAGGGATTCAATGTACCGTTTATAAGTCGTTCAGTATTTTCATTGTGACATTTGATCTCTCTGTTTATTACTGTAGGTTGCTTACAGAGGGGAAAGGGAACTGTGAAATTTCAAAAGAAATTACAGTTTGTTGGTTTTTCAGTAACTGGATCATTTAAAAGCTCCATTTTTAGCAAGAAATAATGATTTGCTTTATTTAGTAACTATTTAAAGTGCTCTTGAGGTATCTATTGAATATCTTGACATAACAGATAAATCAGTAGCAGACTTAAAATTAGTTTTGCATTGCTATATATCACAATATGTTCTATACTACAATTCATGTTATACATCCCTTGTACACTTGCATGTTAGATGTGGAGGAAGAGAGAGAATCTGTTTTCAAAGCTGTTTCTAACATATGATGATTCTTACACCTTGAAAACCTGCCAAGATTTGCCTTTGAAGCACAAAGTTGGTTTATTCAGGTGTTTGTGGATGGCCTCTGATAGGCTAGAGCTAATTTTTATGGCATTTTTCTCTTTTGGTGTTGCAGATGAATTACATTTATATCCAAAATTCCTTAGGAGAGAGGTGGTTGTTCAGCTGAATTTTGAACTAATTAAACTGACCTAATTCCTGTCAAAAATAATTAGGATAAAAACTGTACTCCCAAAGCGACTCTTTCAGGGTGGGAAGCTGGGCACCAGGGTGGACTCTGGGGACGTGGTTTGCCCGCAGCCCTGCCACTGACTGGTACTGTAACCATGTTGCTGTATGGTCCCAAATCGTTAAGCTGATTTCTTTAAGTAAAAGATGCATTTTCAGCGCTGACAGTTAACCTCCTGTGTTCCCAGCTTACCCAGGCCCTTGCTGGACTTCATGGCACTCCTCCTACTGCCGCAAGCCATTGCTGTAGCGCGTTAGGGGGGTGCAGTGAGGCTGGGCCAGGCGCTGGGGGGTCCCTTGCCATGGACCAGCATTGCCTTCTGTGGGTCTCTGCCGGCACGGCCACTGCTGGTGCTCACTGAGCATCTTCTGCAGCCTCTGGCGGGATTCGCCACCCAAGGAGAGGATTTGTCCGTCTTCGGAATGACAGGAGACTGATTAGGGTCTTTCATCATTTTGCTGATAGACACAACTATGAGGATTCACCAAAACGTTCCCTGAACCTGTTCTCACAAACATCTGTGCCTGCCTCAGAAAATAGTTTTATTTGAAATAAACTCAGCTCTGTATTTGAGCAGACCTACAGGGCTAATTCCAGCCAGCTGACTTTGCGAGAAATGCACAAGTGCTTTGTTGTTTTTACTGCTAGAGAACATCAGTTACATTATGCTTAAAAAAAAAAAAAAAGTAGAGAGAAAAGCAATAGCAGTGAAGAGAATGGCCGGCCTGCTGCAGGTACGACGGCAAATACCAGCGCGTCAGACTCTTCTGTCTGCACTAACCCTCAGCGCAATGCAATGTTTTCTCTTCTTTGGCCTTGAACCTTGATATTCAGAATAACATATAATAATAAAGGAGCATTTTGAGTGATTTTGTTAGAAATACATCAGACTGTCTAACAGTTTGTTGGCATCAATAATTCCCTATTAAGCCCTCTACACCCATTATGGTTTGTGCTTTCACTTTTTTTTCCAAGTTAGTTTCCAGGCAACCGGCAAGAACTGAATTACATTAAGCTATTAATTCAGGACCGCATGCCAGCTTGGGCTTCTTCAGCAGATTTGTTCCTCTTACATACAAGTTTCCTCATAAAAACCCTTTTATTGGTTTAATTTTTGGTGGCACCCAATCCAGAGGATTGATTTTAAAATTGCAGCTCCTGTGCTTTATGATTGTTTCTTCTTTATTTTTTTTAATGCTTGCTGCTGGGGTTTATTCTGGATACTTAATCAAGTAGAGGTCTGTGAGGAGGGTTTGGTGTTAGCCACCATGGATAGATGCAGCTATCTATCCGAGCATTCTTCAACATTGTTCTTCAGCATTGGCTCACACTGAAATTTGGACTAAGAAGTCTCCTGTGACTGATTTCCTCATGGGATGCCCGTTAGAAGAATGATTATCAAGAAAATGCAACTTGTGGGACCTTTCTTTGTCCAATGGAAAAGCATGCTGTCCTGGCGGTTTGGTTTCAAATCAGCTGAGCCCACCTGATAGGGACAACTCTCCACTGCGGGCAGGCTGAGCGCGGGATGAAAGCTACCCAAAGCCACGCTGGGCGATGGGCTCGACCGTGCTCAAGCACAAGCACCGCCGCAGGCGGTTTCGCTCACACCACCTTGGGACGAGCGCTGTGGCTGGGACATCCTAGGGGCTCCTAAATGTAAAGTTTCTCTGTATACCTAGTCTGGCAAAATAGAGTATGGGAAATCCTTTTAATGACAGAAAGCTTGCTATCAGAACCAGAGTATCAATTTGTTTGAACAACAATTTGAAGATATTACGTAAAAGATTCCTTTTAAGGGAACCAATAGATTAGGAATGCAGTTTATTAATACTTTTAAGGTAAGTGCACGTACATTAATAATGTAATTATTAAAAATAAAGAAGAAGCAGTAGTGAGATGTAACCACCCCTTGCGTGACATGAAAATCTTTGTTGGTATTGAAAAGAAGTAATTTCGGTGTTATGCTCCATTGTTAAATGCCTGCAGCGCTGGTGAAAGGCACTGGACTGGCACCTTGGGAATAAACTTCTCTGCTGACTCCCAGCACAGGCCAGAGGGGCCGAGCTTGTCAGCTCTCCTCTGAGACCCAGCTGAAACCAGGCATCTGCAAGTGGGATAGATATTTTGGGATGAAATCGCAGTAGTGCCTAATAGTTATGATTTATGAGTTATGAAACCCAATCTATGCATTGTATTGAGCTATCTTATAGTTTATCTAGAGATCAGAAAGGTCATTACCCATTCCACAACCTATGTTCACTAGGGACAAATGCAGAGGCTCCAGGTATTTCTACAGTCTTTGTCAGTCTTTTTATTGATGTTAGTGAGCTGGGGAGGTCTGTGACATTTGAGAAGTTGTGCTGTTGACATATGATGAGTCTACAATTAAAATAATTGATCTTAATTAAAAGAATTTGTCTTTATCCACTGTCAATAATAACAAAAATTCTGTAATAAATAAGTATAATACTATATGAGACTGAAAAGAAAACACCAAGATGCCATTTCAGATAAAGATCCTGTGGCTTTTGTAAAATAGTTGAGTTAGAATGGAATTTTAAAAACAGTGATTTTTTATTATTATTATTATTTAAAAAATAAACTACAGTTCTGAGCTGTTTCCAATTCTGTTTTATAGACATCTGTGATAAAAGTTTGAGTCATAGAGGTGACAAATTCAGACCACAAAAGATAACCAAGTCTTCATAAAACTTCACTTGAAAAACAAAATTATTAAAGTTCTGCTGTTTATAAGCAAGGTGTATATAATATACGCTCTTCCTTGCTGTAAGAAGCCATAAGAACTTGTGCAGCTAAAAAGGGGTTTTATGCTTCTTCGGTTGCTTGGATATCTTGGAACAATTATAATCACCAGACTAAGTGTTTTTTCCCCCTTTCAATTTATCACACGATAAGATTGTTGCCATCCTGAGGCTGTGTGGTTCTATCAGTATATCCAAAAAAACCTGTGGTCAACACGTTCAGTCTAATCACGTTCCCTGTTTCTGGGACATACTTTATTAAACATTTTCATCACTTTCAACAGTGCATTCATACCTCAACAGATTTATATCTGTAATTAGGGGAACTGTTATTTACCAGGAGAAACAAAGCTGGTAAAAAGACACCTTTCAGCAACATAATACAAATGTCATGAGTTATTACTGATTCCGTATTAATAATACAGTCATTTCTTTTGCTACAGGTTAGGAATGTGTCTCATGTCAGAAACCTTTGGAAATGTTTCGGAAATACTGGACAACAACTATTTGTTACTGTCCAGTTAAATATAATCAGATGTATAAGGGAAGAAAGTGATCTGTCTCCAAGATCTACGTTCAGTAATGAGATATTTTTACTTAACAAAGTCTCTAACAGATGGTGTTTCTAAATTTCGAATATTAGGGCTGTTTTTGAACGAGGCCTCCAAACAGTCTGATATATTGCAGATGAGATTTTGCATTTAAGCTGGGGAGAAGAGCTAATCATGTTGCCCCTCCTGATTTCAGGAAGGCACCAGCTCCCCCGGCACTGAAGTGACAGAGCAGGCGCCTGCACTGACACCCATTGTGTCTGCAGCCACTGCCACCAAAACTACCGCTCCCATGGAGGTGGCTCCTCCAAAAGTCACATCTGTTAATGATACCTGGAAGATGCCGGCTGTTTTTTAAAAATCAGCTGTTTATTGTGTATGCTTTGTGAAAGGTATCTTCATGTATCATAACAGTTTCTCAGTCATCTCTATATGGAACTATGAAAGTCTGTGCTCAGCACTGCCACCTTCACTAGCCAATTTTCTTCATGAAGAGAAACTCATTAGTTTGAAGCGATATGTTTTCTGTAAATTCATGTTGCCTTGGCATTAAGAAGCAGTGGTGATGCTATTCACTAACCAAGTCTTTTTCAACAGCCTTGTGGTTGCCTGGGGACAAAAGACTGGAAACAACACCCAAAGTCGCCCAGCCCAGTGGTACCGCACAGTCACGGCACGGCCAGTTTGCCAGACCTCACGCTTTTGACTTTCTACCTGTGTCCCCATCGCTCCAGCAGGAAGGCTTGCTCTTCTGCTGGTGAGAAACTGCCCACGTTCCCCCCTATACTTACTCAAAACCAACTTGTATGCTTTGCTCAGTGCTAACAGTAGTCACATTGCTAAAGTGTTCAAACCCTTTGGTCAGCTTTTGTAACAGGCTCTCCTACCTTTTGTAAAGAGTGGCAAGGCAGTTTCTTTGCTCTGTTCCTGGAGACCTTCTCCAGTATTGGAGACATGTTCCCAGTTCAGTCATTTCATGAATTTGAAACATGTGTGGGCTGCATCTTTGTAGTTTAATCTCTTTTCTCCAGAAGCAATGCAAGGTGGCGTTTGTTGGCCTGGAAATGCGAGCAGCCTAGATTGCAGGTGACTGCACGTGTAATTCAGGTGAGCAGCTTTGGGGAAACATCAGCGAGGGTAAGTGGAAGAATTCGATTCCATTTTAGTAACTCCAGGTTGGTTTTGAATCATATTTACACACTTTTCTATTTCTCAGATGTTCATAAGTTTTACTGCCATAGTTCTAAGTGTCTTGGAGCGATGTGAATTAGCAGGTACGTTATTCCCATATAGAAGATGAACTGTGCTAGCAAGGAACGAGATTGCTCCCCAGGGCCCTACCCAGGAAAACTGCGGAAAACCTGGAACTGAACCCAGGTCTCAGGAGGCCCAAATGCCACTGTGACGTACAGCGTGACAGGCCAGTAAGCATGAGCAGGAAGCTCGGCTCAAGTTGTAAAACTCAATTCTCATGAAGTATGCTGACCGAAATAGGTCCTTTTTAGGCAAAATATTCTCTGCCCCTTGCAGAGACCCAGGAGCTTTGCAGCTTTCTCTGTATTGCTTCCAGCAGTTGCTAAATGTGAGGATTTTGTGCAGTTTCAGATTGAGAATGAAAGTGAGAAATCATTTAACACCCAGAACTCCAATGGGAGCATCAGTGGAAGCTGGATTGATGGAAATGCCCCAAATTGATGGTGGTTTTAGGGTGGTTGTTTTTGTTGTTGGTTGTAACATTTCTGTGAATGCTTTTCTAAGTATATATTTCAGGAGAAGGCAAAGACTTCTTGCAGGGTGAACCAAATAAGAAGTTACAGCTCTTGAATGAGAACTGCACCCATAAATTGAAAAACATGATGTGACAGTAAAAATAGGACCATTGTCCTAAAGGGTTTGAATCTAACATTAAATTTATACTTTTATGATTAATCATCTAATGATTTTGTTATAGCAATTTGATTCAGGTAATTTTTTTGCTTATACTGCAGGGACTTAAATGATGTAGCCACTCATTGTCAATTAAATGACTTTAAATAATGTGGCTGCTAAACTTGCCTGGTTTAGCTACTGGCTTTCTAGAATTTGGTGCTTTTGCTGGGTGATATTTGCTTCTTCATCGACCTGTTTCTGGTGAGCTCACACAAGATACGGGGCACAGAGAGCCAATGTGGGGCTGGACCGGAAATGATCAAGTACAGCAGTTGTCTACAGGCGCGAGATGCTGCTGAGAAACCGAATGTCAACGACCCGGACACCAAAGGCACGGGTGGGGTGAAGCAGGTCTGTTCCTGCAAGGATTGTACTAATGGCATTTTTTTTTTTTTCCTTCTTCTGATTTCCAGACTCTGTTCTTTAGAAGTGAAAAATACGATAATTATATTGGGATAGGCATGGAAAATGAACTCCAAAATACTTTGATCTGGAGAATTCAAGCTTAGTTCTACTGGGAATTAAGAAGCAGAGTTTCAAGTAATTTATGTTTGAAATGCCTTCATAGCTTTTGCTTCATAAACACAGAGAGAGAGATAAAATGATAGTAAAAAATCATATTTTGGAAATGGACATTCTCCTTTCTGGCAGTAAAAAATATAGGTAATTTGCTCTATTTCAGAAAGATTGTTAGCAGTTACTGTGATTTCCAACGATGTAGCTTTAATGCTCAACACATCTTAATCTTGCTGACTATAAAACATTCCTTTGATGATAAGTTGATGATCTATGGGTTTGAATGAGAATTCATGTGTAGAATTAATGCCTTGGTTAAAAAGATAAAAAAGAAACCTGAAGCAAACCCATGTGGTTGCCTACTTCCCTGAGGTGGTCGGCGCGGCGGTGCAGTGCCCAGCCCCGTGTCCCCGGGGCTGCGCAGCCACAACCACTGCCAGCTGCAAGGCTTCTGCTGGCTTCGGCACCGTCGTGGTTAAAGCCTGGCCCTGCCGAAACCAGCAACACTTGCCAGCTACCTGTGTTGATGTGGGACTTCCTTATGTAACATACTTACTGCGGAAATCCCTAAGTGTAAATGGAAAAGTTAAGAAGAAAATACAGGAAGAAATCTAAGAGTTTCTTTTCTTTTTTTTTTTTTTTTTTTTTTTTTGGTGTTTTTTTTTTTTTTTTTTTTTTTTTTTTTTTGCTGGTGTTGTTTTTGTTTTGTTTTTTTTTGTTTTTTAATCTTGGTAATGAAAACACAGATGCTGGCCGCCAGCCTGACCTGCTGCATGCTGGCTTTGGGAGTTCAAGGTGACAGTCCATGGGGAGACTGAGCTAGGGGCCACCCACCAGCCTGGTGGGTACTTTTCATTCTCCACCTGTCTTCTTGAAAAAAAATCATCTTAAATTAAGCTTAGGCCCAGTAATGCATAAAGAAATCACGTCGACTGGGAACAAACAAACTTATTCTATGGGTAAAATAATTTAATTTCAACCTGAGAAATATCTACCCCAGGATGTTTTTCCTCTTTCAGTGCTTTCTTGTTTTTCCCTTTCACCTGTTCCTCTTTTCTCCAAAAGCCCATTTTTAATTTTTCTTCCTTGAAGAGAATGAAAGGAAAGTTGCTAATGAATTAAACAACGAAAACAGCTAATGGTGTTTGTCCAGGATACTGATTTTTTCGTATTTGTGGCAGAGCTAGAAATAGAATCCACATTGCGGGACTCCAGACTGGGCTGTTTCTCACTCATCAGCTATCCCTCCAATTAAATTAACCACCTGAAATTAACACTCATTCCAACATCACTCATTTAATTTCATTTTCTGTTTCTTTAAACTAAGTTGCCTTTAAAAAAAAACATATAAAGAGAGGATTTATTCTTGTCTACTAATGCCAACCCTGAGCCACCATTTATATGTTTTAAAAATTTCATTTTCATTCAGCCAGAGTTATACCCTAAGTTAATAGACAAAGCAGACTAGGAATATAAGAAAACTTCTGAAGTTACAGATAATGCAGAATACTATCAATGTAGGTAATTACAGAGAAAGAAGAAAAACTCTCCTATTCTAATTCAAAAACAAATGGTGGGGAAACTAGTACTGCTGCGTGAACTTTTCATTTCCCAATAGTAAACGCATGTTTATATCTGGGTCAAGAGAAAAAAAGTTGCTAAAGTTAAGGAACACTTCAAAGTCTGGATTTATTACCTGCAAGTGAGGCTCAGTAAGAAATACTGAATTGTAGTATGGTGCAAATGATGTTCTCTTAATGGGACGTAGAGTTTGTGTTTGATTTTTTTCTGAAATATTTATAAGAAACTTAACCTCCGTGTTCTGGTCCTGTAAATATCTACACCAGTTTTTCATATTTCGTTAGTAGGATTCATACATATAAATATTTGCTGAATTGAATCCGTGACCTACAGGTTAGGTATACAGGGAGATCTGACAGGGATCTTGTCGCTCCTGTTCAACCTGTGCAGTGGAAGCTCCACACTGCGTGTTTCCAATAGAATTAAACAGGGAAGAACGGTTTCATAGGAGACCTTTTCTGGTGAAATACACCAAATCTCTGAGCAAGAGATGAGCTTTTCGACACAGGTGAAGTCTCCCAAGGTATCTACTGTTCCTGTGTGTGTGTCAGGTAAGTGCCTTTTGGATTGACATGGGTCTCGCTTCTCCTTGTATCTGCCTTTGCTTCAGGGATAACATCCTCAAAAGGGTCTTGTTACTTCTGTTAGCAGGGTCTGGTGTTGTGTTTCTTGCTGGGATTGCTTAGCTTTATGTTCGTAATTTTACATATATGGAAGTTTGTGAAAATCTCTTAGTTTTTGCGAGCCGTTATTTAAATAACTATTTAAAACAGGTAATTAGTTATACATGGCAGCCCAGCTTAGCATCCCTTCCAAAATGTGTTGCTTGTACATCTGGAAGAATTCCTTACCTTAAGAATTCAAAAACGTGGAGTAAAATCTGCATTTAAATTTTGATTTTGAACGTGGTTGGTTTATGAGCTGTGGATTCCTAAGTGTCCTCCATCCATAGATGCCATGTTTCCAAGTCCCAGCTTTTCGAAGAAATTCGGTGTTTCCCATCTGATGTAAGGAGTGAGGGTGGTGCACAGGGAGTTTCAAAACCACCTACACGCCCTAACTCCATTGTTTTGGAATGGCTCTATGCGCTTTATTGACCAAACTCAGCACTCAGCTGCACGCAGAGTTCCTGATGCTAAGCCCCCATCCCCTTCAAACCTAGGGCTGCAGAACTGGATCTTCAGCTTAAAACCAACCACACATGTCCCTACCGTTCCACCTTTTTGTGTTTGCTTTCCTTCTCCTCTGTTGTCGTGCAGAGCAGGTGCTCCAGGGTGACCACTGTCCAAAAGTGGCTGCTCTCTTTCTGGCTGCAACCCGTTGCTCAGGGATGCGGAGAAGGACATCTCCAGCCCTTCCAATTGTCCTGGACCAGCCTCAGCTTGGCACCTGTACCTGCACCACTCTCCCACAAAAGCTGCCTTGTTTATTCCGGGTATCGAAGACCATGAAATGATCAGGGCTCAGAGGGCTGAAGAGATCCGTCCTGTCACTAAGCACAAGAATTTCATTGACCTTGCAACCTCCTCCTGGAAACGCAACCGTGTAATGTAGCAATGCCACTGCCATTTTAAATCACAGAGGAGGAAATAATGGCTCCAGGCATTTAAAAAACAGCAGTATGAAATTCCATCACATTTTGTACCACCACCTGTGTGGAGGCCCTCAAAAAAATCAACTCCAAATTTTCCCCTTCTTGGAGCTGCCTCGTGAGTAACAAAACCCACATTGTTCTTGGGTGTTCTTCTGAATTTATTTTCTGTCATCTTCTTAAGGAAAGAAAATACAGCTTCTCTCACTTAGCACCCTTTGGGACAGCAACAGCAGATGAAGAGCAAGCAATCAACATGTCAGGATAAAATTAGATTGCCACAGAGTACAAGGTTTGATCCAATATCTGTATCAGATTTGGTTCTCAGCAGTGCACATCACAAAAAAATAATACTTGCTGTTCGTTGTCTAAAAGCATGCTCCAACAGCATCCCTGGCACACTCCACCAGCCTCCAGCCCAGAGAAGAGCCAGCCCAATGCCACCCCTGAACCACGGGCAGCTGGGCACCCAGTCCTGCTGGCTAATGTGTCCTTGCAGACAGATCTCATAGGGCCAGGGGCTGCCCAGTGCAGTACAGTTTGCACATAAAACATCTACATTTTGACATCACTTTTTTCAACAAAACAATAATTTCAAGAGATAATATTTTCTTCTATTTTATTATATTTAAAAAAAAAAAGTAAAAATATTTAAAGTGTTCATTCAAAAACTTCTGATTTGGGTCAAAGTGTTCTCGTTAACCCAAAGCATCCGAAAATTTGAACTGCCAGCAAATGAGAAAATTACAGCTACGTGCAGAGATGACCGAGGTTGTCCATGCCCTATTAAAAGCTAGAGCCTTTTTCTAACTGTTTCCAAATCTTACTCCGGCAGGTTTCCAGTTAGCAATAGCTGCCTGTCAAAGGGGAGCCACCAGGACGCCCGAGGTCTGGCTGGAACTTGTGCAGGAGCATTGCCCCAGCACCCGCACAGCCCCGGGGCACTGTGATCGGTCGGACCCTCACCCGTTGCAATGCGGTTTAGCTGTACTGGTAATGGCGAAGTCATCAATCTGAACTAATAAGGATAAAATCCATTTTTTCTTAGGTGTAAGAATATTGATACATACACACACACACACTCTTTCTGTATCACTTGTGGCACAGTTAGTCTCCTGTTTAAGGGACTTAACCTCATTCTGCTTGTACTCAGCTATAGGATTCATACTGCAAGACTGCAAGGATATCCTCTGCCTTTGTGTTATTTCATTCTTCAGACCTGCTCTTGCTACTCTGTCAATAGCTTTCAAATTAATGGTCTGATCTTTTAAATTAATGAATTTTCATTGACCTTGGTGGAAGTGGATCGGGTTTGAGCCTGCCAGCCTGCCTGGCCATTCTCATCAGCACTAGATCTGGAAGGAGCTCACCGGCTTTAACACCCAAGCCCAGCACCTCTGAGCGCATCGTCTGAAGCCATGTTGCTCTGATCTCTTTAATTTAGCCATACGTGTCCTGCTGCTCCTGACCAACAGGTTTTTAGTAATGAAAACTTTGTTTTTGTTCTGCAGTAGCTCAAAGTTGTTTTGGGTTCCTTTCTACACCAATTTAGCTCCAGTAACCTGCCTAGAAAGCTTTTATTAGCCCAGGATTTCCTGGGAGAGGAAATTGAGGGCCTGCGTTTTCCCAGTCCCTAAATGAGATTTGAAAAATCTCATTTCGATAATTATAATAACAAAGCATCCCAGAAAAAAAATTATATATATATATTGGATCAGCTCATAGGTGACAGAGACCTTTTCAGCCATCGACAAAGGTGGGGCTAAGGAAAAGAGTTGCTGTAAAAGGGATTATAATGGGGCATAAAAGTTGTGATTAAGTACCAAAAAAAAAGAAAAAAAAAAGGAAAACTGTTGTGAATGTATTGGCAATTCTCGGTCTATCAAAGCAAATGAATAAAGGTAAAAATCTGTAGCCTAAAGCCATGTTAATAGGAAAGAATAGAATCTTGTTAGCTGGGGAGACTGGAACATCAATGTATTTTGCCTGAGTTTGCTCATTGTTGTACACAGGCATAAAATCTGGCTTAGGTCAGACTTTCTGCTGAATGGAAGGAGAGAGATTAAGGGAATAAACATAATAGGTGGAGAAAACACCTGCATTCTTATAAAAAAGTACAGAACCATGAAGAGACCTTAAAAATAATTTCAAAGTGAATTTGCAAAGAGCACTCATGATTTCTGTCATGAAATGTTCCAAAAAAATCTCACAACTCAATGTCTGTAGTCATTGGAGTAGTGAGAATTACATAGGATTCTTGCTATTTGCTTTGTTTTATGCTTAACTCGTATTCTCAATGATTCATTATCAAGATTTGTCAGGGCTAATTAAGATGAGTGCTAGCTGTGATAGCGTTTTGATATCATGGCACCTTGCTCCATGGGGGTGCAACCGAGATTGCTTGTTGTATAGAATTATCTAATAGCAACTAGTGATTTAGTGGCTTGCTGCTAGCTGTGGTCTGAGCTGTTAACAAAGGTGAAGCTGTTTAGCAGCCCCTGGGGATACGCTGCTTCTGTATCTGAAATTGAGTTTTCTGTAACTCCATTAAAAGAAAGAAAGAAACAAAACACCACCAACAAAGAGAAAATGTATTAAATTATGTATACGACTTTCTGTTGTGTAGCAACATTATTTTTTTAGATAAAAATAAGTAAATACAAAAAAAAAAAAAAAAAGGTAAACTTTAAAGCCAGGAAGATATGAGAATGAAAATACTGCATTTGGCTATTTTTTTGAATATGAGTTTTAATTCTGATGTGACCTTTCCATTGAGCTCCTAAACCTCTGGAAAGAGTTCACAAATGAAAGCTTTCGGGCCCTTTTTCTATACAGGCAAATTCAACCACGACATACTCTATGTGCAGGTATGCACACCTTACTCCAAAAAAAGCAATGAATTTCTGGGCAGAAATGGCGAAGCTCACGCAGAGGTGTGCGAGCTGCAAAATGGAGCGGGGGGTGGCCTGGGGGTCTGCTTGGCACAGAGGGGAGCTTTCAGTTCTTAAAAATAAGCATAAGGAAAGCAAGTCTTGAGAAAAAACAACTCAAATTCAACACCTCAAATCAATGGTATTTTTGTCTTAAATGCTGTGCGCCTGTTGACCAGTAGCCCTTCTGCAAACAGGGATAATAATACCACTTATCTCGTGAAAATAAATTACTGTTTTTGAAGCACTCAGACACTATAGTGATGATCGAGATAGAAAAGCCCAGGAAAAAGTTATTAATTGTGCCTCCGCATGCAGGGAGTGGTGGGGACAGGCGCTGCCGGCTGAGGACAAAGCAAGGCGCTGAATCGCTGCTGATTGAGGAGCTGCCTGTGCCGCCAGCTGAATGAGGTGGGGGCTCGGCAGAAAATCAAGTAATGTTTCATCATTTAATTAAGGACCACGTCATAGCATGTGCAGAGTGGGCTGAAGAAGCAATCATGACTCTGGCATTTCCAGCGGTTGATTTTGCATACTGGATGTTTCTTTTTAAGCAGGCGTTAGGGCTTTTTAAGGGAAACGCTGAAACAGGAGGCGGATGGGAGGAGGATGTCTGCAGCCCAGGTGCGGGAGGCACCCGCTGCCTCTCCCCTCCTCCGGGGCCCTCTCTGCCTCCCCCTCGGCACCTCCCAGGGGGGGCCCGCTCTGCACCCTCCGGAGCCGTCCCTGGGGGTGGCCGCGGGGTGGGTCACCTCATTACCTGGCCGCCCCAAGCCCTGCTTATGTAGGGAAAGCCACCTCATTTAATTACCCAGACTGCGCGGTGCCTTCATTTTCCTTCAGCGCTGGAGGAGATGTTTCAAGGATTAAGTGAATCAGAATATTCTCAGTAAATCAGAAACCGAGATAATAGTGAGTGTTTGAAAAGAAAAAGTTATTGTTCTCTGTGGATTGCAGGGATTTTAATGATTTGGCTGAAGTGCCCATCTAATAGAGCTGCCTCTTTGAAATATTCGCCATCTCAGAGGAACAGTTTTAAAGTGTCTCCTTCGTAATTGATTGATCCACTCCTCTCAAATGCTTGGATGGCTTTCAGAGCGATGGGACAGGTGCCGAGGGCACTTCGAGGGGACACGCATTCTACATGGCCTGGGGGGGAACATGCAGCTCCCATCTAGAGAGCGGGAACTGCTCACAGCTGCCCCCAGACCCATTCTTGGGAGGAGCAATGGCTTTTGTTCCCCATCACCTCCTGAAGGAGAGGAGACCTGGCCTTCCCGCGGGATCTTGGTCCTCCCGCGCTGGCCAGAAGGTGCCAAGTTCTGGGGGCGAGGGAGGCGGCAGCCATGGGCCAGCCAGGGCGCCTGCTCGCCTGGGGCTTCTGGCGATGCCCAGCACGATTCCTTCCCCATCTTTTGTTGGTTCAACACCAGCCACTGACCGCCACGGGTTTCAGTTAAACAGGGGATTTGACCTAGAAAGGCTGAAATGCCAGGAGGGAAATAGGACAAATGTGTTAACTTTGAAATGTCATTCATTGTAGTCATGTGGCAGCGTGGAAGGTGGTATCCAGCCCTGGCACTACTACTCGTTTTTCTAAATGTGCTGCTTAAATGGGATCGTTCCATAACATTTTGGTTTTCCAATATGTAGCAAGTTTAGCCTCAAGACTGAGTGCGTGATGGTGTTTAGATAGATTTTGATTTCAGTTCTGGCTATTTCTGAAACCGCCTTCCTGACAAAGACGATTGTGGTTTGAAAAACCTAACAAATTTAAATAAAGAGTACAAGACTTAAACTTGCTGTAAATACTCCCCCCGGTTACCCTGCAGTTTCTATATATCAGTCTGGTGCTATTTTATATGAACAACCTCCACCGATGAAAATAATGATAATAAAAAATCACCACCTCTACACTTGCATAAACTTATAGCATGATTTTTTTTTCTTTTTTAATAGCATTATCAAAAACTATCTTGCTTGTTGGGCTCCTAATCTGCAAGGAGTGTGTTGCCACAGTGTTAGGCCCAGATATGTCGTGTTTCAGCACAAAGTATCCATTGCACATTTTTTCATCGGCTTGGGAACAATCCCTAACACTTATTTTATATTTATGAACTTAATCTATATACCGTCAATACATAATTTACAATATACCATTGTGCAAGCTGCTACAAAAGTGCGAGCAGCCGCCGTTACTGCCCACCGGCACCTTCTGTTACAGCTGCTCCTTTAGTGACGAGCCTGGTTCCAGGACGCGTGCAACTGCTGGAGGTTCGCAGCCGGGCAGCGCGTACGGGCGGGCGGTGGGGCCCTGTCCCTGTCCCCGTGCCCAGGCTCGTCGCTCCCCACGCGCGGTGCCGGGGCCGCACGCGTGTCCCGCGGGCCCAAGTCTTGCACTGCGTCAGCCGCCTGCTCCCGCTGCTCTGTGGCATCTGCCGGCACCGCGGTGCCTGCCGCTCGTCTCCGGCTTGGGCCGGCCTCCCCGCGGAACAGATTGGCCTCAGCCCCCAGCCCAGGGTCTCCTGCTCGCTCCAGAGGCTTTTCCCTTTCCAAGCATTGGCAGCCCGTGCAGCGGAGACAGCGCCCAGGAGATGACTGAGAGTGGAAAATATCTTTTCAAGCATCAAAACCAGATAAACGTTTCTCTCCAGAGAGGGGCCGAGGCTAGCTCTCAGAGCCGCACCGCTCTGTCCGTTTGGTTTTATGTGGGATCCCAACAGCGCGTTGCCACAGAGTTAGGCCCCGATACGTCGTGTTTCAGCACGAAGCATCCATTGCATATTTTTTCATAGGCTTGAGAACAACCACTAACACATATTTTATATTTACTAATTTAATATATANTAAAAACATAGAAATATAAATATATAAATAAATTGAATGTTATATAAGGTCTAGCAAGAGATCCAGGCCACTACATCCTTGAAGAGAATTTGCTCTCCCCATCTCCCTGGCAGCCAGCACCACACTGACACTTTCTCTTTGTAAACAGCTACAGTAAAACACTGAGGTAAGGATCAGAGTTTTTCAGTAGCCTCTGCTTCAAAAATTCATTATTTTCTGAACGCCAGATAAGCAGGAGCTCTGGCAGCTGTCCCAACACTGACTTCACCCAACAAATTAATTGCTTGTACCATGTCCATTACTGTTGTTCAAAATGACCTCCGACTGTGCACGGCAGCAGCATGCTACATTACCAAAATTTGAAATATTGTCTTATTTCTCTTTTCTGCTATTCCATAGCTCTTTGTTTTGCTTCCACTGGTCTGTCGTAACAAGATTTTGTGTTCACCCTGCCAGTTGCCCATATAAAAGCAATGTTTAATTATACAGCATCTTTGAAAGTAGATGCGGGTAAGATCATCCCGTGATGGAAATTGTGTCGCTCCCCTGAAGGTTGCCAGCTATGATGCTGATGTCTTTCTGGCAATGTCTTTGCTTATCCAGTACCAATTTGGCTGAATCCATGATCTTATTTGACAGACAAGAAATGTTTTTGAATACGCTTTTGGATATGTTTAACCACTGACTGTTTACTTCTAAACAAATTCTCTTGCTAAAAAGATCAGGCTAGGTTTTTTGTTGTTGTTTTTGTGAAGCTTTGTGTCACTTTGTATCCTTTTTTTTTTTTTTTTTTTTTTTGTGTGTGAAGCAAACCTTCCCTGTGGGAGCTGGAGTGCATCCCCCCGTGCTGCAGAAAGCCTGTCCAGGAGCGGTGGGGGCACGGGTGTGCTCGGCACTGCGCGGAGGGGCAGCGGTGCTCCCATGCATTAAACTGTCCTGCAGACTCCCCTCCCCTCTTTCTTTGAGAGAGAAAAATATAATAGCTTCATTTATATCACATCAGGTCTACAGTCTGCTCTGGTGTGAGCACAATGCTCCAGCGCTGAATTAGGGCATCTAAAGAAAGCACTCACTGCTCTCTGGGAACTTAGCAAGTGACTTTTGCTGGGAATTTGATTTAGTACAAGAACGACTAATTACGAGGTGAAACGCAAAGCGTAACATTGAAATGACTTTCCCACCAGTAGAAAAATAAAAATATGCCTTATCAAAATTCCCATTAAATACACAAAATGTTGTCATTCTGCAGCTTTACTATAATAACATTGCTTTCTGATAGTCAGTTCAGATTACGGATACAACTTTAACATGATTTAGTATATTGTAACTCTAAATTCTCACTGACGGCTTTAAGAGTGGGGGAGTTCAGTTTGGAGTGGACGTAATCTAATTTATGCCTATGAGCTGCAGGCTGGATCCACACAGAGCGTAGCTGTTCTGGTGGGCTGTAGGTGAGGAGAACTTTTTTAGATCCACTGGGATAAGGGCTGCTACGCAGTGCAGGTTCTGAAGCACAGGTATGTTGTGCTATGTTGTGATATGTGTGTGATATGTTCAGGATGGTATTTAGCCACTGTTGTCTCACCTCCAGATGTTCAATAATCCAAACCAAATGAAATGCTTCTTCAAAGTAAAAGACAGCAGTAACATCTGCAGAGGTTATTATATTTAGTTTCTTGTCGGAGAGCACCAGACTGAATGTAGGTAGCCAACTGCAGTTGTAGAAGGAGATCAGGTCAATAAAGGGGAGATGGCTATTTTAAGAGTCAAATTTAAAAAGCAGGAAATTGAAAACTGATAAACAGAGGGTTTTTTTTCAGGCAAAGTCCAATGAAACCGTGGTACTTGTTAACACCGGAGGCCACTGAAGCCAAGTACTTAGCGAGAGTGGAAGAGGGATCGGGCACTTTTATGGATATCAAGACTATCCAGAGTAATGATTAACTACATCAAATTTTGTAATGTAATTAGAATAATTTTTCATGCTTCATGGCTTAAACCAATTTCTCTGTATGAGAGACCAGGATGAGACTTATGGTAGGAGCAGATTAAAGACATCTGCAAACTGCAGAGCTCCTGCCTTTTCTTTTGGAGCATCTGCTGCTATTCCAAGACAAGATACTGGGCTCGGACAGACCTGAGGTCTACCTTGATCAAGTGTGTCATTTTTTATGTTCCCTTAGGGTATCTGGTGTGGAATACATAGACTAATTTTTTTAGGTAACCAGGGTGTGATGAAAAGGAGCATGAAGTAGACAGCAGATGGGTTTTCTGTAATTTTGAGAGGATAAACATGTTGAATGTAACTGCAGATTTGCCCAAAGGAAAAAAAAAAAAAAGGAGAGAAAGCTTTCAAAATCATGAGGTAGCTTCCTGCAAAACAAGGTGCAGATTTGCCAAAAAGAAAAAGAAAAAAAAAAAAAGCCTTAAACTTTCAAATTCATGAGGTAGCTTCCTGCAAAACAATGAGATTTATTAGAAAAGATGATTTATGTTTATATCCTTCCTGAATCTTGAGCACTTAAGGCAAGCTTGAGTCATGCTTACAAACTCTTCTCTATAGCCACTAGAGTCAGATTTTTAAGTAATAGTAAATACAGCTAAGATTCTCAAAGAGGAGCTTTAAGTGGGCAAGAGGTAAATAAACACTGAAGAGCTTACACTTAACTGCACACGTTCAGATGTAAAAGGCGGCTGGAGCTGACATTACCAAGGAATAGCTGAGAAGGAAACCACTGACGCTGTGCAACAGCTGAGCCGATGCAGGGAGTTAGGCTGTGCGTGGGCATGGTGGAAGGGCAAATGGGCACGGGTCAAGCTGCACTTGGGCTGGGGGGGGTTGGAGGAGGGGGGTGCCTGACCCCGGGGCTGCGGGGAGGCAGCAGCCCAGCCACCAGCATCAGCGAGCCCCCGGCACACGTGTGAACTCGACGCTCTCGGCATGATGACTGGGGGCAAGTGAGGGTTAGTTGGGAAAGCATGGCTGTGCTTTCTTCCAGTGATGAATAAAAGTGATAAACAGGGCATGAGTGATGGCACAAGCTGATCACAATACCCAAATTACTATAAAATAATCTCTTATGAGGTTTTCAGTCCATGGAAAAACTAAATTTTGGTGCCAAGCCCCCAGATTGTAATTTCTAGTGGAGAACTCCATCTGCTTTTATAGGTGCTTATGCCTGTTACATCCTGGCCCTACTGGAAAATCCTCCAACCTGCTATGTCTGTCCAGTTCTGTTGCTGCTCTCCAAACATCCTCTCTCACTGAGGAATACGCACATGCCGTCTCTGGCTGTGGTGGTACTGAACAGCACCCGCTTGGAAAACTTGGTTGTAGTAACTTCTGCCAAATGCAAATGGACATGGAGAACCACAGTTCAAGGGAAAAGAAAAAAAAAGCTGAAAAATAGTGAGGATATAGTTTAAAAAAATATGGAGATTTTAAGGTGCTAAAGTGCCTTAATGATTATTGGAAGATATCTTGCAAAGCCCTAGCCAGTGCCATCTCAAGTCAAGATCTGACTGGCAAAGCCACTCATTCGCGTCTGCCAGAGCAGTTGTGCCATAACATTTCTGCGTCGCGAGATAAAATTTGGCTGGGCCTCAACAGGTAGAAACCATCAGAGTTGTGTCACTCTGACTTCACTGAAGTATAATGTATTGGAAATTAAGCGATCACCACAGCTGTCTATTAGAGAGGAACATTTTGGAGCTGTAGCTGGACCAGGCAGCCTGGACAACCACACACAGAGTGCTGCTGGTTCAGAGCACGTTAGGGGCCAAATGATGAACAGCAGCTCTACTTGACGGGGTATTTGTGTAGAGGGAATTAAAGGTTGTCTCCAAAAAAACGTGCTTGGCCTGGCAGGAAGTAGGTGTCAGAAATGTATTTTGCATTACTCTCGAATTGGGAAGGGGACAGGACACGGATTTGCTGATCAGCAGGCAACGGCAACAGGTGTT
Source organism: Chauna torquata (assembly GCA_013399475.1). Taxonomy (NCBI): domain Eukaryota; kingdom Metazoa; phylum Chordata; class Aves; order Anseriformes; family Anhimidae; genus Chauna; species Chauna torquata. The sequence continues at coordinate 683,191 of VXAL01003400.1, read as the reverse complement.
GTCACCTTGGGAATTACAGTTTTGGGAGGACGGGAACAACACCAGGATGTTCCAGCGTCCTCGAGATCTTGGTGCGCCAGACCGAAACGGGTCTGGAGATCTTAAAGCAGAATGAGGTAAGCTGCTTTACTTCGGTTTTGAGAGTACGGGGTTACGTCCAGGCTCCTCCTCCTCCTCACTGGCTCCACTGGCGGATACCTTGGCGGGGAGGAGGATCTCCTCTACATGCCCAAACCCGGAGTGCTGCGTTTGATGCAAGGGGCGTGCTGGAACGCC